>VXBL01006198.1:572507-589184 GCA_013400195.1 Aramus guarauna
AGACCCTCAGCCCGTCGGAGCGGTAAATCGAGGGCGAGTTCAGCAGGAAGGTGTCTGGAGGAGAAACGTAACAAACTTCTGTTTTAAATAATTTAAAAAAAAAGTAATTTTGATTTTTTTTTTCCCCCCTGAAAAGCTGTGGTTATAAATATCAAAGCAGGGAAGTGCTGTTGTTGATTTAACTACAAGTAGGCTTTTCCAGGAGTCTGAGGGTGCAGACCGGCGGTGAGGGGCTGGACTGAGGCGATACTCACCGAGGTGTGAAAATGGCGGTAACCTTTCAGGGCACCATAAACGTCAGGAGATAAATCTACACGTTATCAAATCCGCTGCTCAACCGAGAAGTCTCTCTCTAGTGTCACTGAGCTCTCTGAGGACCTAAGGACTTAATTTCCTTCAGCTGGACAGCCCATTCGGGCACCATCTGGAAGTCTCCGGCAAAGAGGGAAAATAGCCATCCCTGATGAATTTTTCAGCCTATATTGAGATAAGACAGATGATTGTCACCCGTGTGCCGTGGCCATCCATTGTCCGTATGTCAGAGACTGCCAGGCTGCAGTAATACCAGAACATCAGCAGTTACTTTGTACCCAAGCAGACATGTCTGCCAAGTGAGGCTTTTCACAAAAAAAATTTCAATCTAGGAAATCACGCCCTTCTAGAAAAACAGACTGATGTATTTGAGAGTCTATGAGAAATAATCAAAACATTAAATTAAATGGAGGTTGATGTATTTTATTTCTGTAAGAATTAAATGATTTATTTTTACTTTAATAACTAGAATATGGAATGCTTTAATAACTATAATAAGGAATTAATAAGGTATGGTATTATTGTGATGGCAAAACACAATGTTTTCATCGATTATTTTAATGTCTCCAAGAAAAGGAAAAAAAAAAGGTTTTCTTTTGAGGCAAATTTTGAAATATTTTTCATAGATCATCCATAGATGATCTCCAGAGGTCCCTTCCATCCCCTACCATTCTGTGATTCATTCTTTCTCATTTGGGACAAAATTGCATTTTTGAATGTTGTTATATAAACTCCATAAACTCCAAATTTGAGCGAGCTCTGATGTTACCACGTAAGGAATAATGTACTGCAACAAGGCACCTGGTTGCGTTACACCGTCTTCATCATGTGAGAAATGCAGTCATGCCACGTCAAACTGCTCTTCCCTTGGAAAATGTCTAACTAACTTGGGAGATGTTTTTTGGTATTAATTAATTGATCTTTCAGTTTTCAGTCAGCTTAAAAAGAACTCTCTCAAGCTCAAATCAACACTTAAAAGCTGCTTTTTTTTTGTGAGGATTTTTAGGGCTCAAGGTATTTCATGTCCCCAGATCTTTCGTCTGGCTGCAGTACTGTGAGGCTGACATTGGCAGCTCAAAAGAAGATCCTTAATATTACTAGTCAGGACGTATCTTCAGTGCATCTTCACCCCATGATTTTTGCTATCATATGCCTAGTTTTCCGTAAGTACAGAGCCGTAGGCTTTCTTCTGGAGTCCTAATGCAGGAACTGGCATTTGCAGCCAGGTTTCTTTACCATTTTTCTTGTTTGGGGAAAGATAGAAAAGATTTTATATCTTATTAAAGGTGCCAACTAGGCAGCGCTGAGTTCCACCGATGCCCGGTCTGTCCTGGTACACTTACAGCAAATTGTCTGTGTGGGACCTCCTTCTCCACTGAACTGCTGTTCTGTGCCTCAGAAGAAGACTGAAAACCTTACCATCGCTCCCAGGAGCCCTCAGGGAAAGCTATGTCACAACTCCATCTGACAGCTCAAGCCTGCACATACAGCTGAGAATTATTGTTATTAACCGTCCCAGCATGCTGACCTATACTTGGAAATATGATTGTCATCTAAATAAGTACCCATTTGGGATAAAGTATGAAAAAAGCATTCCTCCAGCCCCTGTGACTTGTCACAGTCCTTTAAAGCCTAATCACCTGAGCTGCTAAACAGTCTAAATAGCAGAAATTAGGTAATAGTGCCATCATCTGCCTCTGGTTTTCAGTATTTTAAGTCCATACCCTTAAGGCAGGCAAAGGTCTGCAGGACTTTCCAACTCAAACATTGCAGCCTGACGTGTAGATCTGCTCACACTGTCTGCCATGTCCAGGTGAAGCTGGATGGACCCAGCTGGTAACAACCAGAGGGTACCTAAAGGCATGTCGGGAAATAAGGCGATGCACTTGGCTGGTAACAAACCTTCGTTGGACGCTACTCAGGCTGTAAAGGGAAGAATTTAAACATCTGATAGTGCCAGGCTGAAGACAACTTAGGCAGTGAGGACTTGCCACTTTCTTCCTCTGGACACAAATGCTTTATGACGTGTTTAATTACACCGCTGTGCAGTTTTCCTTCTATGAAAATCCTGCCTTGTCTGGCGGGTAGGATGCTCTGCCCTGAGCAGCTCTGCTTGTGGTTGAACTATCCAGAGGATACGTCACTGCTTGAGTTCGGTGCCATAGCGCAGGTCACAGCGGATAGCACATCATGGTGGTTTTCTACTTTTTTTAGTAAGTAGTCATGCAAAAAATATTGCATGGAGTCTATTTGTGCTCTATGGACTTTTTTTTTCAGGTAATCTTGTAAATTTATGTGTTGTATTTAAGAACAAATAACTTCCAATAATGACCTTTTATCTGTCTATTATTTTTATTTTCATAATAATGCTTAGAGACTGCAAGCCTCAATCCATTGTAATAGGAGCTGTTCAAAGACACAGAGGAATACCCTGACCACTTAAAAGACCAAAAAGAGGAAAAAAAATATCCAGGCCTAACACAGGTTATGCAAATTCACATACTATCTCACTGGTAGCATGAGAACTGGAACAGAATTTTTCTCAAGTCCACTCAAAGGGCTGTTTGCTAAGCTAAGTTTCTTCCTAATGGCTGAAGGAAGAAGAGAGAAAAGCCTGGAATCATTTGTCTTGCACATGGCCCAGCTCCCTGCCCCACCATGGCCTGAGCACGGTTTTCACATGCTGTGCAAAGAGTCTAATAATCTGAGTAGACAGAAATTAAAGTTCTATTATACATCTAAACCTTTGGATGGTAAAATCTTACTTGAGAATGCCTGAAAACAATGAAAAGCCCATCTACTGCTGGTTTTGATAGTGAATAAGACAGTAAAAAAGAGAACAATACAAAGCTGCTTTAAGTAGCAAGTTTGCAGAATTTATGTCAGTTCAAGTCATTTTTGAAGGATCTGGCTATGGTCTATGGCTAACTGTTAAAATATCTGAATTTCTAGAGATGTCAGATAGTGAATATGGCCAAGCTGGGAAGGAGAAGGTAAATTGCGACTAAAGCTTTCTGGGATTGCTTTTGTATTAATGTCTCTTTTCCTGTGTTACTGAAATATATTAATTTCTACTCTGCTACTTGGCAAGTATATTCAATAAAAATAGAAGTAAAAATGTTTATTCTTACATTTTTCCAGACCCACTACATTAGAAAGAGGCACAGGAAGATAACAAAAGACCTGGCTTATTTTTCAAAACTGTATACAGAGAGGTGCATAGGAGCAGCATATGTATGGTACACAAAATCCCCTCGTGATTTTCATTTGCAGAGGTATCCTGTGCTGCAAGATCAAGTCTATAACAAGATAACATTTTGTACTGTACATAGTCTGGAAAATGTAGTAACATCATTTTGTATAGTATGAAATATAGAAAATAATAATTAGGACCAGTTATAAAAATAAGTAACTATAGGCTTACATATGTGGTCTCAGGTAAGATAATGCAATATAATCTGATATTTATGATACAGTATTCAGGATAATATTTGACAGCATACTTTGACAGATCAGCAAGTCTTTTGAAAACGCTTCTCACTTCCATCCTTTGTGTCGTGCCACAACCTGGCACAGACTTCTTACTCAAGATAGGATTGTAAGTCGGCATTGATAAGCGCAACTGTGTGATAACCTCTGGAACTGTTAGTATCTTGGGATGTGTAATTTTTTTTTTTCTGTTAACCTAAGTGTCTGTTTGTCATTTATTCACATGGAAAAGTATACAGCACCACGAAAATGGGAATGTCATGTAGTTCCATATTTATCTGTACTTGGAAAGGGCTGATTCCTCTCCATACAGCAAAAATTAGACAGTAGGTCTACAGGAGAGCACAGGAATTAAATATGAACCTCTTATGTGCAGAAGAATTTTATCTCTAGTCCCATCAACACTGCTCATCCCTTTATTGTTGTGTGATAAGTCACCCTCCCACTGGCAAAACAGACAAAGAACATTATGTTATTCAATGATGACTTAGAGGTTGACAGCAGCGAATGCTGCAGAAAGTGGCTGTTCCTTCCAACCCACTCCTTCCCACCTGCAGGGCTGCGAAGGCAGGAGAGCAGCACCCCAGAGCAGCAGGAAGGGTCACGCTCACTGCACTGACAGCCTCTGCTTGTCGCCATCCTCTGTTCCCAAAAGTGATGGGTAGCATTTGGCCAGTGACTTGACAAGTCTATTTTTGGTAACTTTTTATCCCATATATTCTATTTCTGTCACTACAGAGCACTCATGCAAATGTATGTATGGAGGCTGCTGTTACAAAGCTGCAGTTTACTGGTTTGCATTAATTTTACTACAGTAGATTATGCCAGACAGAAATTATCATGGTAAAGATATCATCATTTACACAAAGGGAGACCTCTTCTGTTATTCCTGACTGGAACTGCGATTCATGTAAAGCTTATTCTTGTTATCATCTTCTCCTGATTGCACATCTGTCATTTCTTTTACAGTCTTGGTGCTATGTCTAGTTAACCTTATTTTTAGAATAATGGAGGAATTTTCAGTCTCAATTTAGAAGCAGTTCACACTGGAAAATGTAATCTTGATTGGCATGGAAATTGTTTATGGCTTTTAAATTCCTTTCCAGCCCAGCTCTGTACCAGTGTGTTACCATAACCGCTAAGCACTTTCTTGGTCAGCCTGAAGACACCAGCTGCTTTCAAAGATCTGTATTTAATATATTCATCTCCTTTTTTTTTCATTACCTATATTCAAGTTTCCTTCCTTTATTATTTGTCAGAGTTTGCTATTCAATAAATACATGTATCTAGATCCCTCCTTCTGCAAAATCATTCCATTTGTTTACGAATGTCAGTCAAATGATACTGTACTCATAGCTTTTGAATAATCTTTTAATTCTTTTTTTTCTACTTTCTTTTCTGTTCTTGAATGAATGAATATTACAGATATGATTAGATACTTCTAAATGTGTAGACCTAAATGTTGGTATCATATATGATTTTAATTTGATCTCTGATTTTTAGTTCTGAGGGTGAGGGTTTTGGGGGAACAACAAGGAAAAAGTTGTCTTACACTTTTATTTGAGCATTTCTTTCAGTTTCAATTGGAGTTACTTTTTAGCCAAACCCAACTCTGAGTCTTTGGTCATGAAATCAAGCAATATCAGGCTGAGTCAATACCTAGATAAGATACATCCAAGAAAAATAGGTAAGGATCTAAAGTTACTCCTGGTGCTTCAGTAGATGGCACCCTTTGCTCTAAGGAGGAACGGAGCTGCTGTACCCTCCTGCACCCTTTGCTCTAAGGAGGAACGGAGCTGCTGTACCCTCCTGGTACCAGATAAAGACTAAGTATAAAGAAGGAAGCTTAAAATTGAAGTCAAGGTTACAACAGCTTTTGATCATGAGCTATCCCACGACACACATCACCAGAATAGCAGCATCTTGGTCAAATTCCAGTTTGGATAATTAATCATCTGACTGGAAATTCCCTTTGCCATTTCAGTCTCAATGAGCAGCCTCCTTCACTTTCAACCAGAACTCGTTTCATGCAACATGTTCATTAAAGAGTTGCTCCATTTCAGGAGTGGTTGAAATGATTAACATGAAGTTCATGATTTGTCCAGGAAAATAAAAAAGAGTGACAAGGTTTGCTACTCTAACTATTTTTAAGTGAGCATCATTCTCTATTTCAGATAAGTAGAAGTTTTGCTGATGATCTAATGCTTCATATATTCATGATGATATTGCAAATTATACTGCAAAGATGGTTCCACATAGATATGGATTGTGTGGACTGAAGTGGCACGGTGCTACTTTTTAAACTTAACTGCGTTTGTTAATACAGTGCTCAAATGTGATCAAGACTAGTCCTATTTAACCGGCAATCTTTGAATCACCAGCACTTTGGAAGTAAACATTTGAAATCAGACTAGGGGAGTGCAAATGCTGGTGATGGCCTGTCTCCAAGATAAGCTTTACTAGTGGGAGCTGCCAAAAGAGGTGTTGCTGCTGAAGGAATGTGCAGATGTTGGAAATCTGATTGAAATTCTTAAAGAGCATTGGGTGCCTCGAGCTTGTCCTGGTTTTTTGGCTGGGGTAGAGTTAATTTTCACAAGAAGCTGGGAGGGGACACAGCCAGGATGGTTGACTGAAACTAGCCAAAGGGATATTCGGTACCATGATGTCATGCTCAGTATACAATGGAGGAACTGGCTGGGGAGGAGGGGTGGCTGCTTGGGGACAGGCTGGGCATCGGGTTCCGGGTGGTGAGCAAATTGCATTGTGTATCACCTGCAGTGTATATTCTAAGTACTGTTGTTACAATTTTCCTCTTCCTTTGCTGTCCCAGTAAACTGTCCTTATCCCAATCCAGGAGTTTTACCTTTTTCTTCCGATTCTCTTCCCCATCCCACCCGGGGTGAGGGGAAGAGTGAGTGAGCGGCCGTGCGGTGCTCAGCTGCCCGCTGGGGCTAAACCATGACAGTCCCTATGGCTGGGGGTTCTGCAAAATTTCAGTGAGTTAGAAAACCTCCATATAACTGGATGGAAAAGAAAAGAGGCTGAGGGGGGATGACTTTACTATAGATACCCAGAAATTAAACTGTTTGCATCTAAATATTGTCTGCACCTGCAGAACCTCTTCAATTGATTCTTTTCATAAAGAAATAATTTAGTTTTGAAGATATGGAGTCCTACTGTGTGTCTCTCAGCATGCAATGCAAGGGTGGCAACAGTTAGTCTAGTCACAGCCACCAATAAAGAGGAAATTGTCATTAACTGCAAAACATAGTAGCAATGAGAAACCAGACAAATTAGAAGCCTGGAAGAAGTCCAGCTACTAGAAAGCTGCACTTCCCACTGTAAGAATAAAAATAACAGCCATAAATTTTTTTTGGTCTGTATCTATATCTTATCAGTACAGATTGAGAATGGGAAAGTGGAAACACACATTATTTTCCCAATGATGGAAAAGATGCGAGAAGCATGCCAATAGTATCATGATCTTCAGCAGAAGAATAATTTTCAGCTTGTTGATACAAAACTTGATATTCTCCTGAGAAAGGCCAAAACAGAGCCAGGAGTTACTTATCCTTATCAACTGACCAATCTTAAGAATTTTGGGAAAAAACATAGGATGTATAACAAGGAGAAAGAATGCAAAATGGTGTAATTAAGGTAACAACTGAACAGGAAAAAACCCTTTACCAGTACTACAGTTTTCAAGATCCATGCAATTGAAAAAAAGGTGCAATGAAATGAATGTACTTAATGCCACTGCAGCATCTTTATAAGTAGTTCTCCTAATGAAGAGCTAATAAATGTGTCTTTGCACATTGTTACTCAGCACACAATGCATGAAACATGATTCCTGTGATCTTTTTATCTGGGAAAAAAACAAGGGACTTAGTTGTTCCAGTGAATCTCTGCAAAACTTATTTTGATGCATATCAGCTTTGGGAGCCAATGACTTAATTTTCTCGTTGTGATCTTGGTATCTTGCTAGGTTACTCAAGTTATAATATTTTAATCTCTCCCTGCAGAGCTGGAAGATGTTGCATCGTGCTCCTATTTAATATGCCTATAGCTGTACGGATAGCTTTCACTTCCTCTGTTTCCTGCAGGCAGCAATTACAATTCCAGCCCTGCCTTCCTTCCACAACCCTTCCAAGATGACATGCTATACCATTCAAGGTCTTTAGTATGCTATCTACTACAGATCACAAACAAAAAAAAAAAAAAAAAAAAGAGAATACTTTTGTATGAAATGTATCATATCTCTGTTCTCTGATACGTCCTTAGCATCTGACAGTGATCAGACATGGCATCATCTCTGGGCGCATTACTAGAAGAGATGACAGACCTAGAACAAATGCAATTCTCCAACGTATTTTTGAGAGCATGTGATTGGAAGCTGAGGAGTTTTGGAGTTCAAAGGCACTGATTTAGGATTTCCAAGGAAATGGAAAATTCAGTTCTGCCACAGATCCAAGCCCTAAAAGCACCTTTACTACTCAACCCCCCAAAAAAACCCCCTCAACTCCCCCCTAAAAACCTCCCACCAAACCCAAAACTAGAAGGAATAATGTCAGTTTTTTCTGCAACTTTCTTATAAGTATGGAAAAGGATTTTTGTGAAATGTTTAATAAGACGAATGGAAATACACATCAGCTTTGTTTGTGTATTGCTTTGGTTTCAGGGAAACTGCTGTTTGTGTTTTTTTTTTTTCCCTTTGGTCCTGCATGCTACACAGCAAAGGTATAGACAGCTTTGGCAGGTGCTTATAAATAGGTTCTATAAATCTTCTTCATGAAGCAGTTTGAGAGGATTGAAAGATGGGTGATGTTATGTACTGACACCAGTTTGAAACGTCTGAAGTAGTGCTAACGTAGTTGCAGCCCCATAGTTGCAACGTACAGCTTTGTGAGTCCTTTGACCTATTCTCTTCATTTGCCAAGCGCTGTATTCTCCGTATGTTCTGCACCTTTTCAAATAATTCAGTTGTGCTCATTGTCTAGTCATTTGTTGTTTTACTCCATCTCATCCCTCTCCACAATTCAGTCATAAATCATTCCATGTAGAGGGTGTTCACTCTAACATGCTACAAGAGCAAACAAAAGTCTCTTGCCAAACTCACCAGCTTAATCAGCCCTTTGTTTGTAAATGTTGAGCGTAGTGTGAGAGTTTTCTTTGGAGTGTGTGCAGCAATGTCGCTGTGTCTCAGAATACTTGTGCAGCCCACTTGTTTTGGGATTGCACTGCAGAGTTTTGGAGTTCATCTGTCTGCTTTGTTAATCTCTTTTAACCATTTCCTTGCCCCAGTACATGTTTTTCCACTCCAGGTCCTTACCCTGTTTTACTTCTTGCTTTTGTCCTCCATGTGCATGATTCCTTGATTCTCTTTGGCTTCTCGCTCAGTTTATCCCAATTTTCTCTTGCAGCCTTGCTTCTTGCCAGAACCCAACTCCACCTGTCTGTGATATCCTGGGATATCCTGTCCAGCCTGACTTTGAATGTTTCCAGGGATGGGGCATCTACCACCTCTCTGGGCAACCTATGCCAGTGTTTCATTGCCAGTCACCTTCATTGTAAAAAAATTTCTTCCTTACATCTACTGTGAATCTGCCTTCTTTTAGTTTAAAACCATTATCCCTTGTCCTTTCGCTATGGGCCCTATTAAAAAGTCTGTCCCCTAAATTCCCCTCCTTTTGTCAAATATGCCTTCTCCAAGTCCCTCTTCTATTTTCTGTACTAGCTCCAGACCTTACTTCCTCTTGTCACAGCCATGATCTCTCTCCAGCCAACACTTCTCTAGGCCAACGTTCCTTTCACAGCTCTCAGTCAAAGTTTTCCCTTTTGCTTCCCTGTCTCTGGGTCTCCAGACTCCTTTTCTGAATCTGCTGCTTGTCTTTTCCTTGTCCTCAGGGCACTTAAGTTAGGCAGATTCCTTTCTTCCCTCCCCAGGTACCCAGCAGATGAGAGCACTGGAGGTGGGCTTGGATACTGAGCCCTGTGGAGGGTAACAGCAGCCCAGTGTCGGAATTAGAGGATGGGTCTAGCTTAGTGCTTCATCCCTGGCCAGATCGTGCTCCACCAGCCTGTGGGACCAGTCGTACACAGATGGAGGAGCACCAGGGCTGCTGACACAATCTCGCATGCTGACAAGCACCATGGAAAAAAATGGATCTGAGAATAAAAATTTTATGGTAATTGTACTATCTGCCATGTCCATAGTAAAGGTGTTTCTGATATCATAGCTAATTAAGGATCTGTTTTGGTGGCTTCCTCAGTTTTGTGCTCAAAAATTAAATTAGTAGGGCAACAACTTACTCCTAGCTACAAGTTTTTTGCACAGCATTGTAGAAGAAGGTCCTACTTGCAGATCTAAATGTGTCTGTACACTGGGTGGGATTTGAAACTATTTACAGACCACCAGCATTTAGGATTGTCACCCAGCAGGTTTACTCTTGAACCCCGTCTATGTTCCCCCCGTTGCTGTTGAGTATGCATGCATGTGTAGGTTCTCTGCTCAAGTACATCAGCAGGTTGTCTGACATGGACAAATATTTTTGGTTGAGTTGTGACAATGATGGAGAGAATTAACCGGTGGTCTGTATGCTGGGCAGCAATGGTTTGGACTAAAGTGTAATTGTATTTTATTGATATAAGAAGTTATATTGCACAGTACAAATTTTTAGTCATATATTTGTCTTGAAGTCTATGTACAAGTAAAATGAAATTTTAGCCGGAATGCTTACTATTGAATGCTACTTTGAGAGTCTCAAAGATTATAGTAACTGTCCAGTTATATTTTTGAGCAGTTTATGAAGTACCTAGGGTCCCCCTTTCCTTTTCTTTTCTTTCATTATCGTGAGACCTGGGAAGATTACCTGGCAAAAAAAAAAATGTCTGCATAACATGGGACACTCTCTTTTATTGTTTTATAGCAGTAATCTGAGCTACAGTTGGCAACTCCACACTCTAGAAAGTAAATAAAGACCATAGTGAAAATGACAGCAGCTTCAAGCGGTTTAGCAGAGCGTGGATTATTGGCCAAGATTCTTGCCAAGAGTACACCAGCAAAATGTGATGACATTCAGTGCTAATCTGGTGAAGCCTGATTGACAGTCTCTGCTGAATACATGAAGTGACTATACTTAAGTATTGAAAATTCCAAGTGTCCATTTTTTTTTTTTTAATTTTTTCTACTGAAAGAAGTGTGAAGAGCTAGACGTGGGCTTTTTCTTTTTGCTTATTCTTTCTGAGCAGTTAGGATGCATTCAGGTGACCTCTTGTCAAACATAGGTCACATGTCTTAGTCAGATAGCTTAAAATTCCAGACTCGTGGGTTTTCATGAAATCACACCATTCCAGCTGCTGAGATTTAAGAAAGCAAAACACTGCAAAGCTCACAATACATTTGCAGAAGCTGGCAAAATTGTGCTACCATTAACACAAACATTTCTCAATAGCACTCTTCATAGAAATAAAGGACATCTCCACGTAACAGCCACAGTTTCTCTGCATCCCAGCATTCGTAAGATAACTGAGAATAATGAGTGACCCTGAATCTGTTTGCATTAACAGAGACCTGAGATTCTTTTTACACCTTCTGGTGCTACAGATAGAAAAGGTAAATACATTGTGCTTTGTGAGCTCCAAAAAGTCAACTCCAGAAATAAACCCCACTATTTTGTTTAACTGATAAATAAGTTCCATCACAGATTTTAATAAGTGATTGGATTTGCATTAGGTCCTGACTCCTGTCAGATTTGTGTTAGAAAATAGTTTCACAGATGAGTGACCTCAGCTGCAGATGTCCCACCACAAAAAACTGTTAATATTGTTTCCAGCAAACATTAGCAACAGGAAAAACTCAGCTAGTTTATTTACAGATATAAGTGAACTTTCAGACAATATATAGCACGTATACCATGCTAGGAGATTTTAGGTGCCAAATGGAATGTACTGTATTGATCCTCATGTTCTGTGGAGGCTTCATTGCAAGGTGACGTATACTCCTTAATTCATGTAGAATAATTGCAAATATTACTACCAGCCAATTTTATGACAACAAGTAAAGCTAAGTTTACCAACTTTTGCTTTAATATCTGGGATCAAGTGACCCAGACTGACTGGTCATGCAGTACATAAACCAGAAAACTCTCAGCAAAACCTCAGTGAAATAACAGAGACACTTTAAGAGTTCTGTGCATGGCTACAACAGGTCTGCAAATCACTTTAATGCTCAGCAAGAAACATCTTGGAGATAATGGCAGGAAATGAGATACATACTTATCTAAAAGTAGTAAGATACCTTCTTTGCTTGACCAACATTTTATATCATGTAGCTGAAGAAAGATTTGGATATTCTTTACTGCTGTTTTGAAAACTGTCTGCTAGATAGCCTTCTCTTACTAGTTTTGCAACCAAAGAAACAAAGTCACGATTTTTCGAGTGACAGAAGTACCAGGGGTCCATCCCAATCTATAAAATACCAATGAATGAATGACCTTCCTGATTTTTGGGGGTTGGACTAGATGATCTCCAGAGGGCCCTTCCAACCCCTACCATTCTGTAAGTCTGATTTTCAGCATGCTTACTAAGCACTGGGAGACCACTGGGAGAAAGATACTAGAAAGGATGTCAAAGCGTAATACTTTAAATAGCCATTGATGTTTTCCTCCCCAGAAAAGAAATACGAAACAAAAACGTGACAGCTGGTTAATGAATGTCCAAGTCAGCTGTTATCAGAGGTAACCCTCAGTCACTGACTTCAGTGACTAACTTGGCAATATTCAGTCACATTTCAACAGTGCCCGTTAATTCTGAAAATTTCAATTTTGACAGTGTGTAGGACACAAACTGTGCTTATTTTAGAGCATCTTGCAGCTATTATTGAGGTTCAAGTTACTACAAAATGGATTAATGAAGTCAGAAATTTTAATACCAGAAAGGGCTGTTATGGTAATCCAGTCTGAATTCTGAGCAACATCAGCGAATGTTGCTTGCATGCAGCCTATAACTTACAGCTGAGCTACTGCATATCCATAGGAAGGCATTTGGTCTTGATTTAAAGATTTGTGCGACAATGAACCCATCACATCCTAGATAAAATGCTTCACAGCTACTTACCTCCGATTTCAGTTCTTTTCTTAAAATTTTATTTCAGCTTCTAACCATTATATTCTATTATGACCTTACCTGTTCAACTACCCTTTCTACCCAGGAGTCATAAATAGCCAAGCTGAGCTCACACGCAGTAAGGCTTTATTTAAGTGTTTTTGTTGTTAGAGAGGAAAAGCGCACAGAATCTGGGGGAGGGGAGGGGGGGGAGAATGCATGTCCACTGATGTACAATTACCTGATGAGCTGGCAGGCTGAGAGGTCCCTGAGGAGCCAGGGCTGCCGGGGCAAGCAGCCAGGGAGCGGCAGGGCCCATGGCGTAGGCAGGGAGAGCAGGTGGCATGCTGGCAGCCCTGGCAATCCCGCACAGACGTCATGACTGCAGATCCCCATGATGACAGCTTCCCAAAATTCAGATTTTTTTCCTTTAATAAGAAGCTTTCTAGGCAGCCAGCAGCCGTTGGTCTCCACCCTGAATGAAGCCATGTGCATACTGTGTGACACAGGACAGCGTTACTTTCTCAGGTCTCAGCAAATGCTTCCTCCCTGTTGCTTGGTTGTTTTTCTCGCTCAGCTGCTGTTTCCTTTGGCATGCTCAAAGCAGCCGTCTCCATAACTTGCGATGTTGTGGTTTTTTTCAACCAATAACTGGCCACCAGTTAGTGTTCATAACATTGGGTCCTCTGTTTTCAACAATATTTTCAAGGCCTTTCCCGTTATCCCACGTTAAACTCCAGTCCCTTAGCAGCTGCCTGGCACATGGCTGCAGTTCACAGGGCCGGTTCTCACTGCGGGCTGATAACAAGCCCGGCAGGCCAGGACTGGGGCCCTGCGAAGCTGGCACCAAGCCTGTGCCTGCTGCTAGCACGGGCAGGGCTCTTCTCAGCAGCTTGCACTTAGCTTTCAGTTTTCTCAACAGCTTTTCAGGTCCTAGGTTGTATGGCAGCAGAGGAAACTCATCTTTAGCTGCCGGTGCAGCGTGACCTCCCCGGCATTTTTGATACCACTGTTCTCTAAAATGTACTCCGTCATACTTAGCGTGCCCTAAAACCTCCATTCCTGCGTAACTTTGAGTTCAACTGCGTAAGATGTTCGAATGAGGCTAGCATAGCGTGAGATCACCCTACCTTCGTGATCACTTAGCACTTCACGTTTGGCCACCTGAGGTATTTATTTATGTGGTTGTTGGTATTTTTTCTATATTCTCTTTCGGATGACCGCCAAAGACAGGGCAGGAGTCAGGACTAAAGCCAGTAGTCACTACAGAGACTCACCGATGTATCCCCTTTGACTGGGGATAGTCATGCCGGAGGGAAGGAGCCTCTGGTACTATTTTTTATTTTTTTAATTGAAAGATTTAACCCCTAAAACACAGGAGAGCTCAGCCTGCTTGAAGGATGGCACTGGGTCATATCTCTGAACATCCAATTACAGTGTCTTCTTATGGTAAACGATGTTTCTTTGCAGTAATTTTATAAAGTTCCAAAATAAACTAAAATGTAGAAGGTATAAAACAGTATGTATTACTCTTCAGTACAGAGCATTTTAAGAACATGTAATACATGTCAGCATATTCATATATACCTACACGTGTGGACTAACATATGTGATTGACAAACTTATACAGAGCACATATATACGTTAGTCAAGGCAAATCTAGCCTGGATCTGTCCTTATTCTGGATTTGCCAGTAGTATACAGAAATATTTAGAGGGACACCCTAGCAATTTCCAGTGCTAATCTACTTTCCTAGCTACCCGCCTCCCCCAATTCCTTTCAGATGAGACTTTTTTCCCCTAGCTGATCTGCGATCTGGTTTTATTCCAACAGGCTGGAAAACACAAGTGGAGGTAAAGGGTAAAATATATTATATATATTATATATCCAACATAAAATATACAATTCTGAAAATTCTTTACATTTCAACAGAATTGTAAAGGAAGGTCCAAAAATTGGGTCATTCTGTACAGCAAGAGAGTTTGATCCATCATCTTACTATTCTGGTTTAGATCTGTTTCCTTTGCACTGGACACTCTACTCCCTGCAGAGGATCTGTTGAACATAAAAGAATAATAGCAATGCCGTAACACTTAAGCACAAACTTACTTGGTTTCCATTACCAAGGTTTTTGCTCAATTTGAATAATTTTAAATTCAATTAAAATATTAAAGTTTATCAATTATGTTTTGCCCAGATGAACTGAACGTTCCACAAAATAATGTTGGTGACTGCACTGAACAGAAAAGCATCTCACTCCACACTTGTACTCAACAAGAATTTGTACTTCCCACCTGAAGGTCGGGATTTGACCCCAGGCAGAAAGTTTGGATTTTACTGTAATAAAAATGTAACACCTTACGAGACATAATGTCACAGCGGTGAGGAGACACAAATCACGAATGTGACAACTCAGAAAATCAGCAGTCTTTCTGGATATTTTTTTTTTCAAGTAACTTTGGGGGGAAAAAAAACTTGCACACACTGGGCATAGTGTATTTTACACAAAAGTGAAAAGGTCAAGTATTCTTTTTTCTCAACGTGGTAAATAATGTGAAAACCCCAACCAATTCTTTTCTCACCTCCAGCTTTCCTCTTTAACAGGATTTACCTCTAGTTGAGCTAAACGCAGCTTTTTTGTAGTGAAGACAAATCCGCAGTAAGTCCAAGTGACCGGAGCAAGTAGCTCCGCAGTTATTTTTGTCAGGGTACAGAAATGAGGTCGCTTTCCCCGTAAAAAAAGGCCTCAAGCCGAGGAGAAATGCTTCCCTTTCCTACTACGACCCGAGCTCACGGCCCGTAACGTGCGGGCTCAGAGGCCTCTTATCCCGCCGGCCAGGCGCCCGCCTTAGGAGACCGGGGCAGCGGCGATACGCAGACCAACCGGTCCCCGAGAGCGGCAAGCAGCACTCGGAGGAGCCCCATCGGGAGAGGGAAGAGGGAAGAGGGAAGAGGGAAGAGGGAAGGGAAGGGAAGGGAAGGGAACGCTACTCCTCCCGTAACCGCTGAGGCGGCGGCCGAGCGACTGCTGGCGGTGGGCGGGGCCAGGCGGGGTGGCGCTGCCGGAAGCGCGGCGAGCTCCCGCCTCGCGCCGGGGTCGGGGCTTACGCGCGCCGCCGCAGGGTGAGGGCGTCCCGCCGCCGCGGGCCTCCGGGCGCCCATGGAGGGTTCCGGGGACGAGGAGCCGGGGGCCGACGGGCCGCTGCAGCAGCTGGTGAAGCGGCAGCGCAAGGAGAAGCGGGAGCTCCAGGGTGAGGGGCGCCACGGGCCCGGCGAAGGGCGGGCGAGAAGGCTCGGGAGTGGGGGAGGGGAGAGTGACTCTGAGGCGCCCGCCTCGCCCGGAGCGGGTGGCCGGGAGACGCGGGGCGGGCTCGGCGCCCCGCTCGCAGCCTTTCCCTGGAGGACGCTCCGCGGAAGCCCCGAACGGCAGCGGGAGCAGCTCGGGGGGAGCGGGAGGGGCCGGGCGGGCGCGTTCGGCACGGCCCGGCCCTGGAAAAGCGGGGAGCGGCCCTTGCGCTGCCTTCGCCAGGCGAGAAGGACGCCGGTGCGGAGAACACCGCGTCGTGGCAGGGACGTCAGAGCTGTGCTTTGCTGCCGCGGTGGTTCTGGTCATGCGGGCGGTCTGCCGAGCTCGCCTCACAGTGATCTGGGGAGCTGTAGCGTAATGCTGGGGAGCTGTAGCGTAATGCTGGGGAGCTGTAGCGTAATGCTGGGGAGCTGTAGCGTAATGCTGGGGAGCTGTAGCGTAATGCTTGGGAGCTGTAGCGTAATGCT
>VXBL01006198.1:597514-613479 GCA_013400195.1 Aramus guarauna
CCTCTCAAGCCTGTCAAGGTCCCTCTGGATGGTGGTCCCTCTTTATAGCCCTCTGCTGGACTCTCTCCAGTAGTTCCCTGTCTTTCTTAAACTGGACACAATATTCCAGACATGGCCTCACCAGGACAGAGTAGAGGGGGAGGATAACTTCCCTCAACCTGCTGGCCACGCTCTTCTTAATGCACCCCAGGATACCATTGGCCTTCTTAGCCTCAAGAGCACACTGCTGGCTCATGGAGAGCTTGTTGTCCACCAGGAGTCCCAGGTCCTTCTCTGCAGAGCTGCTGCCCCAGCAGGTCAACCCCTAACCCTGTGCTGGTGCTTGGAGTTATCCTTCCCTAGTTGCAGGACCCTACACTTGCCCTTGTTGAATTTCATTTGGTTCCTCTTTTCCCAATTCTCTAGTCCGTCAAGACCTTGCTGAATGGCAGCACAGGCTTCTGGTGTATCAGCCACTCCTCCCAGTAAGCAGCTTGTCTCCCATGTTAGGGATGATGTTTTGTCAACTTCTTTATCAATGTTTTCAATTTACCTGGGAAAGCTGTTAAAAAATGAGTGTGAAATTCAAGCAAATCTCTTATTGTAGTTTGTATAGATGCTTATTCTACCGTTTATTTTTACTGTTTACGGTAGGTTTTTTGGAGCCCTTTCTTATAAACAGATTAAACTAAAAAATATAAAGGCATTTAGCATGGAGCAGTGGTGTAGGCTGAGTAAGTGCAGTTACGTACTGCACTTTATTATGTTTATTATATTTATTATTTATGGAAATTACGTACTTTTTATTTGAGCAATACATGGTTTATTCATTTCTTACTGCATGTCTGGAACACCATGCTAATGACTCTTTACATTTTTTTTTCCACTTACTGCTACATTTGATGGATGTTATTGCTGTGGATTTAATTTGGTGACTGGGGGCTGTTGTGAAGTAGGAGGCATCTTTCCCATGTTGACAGAGATACTTGTCACAGGATTAATGTGCCCCAAGAGAAGACTGAATGAAGTTCTGCAGAGCAATAGGGAGTTGTGGTTTTCTTACGTCCTGTAAGTCTGTTAGGAGGGGAATGTATGAAAAACAGTTCTTCAGAAAATCTGTTATATCCTTATCGGAATGTATTTGTAGGGTTCAGAAGCCCAAAAGATTGTAATTTATAAATTTAAAGCTTGGTTTCTGTAGAACACAATCTGCAAAAGGTTTATTTAGCTATGAACAAAGGAACTATTGGGAATAAATACATCAGAGGTTAAAACCAAGGCAGCTAATCTGGAAATTAGAAAAACCAAATAACAGACAAACAACATACAGTTACAAGATTTTGAAAACATACCTGACACCCAGCTAAGGTAAGAACTAAGCACACTATTTGCTATCGCATTCTTTCTAGAGTCTCAAAACAACACGCTCTGAAACTTAACAGGAAGAAAACTGTATGCAATTTCATGCTTCTTGTTAACAGTTTCCAGAAAAGAAGTTTAAAATACAAACCTGTACTTCTTTTTATTCCCATCCTTGCTTTTATTCCTGTCTTCAGTCTTAATTTTTCTTTCTAGAACAGTTATGGGTTGTTTTTTGATCTCTAGTGTTTTTCTTTTCTTTTTCTTCTCTTCAGCAAACATACATATTTTCCTGTATAATGTGTTTGGACTTTACAGGTTCTAGTTCTTCATTGTACAATCAGTATTTTCCCTCAGTTGCTTGTTCTCAAATAAGAGAAGTACTAAACGATGTCTCTTCTTTCCCTGCAGAGGAATTTGAAAAATACTGCGATGATATAGCAAATACAGCTGCATGGGGTGGTCAGCTGGAAGTAAGTATTGTATTGATAATTTTTATTTGTGAAATTCTGAAGTGGGTGAATACACCTTCAAAAAAGGGTTTCTTAAGAAAGAATACCTGAAGGCATAAGGGAACGTAGTCATAAATAATTTATCAAGAACTTTCTCCTATGGTTATAACTCTTTTCCTAAATGAGTAGCTTTTCTGATGGTGTGCCTCTGTTCTGATGTATTTGACGACATGCAAGAATTCAGTAGTTCTGAATATCACTAGAAAGACTGACAGTACAAGTGGGGGAAGGCTTTCTAAAGAGAAGGCATTTTGATACGCAGACTTAGATGGTAGCAAAGCTGACTGGAGCTTTGTTAGATTTTTGTAATGTAAACCAGAACTTGAGTTGAGAAAATGTGCATTTGTTTTAGCTTATATCTATTCTTTCATGAAAGAGTAGTTACCAAATTCCTGAAGGTAGCCCAATGTTACCTGTGTTGGACCATCAAAGCAATGATTAATATAAGGCAACCTGGTTTCAATTAAACTTTTAAATTAAAATTATTTTGCTTATTTTAATAAAGTTTATTTTCTAACAATATTTGAAATGTTATGCCTGAACTCATGTCTGCTAAAACTAAATGCCATGTCTTCCTCTCTCCTCTCTATATTGGATTTAATCCTATTATTTAATTGTTTTTATGCCTTAAAGCTAAGGGCTTTGTCGCATATTTTGCAAACACCTATTGAAGTAGTGCAAATGGATTCCCCTCCCATTATTGTTGGTGAAGAATATTCAGGCAAACCAATAATACTTGTGTAAGTATGTAATTTTATGCCTTCTTAAAATTAGTGTGCTTATTTCTATAGCAGAAGACTCAGCTTTGATTCTCATCTGCTCTTTTATTTTCTGTTATGTATCTGATGTTGAAACGCCGCTTGAATAATGATCTTGCAGGTCAGAAATTATGTTTGTGATTGACACAGTTTAAAGATAATGCTGACAATCAGTCTGAAGTGTGATTCAGTCACTGCTGTATAGAATGCTACAATGTCACTTTACCTGTTAGATAATTATGAAATCATAGTGAAATTGATATAAAATGCAGCGGGAAACTTTTTTTTTCTCTTCGAAGTTTGTGTCAATCTGTGCCTGGAAGTCACCAGAATTAAAAACTGTCTTTATTAACACTCTGCTATTTAATTACCCTATATATTTTCTGTGCTAAAACTTGAATTTATTTAAGCTATCTTCCAGTGCTGTTAATGTTTGGCATGATGTATACTTTCAGTTAAACTGGACACTAATTCTGTAACTTTTTTTTTTCTTTAGGTATATGAGACATGCCTATGGATTAGGAGAACATTACAATTCTGTAAAACTTCTAACAGACACTGCTACAGAAAATGGCAGCTAGCATACACAAGTCATAAATCCACATGGATAACAGTTGTATCTTGATGTGTTGAGCTCCAGACAATTCCCAGACAGACTGGAAAGAAGGGATTAAAAATGAGAAAAAGACATACAAGGTTTGACTATAACTCAGAAAAAGCTCTTGATTTAAAACAAAACCAAACTGAAACCACACAACAGTATTTTGAACTTGTTGGTATTAATCATGTTTAGAAGATCTTCTCAAAAATGGTGGCTGTGTAGATCAAGATTTTCTTTTTAATAGAGTTTCATCCCATGCTGCAGTAAAAATACCAACTAGTAAATGTTTTGGTTAATCTGCATTTCTGCTGAAGAATTAAGGTTACCTGACGGTTCTTGTTACATTATTTCTGGCAGATTTTGATGATCATGGAAGAGTTAAGGCATTTAAAATAATTGATTTTTACTTTGATTGATGGAATATCCTCTACAGGTTTTCTTTAGTTCTATCAGGATCTAGCTCTAACACTGTAGGAGGGATCCCCTTCTTTATTTGGGCAGAGAAGAGCTGGATGCCAATCCAGTAGTAGAATATCTTGCTTGGCCGAAGGAATTGCACAATCTTTTTATTTTAAAGGCTTTCATCTAAGGTTTTTACCAAGGTTTGAGGACTTCACTTTTTGTTTTTTTTTTGCAGTTGACAGTAGGAACTGCATGCTCAATGCTGTCCCTAGTACTGAATTTGTAGGAAGAGCATTGTTGTTTATGACTGTACGTCATAACGTTGATGCAAGTTAACTGTGCTGTTCATCCTTCGTAGTCTTTCATCTCTACATTTCAGTGATACAGAAATCTTACAAACAAAAAGCTCCTCAATGCCTTCGCTTTAGGTAGTGAAACTTATCTGAACTCATCATTTATGGATCTGCTGATCTAAGCACTTTGTGATCTGAAATCTGATGTTTTATAATGCAATAAATCAGCTGGTTGCATACAGGTGTAAAAATAACCACCTTGGGTTTTGTCTGTAACTTTAAAGATGATCTGCAGAAGAATTAAGTTAATTTTCATTGGAGGGTGTGATGCACAGAAAGGTGGTTTTTTTTAATATGGCTTGACTTTTTACTTTAGAAATGTAGATTTTTGTCTTTAAGTCACTGTAAATGTGACTCCAAAATTAGCAGGATACTGAAACCAAAGTTGTAATGCAATTGTTTTTTTAACAATAAAAGTGACTTTTTATTTAAAAAAAGCCTTAGTCAGTAACATAATTGCCTGTATTTTAGTGCTGATGAGTTGATATGAAGAAAAGCGATTCATGTCAAGTTTGAACACCTTTGCCCTGATTTGAGGATTGTGAGCTAACCGTGTGCGTCTTGTAGTCCTTCAGTAAAGCTAGCCAGCAGATTGACATTCCCGGGACTTACAAATTAGAAAGAAAAATCTGCTTTTACTTAAGGAGGAGGAGATAAGTGTTCACTTTATGGATCAGATTATGTCTGATTTAAAGCACTTTGAGAGAGAGGGAGGGGAAAAGAATCAGACAATTATAGCAGGGAGCTTTGGACAAGCAGAACTTGAATTATGGCTTTGTTAGACTAGTGCCTGCCAGGAAAACAAAGTATTAAGCAACTGGATCAGGAGTTTTTACATCCTTATTTATCTGATACAGTATAGCAAATATAGCTGTATTTATAGCAGCTGGTTTGCTGTAGAATTTGGTTTACTACCTTGATTGTATAAAAAGATGGTTTTAATTTCAAACAAAAAATTGGATATAACAGTATGGAAAAAAGTGTCTCTATTCATAATACCACTATGAATTTTACTAAAAAGAATAATCAGAAATACTCTTCTCTGTGTAAGAATTGATATGAAGTGCACATGCTGCTTTTTAAAGATACTCTGTGCAAAAAGTTCTTTAGTTTATTGGGTTTTCATTCTTGTTTGATCAACTGGCAGAGGAAAGATGCCAGAATCCTGGAACGCCTGTACCAACAGTTTGTCCCATTGAAGATGTTTACAATTTGTATAAAGCGAAATAATGTTTTAATATAGTGAGTGAAAGATCTTTGCTCATGCTGTATGGGACTTGCCAAAAAGTAATAAATTGGTTTATTTGTGGCATATCTTGTTGTGGTCTCTTTTTATTTTGTACTTGTTCATTCCTAGCATTAATAAGTGTCCTCATTTAATTTTTAGAGCTTTAGGGTCCTACTGTAGTATGAATTCTCTGACTGACCCTTCTTACTGAAGCAGATGAAGCTTTACTGTTTATGAAATGAAGCTTGTTTGTAAATGAATTTTATCCTCAGCACTGTAGTGGTTAAATGGGACTCTTCTGAAAAGCTGTATTTGAAGTACATTTGCTTGGGGCAGCGTGGTCTAGTGGAGGGTGTCCCTGCCAGTAGCAGGGGGTTGGAACTAGATGATCTTTGAGGTTCCTTGCAACCCAAACCCTTCTGTGATTCTGTGAAAATACTCTTGAACTTCTTTCTCCATACATAGAAATAATGAAGTGAAGCTGGGACTGGGGTGGAGGGGGTTCCCAGAATTTAACTTTTAACTTCTTTGTCAGATGACACTTTATTTGTAAAATAGCACTATTTATTTTGAGTCTGTATGTATTCAAGTAGCTTTTTCTGCTTTTTATCTGCAGTTCAGTGAAATCAGTTTCTCCAATTGCTCTTCCTTGTTGGGCCATTAGGTTGTTTTTTTGCAGGATTAGTTGTTATTGATGGGAGGGGAACTGTATAGTGCTCCGCAAGAAATTGCGCACAGCGTTCTTGGAGGAAAGGCGGCATTTGCTGTTGAAAGCGGTGCGTGCAGAGGAGCCTCCGGGGCCATCCGGCACAAGCACCGCTGGCTGCGGCGCTCCCCGGGGCCGGTGTTGTGTGGCGCTGGGCTGTTGCCACCGCTCAGCTGGGCCTCGCCGCGGCGGGTCGGGGCCCGGACGGGGCCGGTCTCTTCCCGGAGCCGCGCTCAGCGTTCGGCCCTGTCCCCTGCACTTAGTCTGTACCCGCTCGCTGCTCTGCCGTGCCTGTCCGGTAGCGTGGGCTGCGGAAAGTGGGTGGGAGGTGGGTGGCAGCGGGAGGGAGCACAGGTCTGTCATATATTACTTAAATATTCCGTCTGTCCGTGCTTTCCCGCCTCCTCTTTTGAGCTGGCAGCTCAACAGGAGCTGTGACAGGCCCCAGGTAAAAACCAACCAAACCAAAACCCCCTGAAATTTCGTGTCTCTGCAGAGGACATCCCCTCAGCTCCTACTCTGTCTGAAGGAGTAGGAGGCGCTGGCAGCAGCATGACTGGGCAGAGCTGGTGCTGCGGGACGGCGGCCCTCCCGCTGCTCTGCTCAGTGAAACGTCGGTATGAATTACAAAAGCGAGAATTATCGTAGCTAAATGTGCGGGTGGCATATGGGGCAGGGGCGCTGCCTCTCGCGGTTGGGATGGGGGCTGTGGGTTTTGCCCGGTTCTCCAACCTTCCTCCTCAGCCAGTGCCGGTCACCTTGTGGCTTACGAATTCACTGATGGGACAGTGGAGTGCGGGGAGAGAGGCGGTGTCTCTTTCCTAGACGATGTGGGAGGTCGCAGTGCAGACAAGCCATGAGGTATGCGCTGCACAGCCCTGACCAGACGTACTCCATAGGTGTGCTGGGTAAGTGGCATCTTCAGGGGTGCAACAGCCTTCGTGAATGCTGAATGCCCCGGAGAGACCCCGAAAGCTATGGTGAGAGTGGACGTAAGAGTATCCCATCTGCATCGTCTGAGTAGTCTACGGGACAACACTTTGGGCCATCAGCTTTCATGGGCTATGGAAGTGCAACAACTTTTTATTTTCAGCCCTTCAGGCACAACCTGCCCTCCTCTATCTCCCAGCTGATCTCCTGGGATGTATTTATGAATGACAAGCAGCCCCATGTTGACTACTTAATCTATGTAAGTAGCTAAGCAGACTTAAAAATAGGATCTGAAATGTGGAAGGCATTTTCTGGGCTTTTCTTGGCTCCAATATGAACACAAACCCACCAATTCCTTTGTTTTGAGAGACTAATAAAAACAGCAGAAGGTTTATGATTAATCACAAGAAGCATATGGTATATGTACTTCTGAATACAACTAAAATCCTTAGCAATTGCCTCCATATGTTATAAACAGGTATATCATAAAAAGAATTGTTCATACACAAGAAAAATCTTCATTTAAAATTAAAAAAAAAATGGATATAATCTCTATGTTCCAGATTAAATAAATGCATCAAAGATATTGATTGAAAAGATTTATCCTCTTTACAAACTAGAAAAAGTGGAGTCCATAGGCCTAAATGCTAACAAGATACAAAATATTCCTAGGGATCTCCATTTTCTGCAAAGCTCCCTGAACTGCATCAGTCCTGCAAATACTTTACCATGATAGCTGAAGTGATTAGATACATGAAGAATTTGAAGATGCTGTGTTTGTCCAGAAACAAACTTATAGACCTTCCAGATGTGAGTAATGCTGGTTTTTTTTCTTTTTTTTTTTTCTTTTTGAAGAATAATGTCTTATAAAAAGCATTTGAGCAATGTATCTTTTCTGGAAATTATTACATAAGTTGTGAAAATGCACTTTAATAATTGTATTCTGGATATTATTGGAATACTCTTTGGAGGAAACAAAGGATATGGAGATTTAAAATGAATAATTCTTCCTTATATACATGTATACCCTATAAATCTCAAAATATGAATAAAACCTCAGAGTTAAAAATAGGTAATTTTGTTGTTAAATCCTAATGAGGCTCCCTTGAGTTGGGAATGAGCAAGGGACAAAAGATGGCATAGCTCCTGAAGAACCATTTTTCTCTTAGCTGTATGCAGAATGTTGGAGCACAGAAAGCCAAAAGCAGAATNAAGCGAGCCAGGAGGCAGATTTGCTACTTGGAAATAGACTGGGCATTGGATTGTTTTTCATGTGGTAAGCAACTGCATTTGTGCATCGCTTGTCTTATTGTTGTTGTTGTTGTTATTGTTATTACTATTCTTTTTCCTCTTCTCTTCCTTTGTTACCCTATTAAACTGTCTTTATCTCAACCCACGAGGATTTTTTTCCATTCTCCTCCCCATCCCCTTAGGGAAAGGAGGGGTGAGCGAGCGGCTGCATGGTGCTTAGTTACCAGCTGGGGTTAAACCACAACAAATACGAAAAATTTCAATATACAGCTTTGTACAGATCATACTCGTGTATCTTTACAGCTCACATGCTTCTGAAGAATTGCACCGTATAACTAGTGCTCTCAAACATTTGAGATTTGGTGAGCTCCCCGAAAGAGAGAGCTGTTTTGTAGCTTCACTGGCAGCCTTCATTGTACTTGCTTCACTGGTTTGTAGAACTGTGGATTACTTCAGTGGATTTTAAAAACTTTAATTTATTTTAATTTTTGATATATTTATCAGTATTTGACATACTGTGTTTTATGCCACTGTTTTTTTTGTGTTATTTGCTTTCCACTTGATCTGCTGCTCGGGTACGTTATCCATCTGCTTCTGGACATTTTATCACAATTTTTGCAGACAAATGCAGACTGAGAGTTGACATGGAGATCTTTGAGAAGACCTACACAGGACAAGAAGCTGGAGAATGTAATGAAAGAATGATTTAAAGCCAACTTGAAAAACTGTGCTGCCCAGTAAAAACAATAATAAAAAGACTTTTAAGGAAAATTGCCCTGCTGATATTCCAAAATTTTATGTTTTAGTTTTTATGTTTGTGACAAGTAAAAGTTTTGTTTGTTTGTTTTTAATAGAGTAGAAACTGGATGTCACACCTCTGGTAGTGTACTCGTATTTTACAGATTCTGTTATTACTAAAAGAATGATAGCTTTCCCCTACATAACAAGTGATACCCCCCTCTAGTGCAAGGACACATTACAAAAATTAGGATAAGGGTCTCTTTCTAGTTAGACCATTTTGAGCTTCTAACGTTTTTTGTGAAATATCCTTGATACTGTGGGTAGGGGTAGAGCTGTTTGGGTTTTCTTAATTAAAAAAAAAAAAAAAATTAATGGTGGGAGTTTTGAAGGGGGCCAGGAAGGACACAGATCGCTTTCTTGAATTTGGTAATAATTTAACTGAGACATTTGGGCACTATATGGGCGTATTGAGAAAACCATATATTTAAAATCTGTATACCAATATATCTTTTACATTGTAGGATATATACTGACTTGTCCCACGTGATAGCCTCTTTGGAAAAAACGTCTTAGCTGCAGAGTTTTGGCATTGGAGCTGCAAGTCAGTGGACTGTTACAGATCTAGGATATCACTGGGAATAAAAAGAAATGTGGAATAGCTTGCTTGACTGGAGCGGTGCATTGGGTGGATCCAGGCTCTTTAGGAAGGACATGCTGGGAAGGTGAGGAGGAGGGGTTTAGCTTAGCACTCAGCTGTGGGACACGTGGCAGGTCTGTTCATAGCTTATGGGTCAGGATCAGAGGGGTGGCACATTGCAGCGAGTGCCTGCTACACACCAGCCAACATATTTTTACTAAATTTACTAATAGTGGGGTTTTTTGCACAGTTTGAGTTCCTTGGCTAACTCCAGAGCCTTAATCTAAAATTAAGGCAAAGAAGGCTAAATTCAAAAACTATTGCCTAGTAAATACATTTGATTATGAAATCTCCATTAAATCCTGTGTATGAAACTCAGTGTCTTTTCCTGCAAGATTTATTTATGTATTCTAAGAACACACAAGATAGCCTATTTGTACAATGGGTAAAACCAGGTCTCAGTAGAGGCTTTCTTGTATTCTCACTTAATTCACACAATGTATGGTACATACCACAGTGATGCACGTAACATCAGGGTTTGTCAGATGGACAACGTAGGCTATTACCTCCAATGACTGGGCTTTCCAAAACTGATAACAAATGTTACATGATTTAAGAAGAGTCTTGAAATAGTCTTTATAAATTTCAACTGCATTGGTATGCAACATTTTCCAGATCAGAGCAGCCATAATTAGGATATAATATTAAATAGAAAAGTAATTCCTGAAGTTTCCATAATTAAATTTTAAAAGAAACGTAGCAAAGGTCTCTGAAGCCATTTGCCCATCTTTCAGAACTTATTCTTTGTTTCTCACAAAGCACTGCCTGACACAAGATCTTTGATTTCATTTACACCAATAGGTTTCAAAAAAAAATCTGTAACTCTGACAACAGTACATTAAAATGATGCAAAATACCCCTTTAGAATGAACCTCCATTCCCGTCTGCACACGTCTCTGCTCTGTTTGTGGATAAATTCCTACTAATCAGGTGAACAAACATCAGCAGAAAAATTAGCCCAGAAATACACCAATAAAAAAGATAATTTGAACCATCTTAAAATGCTTTGTATTATTGAAGAATTCTTTTAAATAGTTGGGTTTGAATGACTTTAGTCATAGTCAATGGAATATTTGAATTATCTCATTACTAGTCTTTAAAATAATACTGATGGGTTGTTTCTAAAGCAGTGTATTATTCTTACGGTGTAATTCCCTTAACCTAAGGTCCTCCCTATATTTCAACAGAAAAGTTTGCAACAGTTAATAACTAAGCAGTTTTGCTGCTTCAGTTTACATCAACTGTTTTACAAATTAAAAAGCAATTTAAGGATAAAGAAATAAAGACGTATGCTTCATGGATCATGCTAAGTTAAAGCTCATCTTCCTTTGCAAAGATTTAGGATCACATAGTCCCCATGTGTCTCTAATAAATAAATCTCATATTTTAATCACACAACTAATCCACATTTGCTCTACTAGATTAATCTTGCCACCTGAGTGACAGTTTACTGGAAAGCTAGAAATTGTCAAACTCAGCCCATTTAAGACCCAAAAGACAATCAGAATACTTGAGATCAACACACGAAAATGTTTTCTACCTGACCGATTTTAGATGTAGTTTAATTTTGTTATCCAGAAGTGTTTCAGTGCAAATGACAGAACACGTTTATTAGTAGACTATCTCAGCAGTGAAAAGCTTCTTGTTTCTGATATTTCAAATGCAGATTGACAAATTATTTATTAAAGCACTGTACAAATTAATTAGATATTGTCAAGAATAAAACTGTCAGTAAATCTTAATTGAAGAGCCTTTAAAAATTATAGATGCAACTTCACTTTTGGCATATGGGACACCTGGGAATAAATAACCCAAAACTACACTGAGTAATTCAAGTTATATTTTAAATTATGAAACTATGATTTTGCATGTCACTCATATGCTCATGAACATATAAAAATATATAGACATATTAAAATATATCCCACATATTTGGTACTTCTTTATTTTTCACTTTTTTACTAAAGTCAAACAATAGTTAAGCCAATTTCTGGAGTTAGTGCTGACAATATTACTGGCACAAAAAGCACATGACCTTCTGTTCCTTCGATTAATGGCTTCAAGGATAGCTTAACCAAGTATTTGAAGGACTGTACATCAAGATTAGAAGTATGTATTAAATAGCCTTTACTTTTTAAGTATAATAACCTGTTTTTAAATTGGCATAAATGAAAACACAAGGTGGTGGAATGTGGGTCTTGAAGTTGGGCAAAAAATTCTTGACGAGGTTATCAGTGGCCTCAATAACACACATTATAAAAATGAGCAAGTACCTTCCAGCACTTGGTTTGCAAAATGTCAAAATTTTATCACACTTTTCTAAAATGCAATGCAAAATAGATGAGTAAATATGAATCACTATTTTCATAGAATATTTTAGTTTTGAATGGGTCTCTGGTGGTCCTCCAGACCGACATCCACTCAGAGCAGCACTAACTTGAGATAGATCAGATTATTCTGTCTTTGACTTTATGAGCACCGTCCTGTATGTGGAAAAGGGAAGGAAAGGCTACTGAGAACTCTGTAGATGTGGACAGAAGAGAAACGCTTGTTCCATGTATGTGCTTCAGGCTGCAGGTCGCTTGTTCCTCTGGCCATGCTGGTCAAAGGGATCACACTTCTGAGAAATTCTTTAGCTGAGAATTTCCTCAGTTTGAGCTGAGATTTACAACTTCTTCAGGTTCAGCCTCCTAGGTCATAGTGAGGGAGACATTTGTTTGGGGTTTTCTGCTCAATTTGTCTTTGATTGATAGAGCCAGCTGACAGACTAGAACAGTTTTAAAGGTATTTCTGTTTATTCAGCCTATTTATGATGCTGATGTGTTGTATTCAGTAGGATCAACTCACCTGATGCTTATTCCTTGAGACAAGTCTTCCACTCCATTCTTATCCTTAGCCGTGCATTTCTTATATGCGCTATAATATTTAAGGCTTTTCAGATAAACCATCTTATTGGAAAACAGCCGAAGCATGGCAGTGACAGACTGTAGTCTCTTTCTGCTGGGGCTGGGGACTGTTGAAATTGTTACTGAAGTGCTTCACCCATTTGATCTCAGTCCTTTCTTGAGATTCACGGAGCTCTCACCTGTACACAACATTGTGAATCCATCCCATGCAAAGAAGTCTTCTTACTACATTTGGGTAGATGGTGAGCAACGCACCCTTTGTTTTCCACATGAATTTCAGTTTGTTATTTTCCATTTATATTTCCAAGGATCTTTTTATGATTGCACCTTCCTCCAATTTAGCAGCTGCTGCACATCTCATTAAAGCATTTTTCTACTTCTTGCACCTCATTAATGAAGGCTATGTAAGACTACACTGAACAGCAGTAATGGACTTTGTCACATGGCATTAGGATCTCCCTCAGCGGATACCTTGAACTTCTGTAATTCACCCTGAGTCTATCTATGTCTTGGAGCACCAGTCCCAACAAGTATGGAGTGTTTCTGGCAGACTGTTATGAGGCATAAAATACTTTGTTAGCTGGACATAAACTCCACCAATTATTACACAGGAATCACTCATTTCATATGGCTTTCACCTCTTTTGAAAGGACTTCTCCATCTCAAAGTAGGTAATGATTTCTCTGCACGTGCAGTTCTTACTGTCTCTGCTGTGACTGCCAGTAAGAGTTCCAACCATATGATGATTTGTTTCAAAATCTGGACTTCATCCATGAGTATCTGGACTCCGGCCAGGGACCTAATGTCAAATAGTTTGTAGTAACAACTCTTGATTATTACTCATAGAGTACATAATGAAAAGAATGACTTGGAAATGGAAGGTCCTAAATTCCATTGCTATCCCCCTCAGCCATCCAGTCCTCAAGACACACTTTCATATATATTGACTTTCTGTAGCGCTGATAATCCTAGCTTTTCCCTAGATCCTCTTAAAGTTACAGAGTTCTGGGAGTAAACGATTTGTGTGCTGGATAATGAACTTTCAACCCCGTATTAAATGATGTAATGCAGTTAAAAACTGCTCTTGAAAGAGACAGAGGTAGATATGCCTCATTCCAAATGTGTGTGACTTAAAGGGTCCCATTATGGAAAAATAAGTGCAGCTTCATAGCCATAATTACTTTAGCTGACATGTTTAGCTGAGCAGCAATAAAACATACATCATCTTAATATGTATTGTTAATCTTGCCAGTGATTTATACCATGCCAGCTAAAATTACCTCACCAGGTTAGATAGAATGAAGTCAGTGAAAAGCAGCTAAGCTTGATAATTAAGCTAGACGAAGTGGCAAGTAGTTTTTTTACTGCTTAATATATGTTATTGTAATTTACTTAAGTACTGAAAGACAACATGAAATTCCTTTCTTTTAGCGACGATTGGTTCTGCTGTGGATGTGTTCAAACAAAACAGATATTTCAGATATTTCATAACAGTAAATGCACAGGTTTTTCTTTCATTTGGGAGAGCTGCACATTGGAATCTGCTAAGATTTTACGTTAAGAAATACCTCCAGCCTTGAAATTCTTCTGATAACTCATGGAAGGAAAGCAACAATCAAGAGAACTTCACTGTTTGTCAGGAGGTTTTTTTTAATACGTTTCTGTCTGTGCTGCTTGGGAGAGGACATTTTTGTTTAGGTGTTTTTCTTGCTATCTTTTCTCATCTGAGGGAAGTCAGTGTGGTGGTGACAGGAACTGGGAATCTTTGTAATAACAGAAAAATCAAATTGTGTATTGATCTACCTTTTCCATTTGAAGGTAATTATTACTTAGATAAAATGTACAGCATTTATACTTACCGGGATATTTTCAAGCACTTTAGCATAAAATGAGATAATTATATTTCACCAGCCAACAATATCCTTCTTTTCAATTTGGCCTTCGGGACAGTTTTTGTAGCATTATTGTGCAGGATGGGGTTGTCAGTTTGTTAAATTTTTTAAGCATTTCATGATGGAAATCAGATGAGCAATTTAATTTTAAAAAATAGAAGCAGTAATTCAAAGCTAAAATTTGGTGGAAGAGAAAATCCATATGTTTTAATTTTTTTTTTGTTGTAGTTATTTGATGTTCTGTAACAACTTGGAGCAATGTCTTAGTCCAAGATTTCAAACAGGACACACTTGGCTTTTTAGTCATGGCCACACAGTCACTTATGGGCACTAGCATGTTCTGTATGCCAGTGAATATGGGAAAAGACAAATGACTTCAAAACAAAGGCTTGATTTGATAACCTATTTGCAATTACTCTTGGTTTTTGTTTATGACTGACTTGTGAAGGATGTGCTCTTACGCAAGCCTAATTTTTATGAGGTAGCGTGAATTAATGGCTTGTCTTTCAGTGCTATCGGTAGAACACAGGTGCATCTTTGAGCTTGTTACACAGGCCACTGATTTGCTATGGTAGATAAGGTCATAGGTTAAATGGTTTGTCTGTAATATGATGAATCATGCGACAGGAAAGAGAATTGGGTTGCACATGGATGTGAGATGAGAAATTGAGATGGAATTGTAAATCTCTAGGAAGCATTTGGATGTGTAATACTGAGAAACAGGACATCCTGAATGTGTGCTGTTCAGCATGAGCATACATTTCTATGGAAGTAAATTAATTTTAAAGTGCTGAAGTATTTGGATTGTAAAGCTTTTTTGTTTTTCTGGTTCTGGATGATCCTAGATAAGAGAACTTGCAGTACTTTTCACTGAAGGACATAGTATTTGGTTGGTTTCTTATACAGCTGTCTAATCAAAGGCCTCACTGTTTTATAATTTGTAGGTTTATAAAGCATTTTTAAGACATCAAATATGAAAGCATTTTGGGTCCCAATGTAGGTGGTGGAAATGAGGGTTGAAGATAGTCAACACCTTGGAAAACTGAATCTCTTAAGGGCCATTTGAAAGTGGAACTCCTCCCAGCCAACAATAACAGCTGGATTAAACAACTTCCCAGCTGGATGTTGCTTCTGCTCCCATTTCTATAGACACAGGCAACATTATAAAAAAAGTGAGAAACTTGAGAATCAGTTTACGGCATCTCTATAGTGCTTACTTCATTATTACTGGCACGTCATCCATTTCATGGAGCTGGAGAATTGCAGAATCGTCATGCTTGGAAGGGATCTCCTGAGATAGGATAGGATAGAATAGAATCATTTTGGTTGGAAAAGACCTTTAAGATCATCAAGTCCACCACTTGCACTGCCAAGTCCACCACTAAACCCTGTCCCTAAGTACCACTTCTATGCATCTTTTAAATACCTCCAGGGATAGTGACTCAACTGCTTCCCTGGGCAGCCTGTTCCAGTGATTGTTTTCATAGGATGGAAGTGAAGGTATGTATGCATGTTTTAGAGTACAGCATGAGGATATATAGGGGTTTGTGAAGATGGAAAAACTTCTGGGATATAGCATTGAAGGACTGGGTAAGCAGAAAAAGACAGAACTGATGTAACCTTATCCATACTGCCTGTCCTGGCTCTGGC
>VXBL01006199.1:15276-62195 GCA_013400195.1 Aramus guarauna
AAACAAAAAAAAAAAAAAAAAAAAAAAAAAAGGGGGGGGGGGGGGGAAAAGGGGCCACATCATGGCACTGCCGGTTTGGGGAGGGTGCTGGAGGTTGTTAACCAAAACCTGGAGGAATCCACCCGTATTTCCCCCCTGCCATCATCTGGAGGGGAAAAGGGAGGTTGTCCCAGAAGGACACACGGGTTCAACCCCTTCGGATTTTCGTTTGAATCTTTGCAGGAGGAGGCACAGGGGCACTGACTGCCGCGGAGGCTGCTCACTCCCTCAAATTTACCAATATTCAGCCTTTTAGCTGGAAAAAAAAAAAAGCCTGTTCCCAAGCTACGAGGTGCTGGTTCAGCCTTGAACGGGTTCAGGCTGTTGAGTGAAACTGGGAAGTGGCTGCCAAATTTCTCCGTTTTGAGGGAATAATGGGATTTTTAAAGTAAATGGTGGGGTTTTTTTTTCTGATCAGAAGGGATCAGGGCTGATCCCAAGGGCTGATCCAGCACGGGGCAGGGAGAGGACGCTAAAGCCCGGCTAATTTTTAATATTTTTGGCATTTTGACACAAAAAAACTGTCCTTTCTTCCTTCTCAAGGTCCTGCACAGAGGACAGGAACGAGAGGGGCAGGCCGACGGGGTGAGAGGCAAAAAGAACAAAGGCATCGCGTTTGTGTCGAGCAAAGGTTCGTGGCGCTGGAAGATTCCTGGTGGAGTATTGCTGTTGTTTTCCTTACGGAGTCAAGCATGGAAATAATCAGTGCACGCAAGCCAACAGCCTCCTGCCTGCCGGTATTTGGTTTGTTCGTCTAAAACCACTTCTACTCACATCCCGCGAGGAGTTTCGGAGAGATCCGAAGCCTCTCAAACCCCTGGAAAATAAAACCAACCTCAAGAGGATACTGGAGGGCAGATTTCCCTACCTGCTCACCCCAAATCCTTGGCTTGGATCGCAGCGGCGCGGATCCCCCACTTAACCGGGGTCTTACTGGGAACCGGCGGGGCAGCGCTGGAGGTTTTGCTTGGATTTTATTGGTTTCTTGCTCCCTAATTCACAGTTTGAACGCCTGCGGGACAGAGTAAGGGCTTGGAAGGGAGAGGAAAGAGCCACGGGGAGGGAGGGGAGAAGGTGACGGCGGCGAATGGCTGGGGCCGCATTATCTTTTTGCTCGCACAAAGTACAAGGCATTTGTTTTGGGATAGTATTTCACGTTTTGTTTCTTGTCCATGAGGCCACCAAATATGATTAACTCCCCTCTGCCTTGCACCACTGTGTGTAAACTGGTTTCGGGTGGCCCCACCACCGAACTGCTGTTGAACACTTTCCATTTGACTCGTCCTTTTTCCTTCGTGTCTTTAATGTCCAGCACGTACATCTGCATGGGTTTGCAGTTCATGCTCTGGTATAAAGGCTTCCCCACGTTGAGGGACTGGGGAGGGTGGTGGCCCAGGCGACGAGCGATGGGAGGTAAGGAATGGCTGTCACCTTGGGCAGAGCCCGGACGCGCTGCCGAACCCGTTTCGGCGCCTGGGGAACCCGGGGAAGAAGCCAGGGGAGGGCTCAACGCCGCAGAAGCCGAGGTGGCTTTGGAAGAGAGGGCTTTGACCGCCTCCAAGCTCCTCCGGAGCGCGCTGGGGGAAACGGCCCCCGGGAGGGAGCCGGCGACGTGGGGCGGCGTGTGGATGCCGTTGGTTTGCTCGGGGGGGTTCCTGATGCTTGCGCCGACTGTCCTGCCCTCCGCACCGTCCATCTGGCAGATGACGGAACCCGGTTTCTGTTCCCAGCTCAGGTCAACGGAGCCCAAACGCAGATCTTTCTGCTCCGGCAGTGATCCTCGTCGCGGCGCCAGGGCGAGCCCAACTTTGAGGTCGTATCCTTCAGCCGCGGAAGGCGTGCTGGGCGATACGACCTGCACGGGGCTGTCCAAGGAGGCACCGCCAGCTGCCGTGGCCCCGGGTGATAAACTCCCCCCGTTGAGTATGGGGGAACTGTCCCCTCTGGCCGGGGAGAGACTGCCTTCCCGGGAACCCGAGGGGGTTTGCCTCTGCGCTCTGGGTCGCAAGGTGCCCCAGCGACCGTTGACGCAGGGAACTTCGTCCGTGTTCTTGACGGGAGACTGAGAACGATATTCCCGTGTTTCGGGGACCAGGGCGGGCGGCGTGGCACTGATGGGAGAGGGGCGAGAGTTCAAGCTGGGACTTAGCGGGGCTCTCCCACTGGGAGCTTGGCTAAAGACCACAACGCACTGTCCCACCTGGAAGAGGAGAAGGAGAGAGAACAGGTTACAAATGGCAGGATGACTTTTCACGCTGTATCGGGGAAAAAAAATAGGGGGCTATGGAGCATTCTGGGCAGGCGATAAAGATCAACGGATGTATACGAGAAAGCAGAGACCCCAGCGCGTCCGTACCCTGCAGGCAGGATGGCACCACAGCTCCGGGGCTCCGTGGTCTTCGTTCTCCACCTTGAGCGGCTGCCAGGTCCAGGGGTTCGTGTGCATGTGCAGTAACCAGGCGTCTTTAAACAGCTGTGAAGAAAAGCGTGACAGATTTAGGAGCCCCTTTTGAGATTTAGGAGCCTGGTTTGCTGCTGAGATCATCCCATCAGAGGTAGGAGCGGTGCTTTGCTGCTGCAGACGGAGGAATGGTGACCCAGATCAGGATCTGACCGCCTCAGAGTGACTACACCCTACCGCGGCCACGGACAAACCCCTTCATCTCCATCTTCTACCCCAGTATAAAATCAGGGCTAAATCTTCTGAGGCTCAATTAACCTCAGCGAGCTGCTCAGATAGCGCCTGGGGTGTTTTTTTCTTAATTAAAGCAGCTCTAGCAATAGCTAGACAGGTCTCTGGATTATCTACTGCGTAGGTGCCCAGATTTACAGGATAAAATGCCACCTGGGTAACGTGCAGCGTACTCCCTCTCCCCAGCCCAGCACCCAGGGCTTAGAGTTACAGCGAGACGCGTGCAGTTCACACCCGTGTTCCCCCCAGGACACTTACTGCATTGGGACCACCACAGCCACCGAGGATTAAAATGGTTTCGTTGTCTATTATGATCTGGAGGGAGCAAAGAACAGCGGTTCAGACTGAGAAGGATGCAAAACCATCCCCGGCGCTTTCAGCAAAGCCTCCAAGCGCAGGCAGAGCCAGGTTATGGCTTCCCAGCTGCGCAGACGCTGCCGAATTTTGTCCGCCCCGGGATGAGGAGTGGAGCTGGGACGGAGAGCCGGTTTTGCTAGGCCTGAGGCAAAGCGGGATGCAGGGTTGACCCCGCTGTGTTGTCTCAAACACCTCACAAAACAGTTCCTCTGTAAGAGGAGAGCAATTCCCCTTCCTGAAGCTGAGCCAGGGGACTCGACACCCCTCTTCACTAAAGAGCAGAAGGTAAAAGGACCTCCTGGGAGGGCAGGGGCTTGCAGCGGTATTTGTTAGATGCTGGCGGGGGGTGAGCTAGTCAGTCCCTTTGTCTCCTTTTCCAGTGGACAGAGAGAAAGGCACTATCAAGCACGACCCATCCGATCTCTTTTGGGTGCCCTGCTAGGCTGAGACGAACCGCACTCTGGGAAGCGTTGACTGTCCTCCTGGGGACCAGAATGGGAAGGCAGGGGTGCCAGCTGTGATGGAGACACCTGCATCGAGCCCAGTGACTCCCACGAGCTCCCTGCCTCGGGCAGGCAATAAAACAGGCGCTGCCAGAGCCATGCTTCGAGCAGGTACAATCCCGAGCCGCTCGAACCGAGAATCAGGAGAGCGGAGCAATCAAAAGGGCACTCAGCCAAACCAACTTGTGATAACTCTGCATTGATCTTAAATGCCACAGGGAACGATCGCTGGGTGAAAATAACTATTTGTTTTCTCGAAATGCTCATTAGAGTTCTGAGTCATGTGCAAGACACGGCACGGTACATGCCTGAGCATTAGAGAGATTAAAAGTGCACCCTCACGGAACAGACGGATAGAGAAAACAAGGGCCTGGCGGGCAAAGGCTGCAAAGATAACTTTGAAATCAGGTGCTAGCTTTCAGGTGACCTGCTGAGAGCTGCCTGGGAGCTGGAAATTAAGCCGTGTCTGGTTTATCTGCGGCAGCGTGTGCCGATGCTGGGGAGCTGAGGTAGCGCAGGGCTCACCTGAGACTGGCCACCTCGCGGGTGAGGGCTGGGCCCAGAGATGTTGGGCTTGGACCAAGCCCACTGCTCGAGATCCAGCACCCAGACATCGTTGCTCCTGCAAGGATGAGAAAACAGGCGTTGGTACAACCACACCCTCTGGGCATGTGAAGGACAGGCTCAGGGCAGAGTTTTGTGGCAAAATTGGATTTTTCGTGGGCTGGAGCCTCCAGGGGATTCAGACCCCAAAACCCTGCATAGATTCCCTTCCAAACCGCTATGAGCTACCCCGGGACCACCACGACACGCTCCTCACTTGCAGGAGCGCCACTTGTCCCTTGCCCCGAACTTACATTTGCCGAGATCCTAGCGAACCCCCGAAGACGATCATTTTGTCTTCGACGACACAGGAGGAGTGTCCTGCCATAGGAGGGGGGCCATGGGTGGTCACGATGCAGTTCCACCTGCGGGGAGAGGGAGGAAGACATTCACCGTCGGGTAGGAAAGTGCTGGGATGAACGCCAAAACGAAAAATCCCAGGGGCCGACAAACTCCTCAAGAACACGTTACAGAGGAAAACCTCCAAAGATCCAAATAATAATGAAACTAATTAGAAATACTAATGCACTAAACATTTGTAAAGCATGACAAAGTCACAAGGCCAAGTTGGAAATATCGCCCTTTTCAATTAAGTTCGCCCTGAATTATTTCAAACGCGGTTTAATTATAGCGTTCTAACAACACTGCCCAAAAGTGCATTGGATAATTGACACTTTTGATGATGAAAAGTTCTCAATGAAAGAGGAGCAGGAACCATCGCTGCTTTGATACAGCATTCGCTCCTTTCTCACACAGAAGCATCAGTGAGAAAGCCTGGTCTAAAACCAGCCGAAAGGTGGTTTAAAGGGGAAAGGAAAATTCCTGCCACCTCCACGGTCGCTGCTGGATGGTTTCTTAAGAGCCCAGGAGCTGTAAAGGCAGAGAGCTTACTAAACCGGTGCAGATATCTGCTTTATCACGTCTCCCGTGGAGGGCCGCAGGAGCTTTGAGTTCTAGACCATGGCTAAAAGCAAGACCTCCAGGAGTTAAGGCTTTATCTCCTCCTTTTCTCAAAAGACCTCACTGTCTTGCAGCCATATCAATCGTGTGTTTTAAATATTCACATCCAGATTTCCCACTTGGCTGGATGGGAACATTTGGGGGGAGTCTAGCATATTTTAGGTCCGAGTTGAGAGCAACCACCACCCAAGAGGTGCCAGACAGCAGCATGCCCACATCTCCAGTGCGTTCTTGTATGTGTGGGGGTTTTTTTTTGTTTGTTTGTTTTTTGTTTTCTTTTGTCTTTTTTGTTGTTTCAGTAAGAGCATCACAGACACACCAAGATTAGACACACCTAGGAAACCAAGTTTCCCTACGAGCCAGTCCCAGGCGAGCTCGGAGACACCCTCCGGCATTCCTCCAGCTGCAGTACAGACACATTTTTACAGGATCAAAGCTTAGGCTTCAAATCCAGATGTGCTCTTACCAGTTTTTGGAGGGCGAGTACGTATGGATTTCATCGAAGAACCTCTCTGGCTGGTGCAGAGGGTAAGGGCTCGGCCGCGTCCACCCACCAAACAGCACAAGTAAATCCTTGTAGACCACCAGCGTGGCCCCAGCCTTGGGCGAGGGGTACGAACCTGGGCAGGGATAGAGAAAGGGAAGGTTAAGAAACCACGATCGAATGCAGGCACCGAACTCTGCGTGAGTTTTACTCAAGTGTGACAACACAGAGACTCCACCTTTAAAAGAAAAAAAAAAAAAAAAAAAAAGGCAAAAAAGAAATAACAGATATGGGGAAAAATAAGATATCACANAGGCAAAATTAGAGTTGGGAGCCTGGGAAGAAAACTACTGCCAATTTGTGTCATCGTAATTAGTAGGAGCCTGAAAGCACATCTCATGGATGGCAAAACATCTGTCACTCACTGGCAGGAAATTGCTAGCTTTCTAATGTATCCCTTGAAATCATTGCTTTAGCACTGAATAAAAGCAATAATTACCTCCAAATACCTAGTAACTTCTCCCCAGAGAGGGCGGGAGAGCAAATACCAATTCTAACGCATCCGGCGCTGCTTGTGGCAGATCGTTTGGGTACTCACACACCAAATCCTCTTTTTTTTTTTCTTTTTTTTTTGCAAAGCAGCATGATTAAACCCTAAATGCTTTGCTGTATACATTAAGTTGCTCCTTGAGTCTGCAGAATGAAGTGCTCCTCCAAAAATTAAGAGGCTTTTTGCTTGGCTTGTTTGAGGTTCAAAAGACTCCGCAGGGGCCAGGGACCTCCCGAGTAGGACGGCACGAGCAGGATGACGCGGCCTCTCGGGCTCAGTGCTTTCGTGATTAGCTGCACTCGGAAAACGCCATACATCCCGAAGGTTTTCCTGCAGCACAGCAAAGCGCCAAGCTCACCTCTCAACCTACTGCTGCGAGCGCTGTGTCGCTACCTCACCGATGGGTTAGGCGCTGAATTGCTTCCCAGGAAAAGCCAAAGCCTCTCTAGCCAGGACTGATGCGTCTGAGCATCCTCCTTCCCGCAACCGTCACCAGCACCAGGCAGATTCCTCCACTTCTGCAGTCAAGCTTTCAAAATCATCATAAATACATCACCCAAAAAAAAACCCAGCTGCGCGTGCCTGGCTGCGGGAACCGGGGGCAGCTCAAGGGCAAGGCTGCACACGTGGCCGCAGGAGCATCGTCACCCTCTCCAAAAAGGCTGATACACCAAACCGACCTCTCCTCCGCTGTCCTAATAGGACTTTGAGAAACATTTTTAGCAGGTAACGACATACAGAACAGAGACGACTATTTTTAAAAGAAACCAGAGCAGCTATTTTAAGATGCTGTAGCTTAGAAAAGCAATTCGATTGCGATGGCTTCCAGGCAGTGGGTGGTAAGAGCTGAGCCAAAAAGCAACCCCTGGCCAGACGCAGAGGAGATGGCCGCAGGGTGCGTGAGCCTTTCTCCAGCGACAAAGCACATTCTGTTGCTGCTCTCAGGTATACGGCTATGGGGGGAAAAAAGGGAATAAAGTTGCGTAGGAAACAATTGTGGTGCAGAGGCACATATATAGCGTGGCCAGAGCTATACCCAAGCTGTCCTTAAAGATGAGTGCCGGAAGAGGGTCACATTTGATCACTCTTTGTTCCCAATTCCAGTTTTCCTGGCTGTGAGCAATTAATTAATCCACATCAGCCGGTTTCCAGCCTAAATATTTCCCAGCAGAGCATAAAGTTGCTCTCCCAAGGTTGGTATCGCAAACTAGATTGCTAGAAACATTTCTACATGACTTGCAGAGAATCGGCTGGCTGGGCTTCTCCATCAAGGATAGCACAAGGCAGCATGAGGTGAAAGGTGCTGGGTTTAAATTGGGTTATTTTTAAAGAAAAAGGGTTAACTGGAGTTGCCCTGGGATGGAGAAACAGATGGGCACTCTCCTCTGAAAGGTCTGGGATGGTGCAGACAGAGAAGCCACCCTCCTACTGCTGTAACCTGAAGGTCAACCCCAGCCTCAGACACCGAGACAGTTCCCAAATGAGTCAACAAGATGTAAACAGCCCAGGGCAGAGGCCAGCCCTGGTTTTTCAGGAAGCTTTCCCTGTTATTGGATGTTGTACGGGTGTAAATGAGCGGAGTTTCATTCTGCTACGCAGAGAAAAAAAAAAAATAAAAATCTGAATTTTACAACAGACGCACCACAAGCTTGTTGTACCGGACAGGGCTTCGGCAATCTTGTGTTTGAGCAGAAATATGTGGGCAAAGAAGGGTTGAAACCTGGAGAACAAATACCACTTATCTCTAAAGCAGGGGAGAGCTGCCGGGTGCCGCTGCCACCGTCTGCGGGAAGAGCAGAAGGATCTGGAGGGAGGCAGAGCAACGCCTGCCCTGCCCAGGCGAAGGGGGAAGGCGACCAGCAGCCTTTGTGACTTCAGGTCTCAAGTATGCAGAGGAGTGCAGGGACATCAAAGGGACACGACTCAATTACGTGGGGCCCCGTAACGACCTGCTCAAAGTCCAAGCTCTTTAGAGGATGTGCAGGGCCGGCATTTCAAAGGCTTGCAGGAACATACTTGACATGGGGAGGGCTTCTTCCTCTCCGGGATTACGTTTGCAAATGAAACGGCTTCTGTTCCTCGCCGGGGACTGAAGTGCCTGCAGAAGAACATCCTTAGCTAATTGCACTGGTTTCCACTGCTCCCTTGGTCAGGAGGATGAGGAGCACAGAGAGGACTCTTCTGGCTGGGTTTCCAGGCTCCACACCCTGATAACACCATCCAGCCCGATGTCAGATTATCTCTCCTTGGGGATAAAAATTCAAGCAAGCAGAGGGTGTAGCACAGTTAACTACTCCTAAACATAGAAGGCAACATCTCTTTACAGCTGACGCTGTTTATTCTGTCAGGATGAGTAGCTAAAAGCTGGTCCGAGCTATTTTTTGTTTTTCCAGTTGATGGATTTTCCTGGCTCGCAAAGCAGATACATACTTTTCAAAAAAACAAACAAACAAAGATCTCTGGCTTCCGCAGATGTTTGGAAGAGAAATGCCAGCATCTGATCGCTTCTGACATGAGCTCTGGATGCTATCTATTTAGGATCTGTCCTTATAAGCATTTTTTAAAGTCCATTTATTCAGCCCCCTAATGCAACCGGATCAGCACGCGCGCAGATCAGCAGCCACAAAAGAAAAGCCTGGCTGGGAGGGCACGTGTAATACGAATTTCCAGACCAGCCTTTTACCTATGATAGGCGCAGCCCCGAGCAACTCCAAAAATGAATACCAAGTGGAGCTTAAAATAAAAAAACAAAGTGGGGAAAAAAAAAACAACCAACAATTAAATCAAAACACCATGGTGCCTGATTTGAAGGGATTACCCAGATGAAAGGATTGGTTCAGATCGGTATGATTTGGGGAAATAATCATAAGATAGATGCACTGGAGCAGAGCCAAAGGTTTGCACTGTTTTGGGGGGAAGGTTAAGATGTGGAAAGAGTTCTGGGGTTGTATCAAGGGGATAAATTTGGGGGATTTTATTAAGGCAGATTTCTGGAGATAGAGGAGATGAGAGCTAGCAGTAACAGCCAGGGGTTATTGCTGGATCTGATGGACTTCTCAAGCCACCTTAGCTCCAGAGAGACGATGCTATTCTTCCTACGACTCCGATGAGCTGATCATCGTCATTGCCAGCCGATTCGATTTACACTAAACGCCAGGATAAACAAAAACAGGCCCACAGCCCCGTTTCCGATTTCAAAGCTGAGAAATTAAAGTCAGCTTGTCCAGCAGCCAGTGGATTTTAACATGCGAAGGAGGCCAAACTCCCGAGGTTCAAAAGCTGCCTGCAATCTGCACACCAAAGGTGTAGGAAACCGTCCTGGGGAAGGGCTCGGGGCTAACAGCCTCTACTTGCACCAGCAAACAAACAAAAAAACCCAACAAAAAAAACCAGGGGCAAGGCAATATGGTCCTGCTCCACTGTGGCTCAAGCCACGCTGGAAAGACAGCAGCTGCCTGCCAAAGCTGGCCTCTCCCTGGGAACAAATTACGTTTGTTCAACAAATTATGTCCCATCACAAGAATGCACTTAATTTGGTGGGTACGTTGTCAGTGAAGCGTATTATAATTCCAAGGAAAAAGCCAGAGGGAGATGCTGAACTTTAGTCAGGTATGAAAAGCAACAGTTGCTGGTGACCAGCACTGGCATTTCCTAAGTGGTTTGTACCTCTGCAGAGTCAGAGTGTTTCAGTACAATCCATCTGCAGAAGAACAAAAAGTTTTGAGGGGTTTAACCCTGAGGAACTCGTGTTGCTTAGGGGCAAGTCAAAAAGAAGCGGTAAAAAGCTTAAAATGCCTTTTAAGAAGGAAAAAAAACCCCTAACCCAGCTGTCGGACGTCACAGCAGAAACGGGGCTTTTAAAAGGATGGCTGGGACTTACTGCACTCCACCGCTGACTTAGGAAAACCTCACCTCAGACCTTTCCTTCCGGGAAGAGCTGGTTGTCTCGTTGCTGTTTTAAACCGCGTACCTCTCTCGGGGAGCTGCCGGTGAAACGGAGAGCGTGGGCTCACCCCCATGGCTCGGCAGAGGGTAAAACGTGCTGCGCTGCCTCTGACTGACTGGCCCAGCCAGCCTGGTGCTCAGTCTGGATTTATTAACCCGGCTTTTAGGCTGGCAGAGACTTAGAGACACCAAATCGTGAGGCCTAATCTGGGAATCTCATCCACCCCAGCACCATCATCCACCCCAGCAGGCGAAGGACCATCCCCAAACTTGCATGACAGAGTAAAATTCCCAAATCTTTCTTTTTGATGGGAAGGAAAACCAGAGAATAATAAATCCCTCTGTTTCCCAGGCCAGCCAGGATTTTTCTGCAGCAGTCTGCAGATTTGTCCGAAAGCTCTTCCCTCGCCAGCAGTTTGCGAGGTTTCACACGGGGAAGATGAAGCAAGATGGGGAGCAGCAGTCCAGAGGCTGGAATACGGCACGACTGGCAGAGGACGAGCATCCCGGCAATCCCAGCATCAGATTTGGGAGATGCCAACTACAAGAAAAGTGGACATCTCCACGGCACACCACCTCTTCTTTAAGTCAAGTCTCAACATTTAGGACTTGATGGCCAGCTGCCTTTGATCTAGCATCAGAAAGTCACCTTTTTTATCCCTGAGACGTTCAAAATGGGGTATTGAGATTACAAATGTTTTCAAGACTGGCTTTGATTGGGTCTGCCTAACCCTTAAAGCTTTTAAGAGCCAGGAAAGTATCATTTTCCCTTACCAAAGCCACATGCGATTTAGTGTTCCCTCAAATCTGGCTTAAAAAAAAAAAAAAAAAATTCCTTGCTCGGAAGTAGACAAGAATTCAGCTTTGCAAGATTTTAAAGAAAAATTGAACAAGATCTAATTTGCCTCCTCAACAGAGGCACAAAACTTTTGCAGGCACATGCATCCCCTGCCTGCAAAATACCTCTTGGGTAGTGCGAGAAAAATATCCTTGCACCATTGCAGAGGATTTTTTTGCAAGGCTGTTGGGTATGTAACCAAACCACAGCAGCCCCCTGACGTTTACACACAGAAAAAGTTTCCACCGCTCTCTCGGTGTTGAATTTCCACCCTACAATGACACAAGCTCATGGTACAAGCCCAGTCAAACCAACGGCGTCGAACGAGAGGTCTGGTTTCTTGCAATCTTTACAAAGTGGAGGCAGAAATCCCCGCCGGGCAGGGTAAGTCACCTCCAAGCTTTTGCAATGTCACAGTCATTATTTTACCCAGGAAATTCTTACATGCCACAACTCCAAGCCCAATAAAGCTGTTGAAAAGGAGAGGCAGTGCCCTCTGAACCCTGTGCAACAGGATTATTGAGTCACTCCGTGCTAACGCTTGGCAAAAATGTCCTAACGCAGCAAGTTGAGCAAACAACAAGCAGATAAGAGCGCCAGAACGCCCCGGGGCTTTGCCCCCCTTATCTCTTAATAGCTGCAAAAAGAGGATCACTGCAATTAATGCACCTCGATGCTGCAGGAGAGGTTTTATTAGGGTTCATCCCAAGCGGTTCTCACCGGCAGCATCACTCCAAGGTGGTGAGTTATGGCGAAGTCACCCCATGTTCCCCTTCGCAATCATCTCGCCTGGTTTTGGGAAATGCAAATTTGGCCCTGCGGTAAAGGGTGCCGCTGTTGCAAAAGCTGCTTTTCCCTCTAGGTGGGTGGAATCCAAACGCCAGGCAGCGATCCACCTCTCTGCTTCAATACTCGTTTTCCACACCCCCCACCCCCCCTTAAGTGATGCCGTACCCTGTAGACTTTCAAGTGATTTGAGTAACAGTCTGACATCCTACACAAAGCAGCTCTGATGCTAATTAAAGAGCTCAACACTTGGAGAGAAAGGGTTGATCAGGCTCCTGCGACTTGTCTTCCCTCCAGGAGGCAAACGGAGGGATGGAAATTGCTGTATCAGACTACACAACGCTGTAATAACCAGCTAATTGTAGGGAAGGGACCAAGGTATGTGTGGGTTAGCAGAGGAGCGTGCCCCGTCTCTGCTGAGCTCCACAATTTTCGCTCAAGTCACGATCCCATTTCGTTTGCCGCAGCACGAGGGAGGCGGCAGAGGCATTGCAGACATCGGAAAACCCCAAAACGACTGGCGTTTCAGGAAACGGCTGCTATGTAATTTGGTGAGGTTATAGCTACCACAGGGCTAAAAACCCTCAACTATCCTTTAAAGAGCATCCTGTGGGCAATCAGAAAAGTCTACTCGAGTAAGTACAAAAAAACTCAGCGTTGGGAAGAGCTGAGACTACACGGGTCTCAAAACCTGCTGCAGAGAAAAATGCAGCTACTTACCAAAACCCTGACACCTACCTACTGAAAGTCCCAGTACAACAGACAAAGGGATATTCAGTCCAGCTCTTTTTCTCCCTCAATCCGGTAAATCCAGCATTTAATGCCAAACTTGCTAAATATTTTATGTCAGGAATAAATATTCACCTTTTGGACTGCAGACAAGCATAAGCTAGTGCTTCGTCATTCCGCATGCCTACCAGATTTAAGGAGATTTTACAACAGATGCTTTTGTGAAGGATATAAAAATCAGGCTGTGAGAATTTAAGGAGTCACTGAAAGCACATCATGCTGGCTAAGGTATATATTGTAAAGTGAATATTGCGTATGCAATCTTGAGTATTACATATGTAATCTTGGTGGAAAGGGTCCTTAAGGCGAAGGCACAACAGCAGCATCAGCTTAAAAAAGGAAAACCCTTGAGTCAGGACACGCAATGGCTGGGATGCCTTGGCAGGAGCTCTTGCCGATAGGTGTCAGCACAGCCTGCCTGAAGCCTGCGAGCAGGACCGTTCCGGAGGCTCCTCAAAACTCCATCCCAGCTAACGAGACTTATCCAGCCACGGGATAGCAGGATTTTATTTCACTGGCCCCAAACTGAAGCTTCCCCCTCAAGGTGAATGGACCTGTCGAGGATGGAAGGCTTTGTGACAGACCTGAGAGGAGAGGGGATTAATTCAATATAAAACGACCAGAGAGCTCGCGGTCAGAGAAACCTCCATCGCACCTTGGTACCTCCTGTGCCTCTTGCCGAGGGCAGCGCCCGGGCTGACGGCAGGAGCCGGTTCAGACTATCAGCTTCCTCTCTGGTGCAATGCATTAATTATATCTGAGACAACACCAATGTAAACAACCAGTATGTGTGGCTGGGGCGCCCGTTTGCATATTTTTTAAGCCTTCTTTCCTGAAAAGGAAATAAAATAGCAAGGTTTCACAGATGCCTTGGCTGGTCTCGCAGCCTCCCGACAGCTTGCAAATACCTTGGCTCCAGTCAGCCAAACTTGGACAAGCAGATAGCTGCAAAAAATTAAATTCTCTGCAGGGCTGTGAAAGCAAACATTGGGGAAAAAAAAGTCAGACCCTTGAAAGGAAAAAAAATCCTTATAGAAAAACAAAAACCCCTCTTGCACAGTCAATCCTAACTTCTGCTTAGGGAAGTACTGGTTGGAAAGACTACAGGTCTGCACTTTGAGACCGTTAAAAAGCAAATCGTTCTCCAAGTGCTGGCAATCCAAGGCAGAGGAAGGAGTACTGCAGGAGAGATTTCTACTCATCATTTCAACAGCAGGTGCTCAAAATTGCACCCAAATCTCAGGTGTACAAGACATTCACGTTTCCAAACTCACTGGGAGCTACTGGATGCTCAGCACCATCAAGACACAACTACTTATTTGTCTATTTAAGGACACTCAGCCCCAGGAACCTATTTTTGCAGATCACGGACTTCTTATTTACCAACAGGGCTCCAAATAGTTTTCCTCAATTTTGGTATAGCATGCTTGTCAGCAGTATTTTCAGATGGCCCAGGGTCATGTTTAAAATGAGTGTGTACTCCCTGCAACACTGAAAAGCAGCCTGCATCAGCCAGCCCTCGAGAGCCAACCACCCTGTCCCTGCTTGAGGCTACATTTGTACGTTGCAAACCAGGCTAAAAATTCTCTGCATCCATCCCAGAAGCCGATAAAGGCGATAGTGGGAAAAATTCCTCCATTAATCTCTGGAGGGATCTGCGCTCAGGGAACTTCTCTCTGAGAGTCTAAATCCAACAAGGTTAAAGCAACAAGCTATTTTTCATGCCTTTCTACTCGATCCACGCCGATAGTGTCTTAAGAAGGGCTGCTCCACGCAGGGAGACACAAGAAAGCTTCTAGAGCGATGAATGCCTTGCAGGCAGATTTAAAACCCTGAATAAATCCCTCTCATCATCCAGGAGACGAGAGTATTACCAAACCCATTCCTTATCGAGCCTCTCGCTCTGTTAGACGCGTAGGCTTGCTGGTTTTCCCGTGGCGAGGTCGCCAGCTACCATTTGCTCGAACACTCCTGAAAAGTCCCGACAGCTTTTCTGACCAGCCGGGTGTCTCCTCCTGAACACGAGCAAGAAGAGGCGGCAGCCAGTGAGCTGCGGAGCGCAGCAGGGAAGGGAAAGACAAACCAGCTCCCCTCTTTCAGGGCTGTCTTGATTGCAGCCTGCGCTGAGCCCCAGCTCCGATGAAAGAAATCCAGCATACTACAGACTAAAACAAACCCACAGGCTCAAGGATCAACGGATGCACGGGATCTTCTCCCGCCTGACTCCATCTCTGCATCAATGTACAGATGCTCAGCTCTTTCCTTGCCTTAAAGGGAACCGCAAGTCCCTGGACCTGTGCTGAGGCAAGAAGAAAACCAGATCATCGCTTAAAACATCTGTTTCCTTCGAGCCACTTCTCTCCCAGCCTCCTCTGCTGCATTTTCCCCTCTGTATTCTCCCCCTCCAACACATTCCTACCACATCAAGCCAAACTATCTGAGGCAGGACAGGAGGGCATCCAAAGGATAAAGCATCTTTCCCTGCACAAGCACCATGATCAGAGACATGCCTCACTGACCTGCTGACAAAAGCAGGCGAGCCATTGCTCCAAGGAGCAAATTTTCCACAGCAAGGACTGTTTCCCCCCACCAAGTTTCATCTGCAGATAAAAATTTGCTGCACTTCCAACTGTTGCGGCACAGAAAGAGAGAAACCACCAGTTGCTTTGGCCTGCTGACGTAAAACCATCTTTACCAAGTCTCAGCACCGCCGTGACAGCTCGTTAGATACACACTGCCTCCGCTGGCCCTGAATCCTGGGCCCGTTCCCACCTCCGTGTGCGGGCGGGTCGGCTTCTTCAAAGCGATTCCTGCCCGCCTCCAGCATTGCATTCCTGCAATGCTACGCACGATGTCCCGGAGAGGCAACGGCAGCAGCATCCCGGCATCCCTGCAGATGAGGTGAGGACCACTCACTCCTTATTTTAACTGCTGAACAAACTTGCTCCCCCCCACCCTCAAGCTGTAAGAGAGGAACGAAGTTATGGCATGACTTAACGACCTCTGCAGATATTGGGAACACACGGAAATGCTACAGGAACCTGGCTTGGGTGCATCGATAAGGATAACTTAATGTTGGCTGCAGCAAGGGACAGGCTGCAGCCAGGCAGGATGAGGGCACAGAGGACCGGAGAAAGCCACGCAGCGAGGTGGCTGTTGGATGTGGTGCTCAAGAGCGGGAGGCACAGGTATTTATTTTTCAGCCCTGGTAGCGGTAGTCGACATCCATTCCCCATCACGCTGATCAGCTAGAATTTAGGGGCTTTACTTCTGTAGCATTTAAACCACTGCCTTCTCTAAGCAGGTGCCTTTTTTTTTTTTTTTGTGGGGAACAAATGCTTGGGCAGAATACCTCCAAGAGCCATACAGACTCCTGGGAAGAAGAGGGGAGTTTTTCGGCTTTTGCTGCCTGGTGTAGCGAAGACATTTGCAGGATCCTTGCAAACAGCAGATCACACGCTCAATTTGCGTGGGTTTTCTACCTCTGCGTTCCTGGCATAATTCATGCAATGCTGCCGGGTCAGTGCGATTCGGAAGACAGTAGATCCAGACAACAAAAAGCTTTCAGAGGTTAAACGCAAACAAGAGAGGCCGCAAGAACAGAGGAGGACAGGGCCTGGCAAATCAAAAGGAAGGTAGATGTGTGTTGTTAACCTAAACCCACTCAGATTAGGCAGCTAGTAATATTTAATAACACAAATTTCATTAGAGACATTTTTCAAAACCACCCAAGCGAAGAAAGAACCAAATTAGCATCCTGTCTGCCTCACACAGCCTAACTGAGGGACCGAAAGGCACCGAGAAACACTCGAGCTCCGCTAAGCCGCCACTCAGAGCCTGCCAAACAAGCTCTGGGCTTGCTCTCTGGAAGGGCAGTAAAGCAGTTTAAACCCTATATTCAAGGATGTTGCTTCCCTTGGAAAACAGGGCGTAGCTCGCCATTTCCAAACGCAAACCCAGCTGCCCGCGCGTTCCCTGCAAGGTCATGTTTTGCAAGAGAAGCTGTTTAAGGTTTGCACAGTTTTCACCTGAGAGCAGCCCTGTGTACCTGCAACAGGACGGCCCTGACGTGCTTCGCAGCATTTCTATATGTACTGCCAGCTAGATTTCTCTTAGTTACCAGGCTTCTTCCTCAAAAGATGCACTTGGCCTTTTATTTCCACACTGCAGCTTAATGTTTTAGAAAGGCTTCAGCCTTCAGCGCTCCTAGACCAAGTGGAGAACACCAGGCTGGAGGATAGGGCTGTCAAAGGCTCCTACCACTTTGCTCCTGGTTGTTCATCTCCTTGTAAAGCCCAAAGAGGGGGGAAAAACTCAATATATTTAGTCAGAGAAAGCAATTCCAAGCAACCCGTGCTGTGACAGCGTCCATCCCAAAGGATGGCATGGATGAAGCCCAGAAATCGGTGGTTTTGTTTCAGAAGGGCAGAAATCAGTTGCGTGATAAGCAAGCTCCAGTCAGGCGACAGACTCACCAGAATTACAGCAGAGTTTCTGACGGTGTCAGGTCACTCCAGGCTCGAGGGCTCAAAGAGCATTTTGATCGCGGTGGGAAAGTCAGGGATTTTTCAATGACGATACAGAAAATTTTAGCTCTGCGAAAGCAGAAATACACCCTACTGCTGCTAAACTCAAAGGGGAATAAGGCAGAAACAAAGCAGATCAGGAAAAGAGCTGAAGAAAAGCTTTCCTCTCTTCTAGCCTTGTTCAATACGGTGACAGAAGAATGACACTGTACATATTGTGAGGGATTTCCAGCCATTTCACTAACCTGTTCTACTTTGAAGTTATCAGGCACCCGCAGCCAGTAGCTGCGATCATAATTAGAGATGTTATTCTGTGCCAGGTATCGGCTTTTTGCTCCTTTTGATTCCCGGGAGGCCAGCAGCTACGACATAGCTTCAGCATGTTCAAGGTGATCCCGTTTTTAAATAAAAGTTAGGTGTGCCTTCAATTAAAAAGGGCTGTTCAACACCGCACCAAGTTCAGAAACACACGGGTACACGAAGACCATTTTGCAGCCCTCCCCTCAAGGGCGTTAAGTGGAAACGAGCTGGGTTAAATTTTGAAAGTTTATTTTCACAACCTGGTTTCCTTCCTTTCATACGTATTTGTTTTGCTAAGAAACATCTTGCAAGCTCTGTTCTGGTGTCTCACAGACCAGCACCAGTCGACAGAGAAATGCCGCTCTGGAGAGGCTACTGGCACAGTCAGGGCAGGATTTTATGTGGGTTTTTTTAATCCCCAAAGCAGGGATGTGCCTTAGATTGCTTGCTACATTACTGGAAGGCAAGTCAGTCTGCAATGGGAACAGAAGAATTGCAATACGGGGTCAGGGCAGAGGATTTCAGTAACAAGGCTCAGCTGGTTACGGCCATTCAGAAAAAAGGAGATGCAAAACACAACCAAGGACTGTGCAGGTTGTTCAATCTCAGATCTTTGGTTTTAAATCCCAATGCGAGAAGGTTTCCACTACTCTAACAACTGTTTACTCTTTAGAAACCCCACCGATCCCTTGGACTGCCCTGCAGCCACAACTCCTGCAAGTTATTTCCACCATGCATGAAGACGGTACTCGGATTTGTGGATGCAGAGGGCTGGATGTCTGCTGGCTTTCATCTGCACGACCACGTCCCTTCCTTGCGAAGCCCAGTCCTTCCCGTGGCTCCGGTTTCCTTTCAGCTCCACAAAGCTCACATCACTGAGGAGGCCCCGAATGAAGACGCTCACCCCAGATCAAGACCAGCCTATAAAACTTCACCAACTGTTTCGAAAACTTGCCACTGTTTTCTAGTAGATGATGATTCCCCCCACACACGCACCTTGGGGCAAGGGTTTTGCACAGCTTTGTCAAGGGCAAACCTCTCTGACGACTAACAGGCAGGGTTTTTTTCAGCCAAGAGAGCCTCCCACCGCACGGGGACCACATCTGATACAACCACCCGGGGCAGGTGACAGCAGATTCTCTCCTACCTCCTTTGGGCTGTTAGTTTTGTTGACACAACACCATCAAAGGCACCTTCCCCTCAGCTCCCAAGGGGAAACCAGATGCTCAGACTCCAGCAGCTCCCACTCAAAGCAAGGAGGGGACCTGGGGTAAGAACAGAGCCAAGAGGAACAGACGTGGGAGAGGCTATTTCGCACACTTAACACATCGCATTAAGGCTACCCAGGAGGTTTTAAGTGCAAACTTCAGGCTGAAGGTCTCTACTCATTTTCAGGCTAAAGAAGTAAGACACAGGGAGGATCAGCTGCTCTGCTGTGGCTACGTCTTGATGGTGTGAACATGGACAAAGAGGATCCGAGCATCTAATAAAGAGTTTTGCCTCCAAGCCTGTTTTTATCCTGAAATCTTGAGAAAGAGCTGAGAAACTTTCCCATCTCCCCAGCAAAAGTTAATTCAGCATCACTGCAGGGAGACAAAAACACCAGGAAACAACTCCTGGAGAGCTTTACCCGCCGCCCCAGCGGAAGGGTGGATGTGGGGCCAGGCGCTCAGGCTGCAAACAGGAAAAGCGGAGCCGTGAGTCTCCTGAACTCCCCTGATATCAGAGTGGGATATTACGACCCGGCAGTGGGAAAACACGCTGCATCAAGGGGAGGACCGAGGTCTTTCCAGCTCTCTTGCCTTCCTGGGCAGTTGTAGGGAAGATGGTAGCAAAGGGTGGTGGTGGTGGTGGGGGATCATGCTTGGCTGAGAATGATAAAGCAGACACGACAGGGAGGATGCACAGATCCCATAGGATTTCAGCTAGTGTTCCTCTCCCTGCAAAGACCTCATCTTTATATTGTCATTCCTTACTTTATAAGCACAGTAAAAGGCTCAGGTTTAAAAAAGAAAAGCTTTCTACCTCTGTCTCGTAAGCCTCATGGAAGCATGGGCAAAACTACCGACATTTTTCTCTCGGATTAAAAAAAAAAAAAAGGTATTTCCCAGTTTTGTGTATGGTTCTGGCAGACTGAGGCAAAGTGCAGGAGGAATACAGACTAACAAACACAGGAAGGGAGAAAGTCTGCAGAAACACACAGTCTGAAATAGCACAGGCCAGAAGGATAACTGCCTGGGGATAAGCTCTCAGTTCTGCTATAAATTATCCGCTGCAGCCCGAGGATGACACGGACAGGAGATAGAGACGATGGTAAAGGGCCAAAGCCCTCACCACGGGAACCACTGCAGCTCCTGCGTCACCCATTGCATCAAATCCTGGGAGTCTCCATTTCAAATGGGTTTTGTTTTCTTTCCTGGCTGTTTCAGCTGCACGAGAGCTCATTTCTGGGGAGCACCAGAGGACTATCGCCACCAAAGTCATCCTGCCTGCGCCCTGGCTGTAAGAGCGGCGTGCTGCAGCTTGAGTTACGGAGGAGTCCAGACTAACCCTTCCCTCTAGCTGGATAAACAAGACTCCAGCATAAACCACCTCCAGCCCTCCATCAGGTTCTCCTCTGTGCAGATAGGCTAAAAGTCAAAGAAGTGCCCAGATTAATTATGCAAATAAAGGTAAAGAAAACATCACCGAAACATGGAGAAAGACACCTGCCTCCCATGGACCACCTACCCCGGGATAACATTGCAAGCTTCCCACATAATACAGGCTATTAATTAGCACTCCCCTCCTGCTCCAGTACGTGGGGGTGGAAAGTAGCTCCGAAGCGGCCAAAAAAGCTCGAGGGAGAAGAGTTTAGAGGCATTCCTGTTCGCATTCCTAAAATAGAGATCCTGCTGCCTTATACCCTCCTTTGCAGAGCGTTAAGCCCCACCAGTAAAAAGCGCTACATGAAAGCTAGGCATTAACTCTCTTGTTCGGCTCCAGCCTAATAAAGTAGAAAGTCGATGCCATTGTTTCAGATCTAAGCAAAAAAATACTTTGAAACCTCAAAAATTAGGGTTTTTTGAAGTAATTATCTCCCTCCTCCGTCTCTGAGACTAAAGAAACACAGGCTAATTATTTCTTTGAAGGCTAACTATTTACTCCTAGATGAAGTGCAGGAGCTCAGGCTGGAGATGAATTATCCAGCTCTGATGTCATCTAATGCCTGCAAGAAAACCCAAATGAAAACAAAACAACAACAACAAAAAAAAGGGTGTTTTCTCCTGGAAAAGCCCTTTGGAGAGGGAAAAGGGATGAAGCTGTTTCAGCTCACCTGAGCTGCATCCAAGGCATTTAGCATGGCCCTGGCACCACACTCCCATTCCCTTTAGGTAGCCCTACCTGGGTCTCATTAAATCACATGCCTGTGCTTAATGATCAAACCTCTCCAGGCAAAAACCAGCCTTATGGAGAAGGCACTGTCTTATTCTGGAGCAAGACCTACTCTATAAAGTCCATAGAGCCAGGTGTGGGAACTCCTCCTCAACCTCCACGAGCAATTAGCCTGCACACACATGGAGTGTTAATCAATCAGTGTCAGCTCTTTTTAAAAAAAAAGAAATCCCTCCTGCCTTATTTACGTCTGACTCCCAAGTTTCAAAGCTTTCTGCTTTTGCCCCCTCCAGTCACTATTCTTTCCCAGGCAGCGGGTGCCAACCCACTGATTAAGGACACAAAAAAACCCAACAAAAACCACCCCAAACCCAAAAAACCCAGAAAGAGCAGCTATGTGTAAGAAACCACCACCGGCACAAGTGCGAGGTGACTCATCTCCTCTGAAGATGGAGGAACAAGAGCGCTCTCTGTTTGGTGAGACTGCCTGAAGTTTCAGTTGCGATCCCATCTCGCTACACACACTCATGACAGCATGCAGAAATATTTCCTCAGGGGATCTTCCCATGGGACTTAACTCTGACACATATTCCCACAGGACTCGTTCTTTTTAAAAGTGTTATTTGTTAGTAAGGCAGTGGGAATTCGACTTTGCGAAATACCAAGAGAGTGACTGAGCAGAGCTGGGTGCCGGCGGCTGGACTTGTTAACGCCACTACGAGTCGTGCCCCACATTCAATCCAACGGAAGAACTCGCTGGGCTGCAAGAATAGATGTCCTGGGTCAGAGCAGAGGTCTGCATCACCCGGTATCCTGTTTATGCTACCCAGCCCTCCTCTCCACCACTGAGCAGAGGGAGAACGCTACAGCGGGGAAGGAGGAAGAGCGAGAGCCAGTTTCCACATATGTGTAGGCTGCAGTTTGTTTTCTTCCTCCATTTTAAGTCCACGACTGCTTAATTCTCACCTGTAGGCATCGTGCAGTGGATGCGCAGATGCAAAAATCCAATCAAAATATTAAGAGTTGTGCAGATTGATAACAAGCAAGCAGTTATCAAGCACCAAGTTAGGTGTTAACGTTTCAAAGTGACATCTGACCAATTCCCAGACAACACCAGGACGCAGAAACATCAGGATTTTTCTTACGTGAAGCCCTCCAAAAAGTGTCAGACAAGAAAAATTACTTTAAACAATAATTGAGTAATCCACAATACTTGGACCACATAAAGCAGGGTCAGAGGGAGTCCACACCCAAGCCAACAAGTCAGCAAGGAGCTCTTGGTGGATGCTGAGCTCCTTTTCTTCTTCCTACTCTTCGTTAAATGTAAAGTTTTTGCTGAAATAGCCAGCGTAATACTGACTACCCCCTCCCCAAGAGCTTCCCCCAATTCTTCTGCTTTTGTCAAAGTTATTTTAGTCAAATTCAGAAATATAAAGGAAAACAAGCGCGCCATGTGTGACATTCTGAGTACAAAAACCAGTGTGGGAAATCATTTGTGGCGTTTTCCTGCCCAGCTCAGAGCGTGTGGACTGCAGGAATGTACCTGTTTTCCCACGCTCTCCCGGTTGCTGTGGGTAGCCCGCACAGGCATGTCTCCTCCACTCCTCAAAATACCTGAGGTGGCAGCTACCAAAGTTATTAAAAAAAAAAAAAAAAAAAGAAGAAAATCGCAGTTCTGGGACAACTGTTATCGATGCAGGCTCTCATGACCGCAGGTAAGAGTTGCTCATCCTGCGTGGCACAAACCAGCACCAAGCAGCCACTCCAGACAAAGAGAACGCAGCGCAGTGCCGCAACCACCAGAACACCCATGTTCTGCAGCAAAAAAAATAGGATACAACCTGAAATCTGGTCAAACAATGATAAAACACATGGGAAAATACAGAATCAGACCAGCCAGCTCCAGGGACGAGGTAAGTTTTGATAAACTCTCACCTGATGCCAGGGGCCGGATCCACTCCTTGCTATTCAGGTCGAGTCTCCAGAGGTCATTGAAGGCAGCGTTACAACTGCTCTGCGTGCAGCCACCGAACACATACATCGACTGGTTAGCATCATAGTAACACGCACCTAGAAAACAGCAAACACTTGGATTAGCCAATTGTCTGATCTTTGTGGGTTTGGGTAAAAAAAAAAAAAAAAAAAAAAAATTTTTTTTCTTCCCCCCTGGGTTTCAGAGGGGACAAAAGCAGACAGGCTGCCCCGACTTCAATAAAACCATCGGCCAGCTTAGGGGTATCCCTGACCAGCGCAAACCTCCAGCAAGAACCTTCCGAGCCGATTATCCCCTCAAGCAGAGCTGCTCCTGAAAGTGCGAAGCAAGCTGCCTTAGAAGCAGCTAATTAGATTAGCTACGATTAACACATTCAGTGCACTTACCTTCTCTAAGCTAGTTCGTATGGTTTATAGGGTTGGCAAATTAGACTAAGGAACTGGCCGGTGTACCCAGACCTGGTCGCTTATTCTCTTTTTGCAAAGCTGACAGCATTTCACCTTATCTCATCACAGAAAAGCACCACTGAAGCATTCCCTTTGCTCCTTACGGGAAAGGGTTAGGCAGCAAGATGGGGAATGGGGAGGAAAAACAACGCTTGACAACTCCTCAAAGATACCCAGGGAAATAAAGAGCTTTTGGCCCCAAACCAAACTCTGCAGCAAAAAAGAATAAATGCATATTTTGGCAGTTAGCGTCCTGTGGTACCCAGGCACCTCTGACAAAGAGTAAATTAAACATAAGATAGAGCAGACAGGACTTGCTCAGCTTATCTGCCATGGAAGATCAGGAGGGTTCAAGCGTGTTCAAAAAAGTTAAACCCCTACAATTACAAAGAGGATTTCCCAGTTTCTGCATTTCCCTCTTCAAATGTAACGAGCCTCGTTGACTTCACACAACAGCCCCTTGCCTTTCACGTTCTTGACATCCCTGCAAAGTAGCAGCATCTCTTCCATGTCTTGCCTAAGTCATGAGAAGCGAGATGAGTGCCTGACAGCAATGCTGGAAAAGCAAGCTCGTCCTTCGGCGGCAGCGTTAATAGTCGTATTTGCATTGGCTCTTACGTTGGCAAGCGGGAAATTGAGGAGCGAAGGCAACTTCAGCTCCTGGTCTGGGTGATCGGGCAGCAGGTTCTTCTGCATCCGCACCCTCTGATGTGCTGGGTGCTGTTTGCTTTTCAATGTGCTTGAAATTCAAGCCTGAAAAATCTTAATTCTTGTGTTTTCTATAAAATCCTTCCCCTTCTTCCTCCAGAGCTTTAGCAAAAAACCCAAAGGTGTACGGTGGGGCTGGCAGGAAGGACAAGCTGAAACCTTGATCTGTTTGTTGGGGTGTTGCTCTGTTAGTTACTGCATCTCCCAGGACATATTTAATGGTCTCCAGATCCCAGGAATTCAGCATCACACACACAGATGGTCCCAAAACACTAAATCCTGCGTGCAGTCCCTCAGCAGCAGGCTCCAACCTGGATACCTACCTGCTTGGCTATATTTAAAGCCAGAAGTACCTGATTTCCTTCCAAAAAGGGACCACACCCCCCTGGCACTTGTCCCTGTCCCTGAATCCCATTCAGAACCAAGGCATCTCTCTGTAAAACCCAACTTCATATATAAACACCATCAAAAAAGTCATAAAAATCTAATATCGACCCTCTCAATGTGAGCAAGGCCGGTGGCGCACGGCAGCATCTGGCCCTGGGTCTGAGATGGAGGCGATCAAAAGCCCCAATATTTATTCCACGCTGAAGCAAAAGCAGCGGTAGACACCCGGCAGGGGTGCGAGTTGCACCATTCCTCCCCTCTCTCTCCATCACGTGTTGTACACAACTGGTCATTAGTTCAAAAATAAAAATAGATTCAGATGAGCTGACCTGACAGGACACAGGACTGCTCCGGAACTTGTACTGACATAAAAGCTTTTTTCTTTTAAACAGCAGCAAGAAGAAAAAAAAAAAACCAACCAAAAAAACCCCTGAAAAGGGAGCACCTGGAGTGAAAGGCTGACAACCTACTTTTGGTAGCAAGAGAAAACGATTCAGATCAAATCCCCACGAGAAGTTGTCCCTACTTCCAGCTTCGCTCTAGACCAGGACAAGCACGTCCCTGGTTTCAGCCCTGAATTTTGCAGGCTGGAGGTACGCATTTCCAGCGTGAAAGAGCTCTTTTAACACAGCCCACCCATACATACACCAGTGATATTCATCTTGCCGCTCTGAATGAATTGCAACGCCATAAAGTGGCGCATTCAAGCGCCCGCAGACAATACCGTGGCTCAGCGGGGGACGTGATGACGCCCGGTGGCCTTTGCTGAGGGTCCCATTGTTTGACCTGGGGCTCGTCACGCAGATCCCGTGTTGAAAAGCCAGCAGCCCTCGTGCCCTTGCCTTTTACCGACAAGTCCAGGGCGCTTTGCTGACCACACAGCGGGAACGGGGGGAGCTGGAGACGTGGGGTGTGCTTGTAGGGCGAGACCACCCAGCTCTCCCTCGCGTGCGTCCACACGACATCCTTACGTGCTACCGAAGTGTCTTCAGCTCAACCCACGTCTTGCCAAACTAATATAAATACACACCTACACGGCACATCGCTTCGGAGCTCTGTCTGGGGTGGAGGATATAGAAATAGTGGTGCAGTGGATTTACCTGGGATGGGATTGAAGAAGAAAATGATTGAGTATTTTTTACAGCTTTACCTACTCCTTAAGATTTGACTCTATGTCATTTTGACACGGTAAGACCCCTTGTAGGCTGCAATGTCAGCTCCACCCGGGAAGGCACCAGCCAGTGCTTTGCACCCTAAGAAATTGCGATTAAAACCTGATGCAAAGCAATGCTGTGGTGGTTCTACTTTATCTTGAAAGTTGTAGTTTCCTTCGAAATCTAATCGCTACCTAAAGCATGACAGGTCAGGAGCCTCTTACCTCCTCCCCAGGCCAAACCCTTGGCAAGCACAGCTTTCACACGACAGCACAGCTCATTTATTATTTTTGATGGGAGGTGTCAGCATTCTTCTCCTCTATTTGGATTTAAAAACCAGGCCAGCCAGACAGGCACCACGGCATGTATTTTAATCCTAGACCAAAATAATTCAAACTCTGCTTTCCTGCTTCTCCTTAGCAAGCCATTTACAGCTTCTGAAGCAGAGGAGGACAGATCAGTTTGGGGGGGGTGGGGGGCGGGCGGGAATTACGAAAAGCAAGCACAAGTGAAAACTCCAGTTTATACCAGCTTGCAATGGTGTAGAACAAATGAAGGGGGGAAGGTGTGAGTCCCTGTTGCCTTCAGCTCTTTTTTTTGGGTGGAAAACAAGCAGCTGGAGATCACTGGACAGATTTCTAGGTGTGGGTTTTTTGTTTTTGTTTTGTTTTGTTTTTTAAACACATAAGTCCCAGTGAAATTCAGCTTGTCCCAAAGTTTTAGTATTGCAGAGAAGGTATACCTTTGTCACTGGAAATGAAAAGAATAAATATTTCTGAGATCTGAAGACACCAATACCCCAACAGACCGCAGAGCCAGCTCATTTTGAACGTGTTACTGTTTCCCCTCTGTGCTGCATAACAAAGCATCAGAGACTTTCACCCGGAGCATGAGATAACCGAAATAAAGATCAATTGGGAAGGGAAAACCGAATGGAAAGCACGTGCCCTTTGCAATAATTAAAGGGCACTGACTTTTTAAACTTTGAGTACATCAAATAAAGCAACTTATCCAAGTTCAAAGGTCGTATTCCCCATCGGAGAGAGGGGAAAGAGTCAGCTGGGCTATTGAAATCCCATTGCTACCTGGCCCTTGGCTCAACACGGCAACGCAGCTTTGCGGCTAAAGGTTGACAGCCCTCAGTGTCGGCGTTCCCAGGAGCACCCTGCCAAGCCGATGCTGCAAGCGTCGTACCTTGAGCTGCTGGCACCGCTCCCTCCAACGTGGGGTTGGGTTTTGGGGGTACACCTCTCTGCGCCCAACCACGCTTCGGTATGAGAGCCGGCAGGACGGCGGCGCCGAGGAGGAAGGGCTGCAGATGAAAGCGCCCGGTCCTGCTGGCTGGCACAGATGTTTACACCAACTACGGCGCAAGTTGCGGCACGATAAAAACGCGCCAGATCTCGGAAAGCTCAGCAACCGCCTCCAAGTCTTTGGGGGCAAAACAAAAAAAAAAAATCCCACATCTCTCTCCTTATTCTCTAAACCACTACTTTTCTGCTCCTTGCGGTGCGGGCACTCAGTGCAGCCAAAAGGCAGCGATATATTGAGCAAAGGCAGGCGATATGAAGAGCCGTAGCTCTGGTAGAAAAACAGCCCATCCTGTAAAACAAACAACATTCCAGCTTTTACCTCTCCCAGGAAACCCACAAAATTGTTTTAATTAGTCACCACATCGGTGCCATGCGTCCCAGACTGCATGGAAAAAAATATAAGTAAATCAGTATTTAAAATTAGTCACTCTTCCATCAAAGGATCAATATTTCTGGCACAACGGTCAGCATTCCTCTGCTGCTTTTCCGTTTCTGCATTCCTGCGCCTTCTGACATCGCTTTCTGATTGTGGGCAGTTATTTAACCACATGAGTCATCACCCTGCTATGATATTTGTAGGTTCATACTTTAGGGCTAAAAGAGAATTAGATGACTACTACAAACACTATACCTGGTGTTCAGCTCAAAAAAAACCCATTTTGCATGAAGGATTTCTTCCTGTACATTTGTATCTAAAAAAATAGCATCTCTGATATTGTATGATGTTCTGCAGCTTCAGTCAAGTCCTTTAGAAAACCTACAGCTCATCCATAAAGTTTGTTATCAGTTGCCGTGTGATCAAAGACCTTGCCAAACTCTCCCTCCCTGTGAGAGGACAGTCGCTTCCATTAATTATTCCTTATCAAACAGTTTTTCTATTACTCCCTTCAGAATTGATAGAAGACACAGTGACCTCTAACTATTTAAAATTTTTGCGCTTGTCCTTTTATGCTCCATATGAGAATTTCTGGGATATTTCTAATAAATCCTGGACGAGAGATAGCCCTACCCACTACTTTGATGCCAGCTACCATTGCCTGTTGTCTTCAAACGACTCGTGCTTGGTAGATGACGTCTTCCCACAAAACCTGGCAAATCACTCACCCCTAAAAAAGGAGTTTGTGAGTCCTCCCTCACTCCTCCCCCCCTCCTCAAACCTCCTGTTTTTACTTCACCTCGGCTCCCTGCATCTTAGTATTTTATTTTAGGTCATAGCTTTACAGCTTCAGTTTGAATTTTTGCTTTTAATGATTTGTAGCTTCAGTTTAATATTGGAATCCATCCACAAACACACAAAGACTTTGGTGTAGGGAAAACAGATACCACAAATCTGGAGAACTGCTTAAAAAAAAATCAGTTTAAGTCAGCAAACGAGTTAATCCACATGAGTTTTCTGCGATAAAATGCATTATTAACAACGCTTCTGTAGCAATCAAGGGCTGAGCAGAGCCAGGACTCTGTCAAATACTGAGGCTAATACTGATTACATGCTCCGAGGGCAGTGGCTTTAGTAAGACTACTCATTTTGGATCAAGTATAACAGCAGCACGCTCAGAGGAAGCCTCCGGTGGGCTGCAGAATAAATGAAAGAGCACCCAGAAGTCTCTGGTGGAATATCTGGGCCTTTTTCAGGTAACTTCTAGCTAGCCTTAAAGCTCACCAGTTGCATAAAGGCTTGAAAAATTGAGGGGGAAATACAAATGACTTGCAGATTTGCATGCAAGTGCTTTACTAACATGGCTGCTTAAAAATAAGCTATGAGCTTTTTTTATTCTTTAGGAGGTCAAGAAAATCTTTGAAGAGCACAATGACTTCACCAGAGCTTCCTGCAGCATCTTCTGGACTTGTCTTGGCAGGAGGAATGGGTTGCTTCATAAATTATTACTTGGGAATATGAAAATTTTATGCTTGCTTGCTCTTGGAATCGCAGGGCTTACACTGTGTTTATTTACCTTTAGAAAAACAAAATTTGCTCCCCAGAAGAACCGCCTCCCGGAGGGCTCAGACCCAGCGACGAAGCCACAAGGACTGAATTTTTGTCATATTTGACTACATCGCCTGGCAGAGCAGGCTGAGGCAGCTCGATTGTACAAATAAGTTTTATTTGAGTATCTTTCCCTCAAGGGAAACATTTTTTTCTGTTCCATTCCAGAAACCTGGAAGCAGGGCAAAAATTTACCCATACATTAAGCAGCGTTGTCAACCAAATCGTTTGCTTCTATCAGCAAACACATTTGCCTCCATGCTTCTCACATGCAGCTCCGTTTTATTTTGAAGCAAGCCACACTCAGCCTCTTCCAAACTGTATTACTCACGGATGTAGAAGATGATCTGCTGTAAAAGCAGCCAGCGTACACCCTTGAGCAGTGCGGGTATGCAAATTCATTGGCTTTGATGCTAATGACTAAGTGAGGTTTCTATCAAAGAGGATGTTGTGGAAAGAAGCCTGCGTGTAAAATTTGCAAAACCAGAAAGCAAAAATCCCACCCTAACATTTCCTAGCAGCAACGAGCCAATAACCATGACGAGCAACTACTGAATCCCTATTCTCGTGCAAAGCGCTTGTGTTGGCAGAGCTGTGTGTCACACTGACTTGTTGAAACTCCACCGCAGTGACAGGCGTGTGCGATGCAGCTAGATCCCGAGCGATGCAGCGCAAGCCCCTCAGTTGCAGCTTCCTGCGGCAAATCGGGGCAAGCAGATATTTTCCCAGCAGCTACTTACTGTGTGAGAAGCGTTGCGTGATGGGGGTGCCGGGGTAGGGGTAAGTGCGACTCTCCCACTGAATATTTCCTTCTTGCACTGCTTTGATAAAGCCGTGATAACACTGATGGGCCACACCTAGGGAAAAACAAGATGTCAGCAAAATTTGAGGCACGTTAGGAACGAACTGTGCCTGCACAGTTGCACAAGCAGTGTGACAGCAATTATAAAAAAACCCCTGTATTTAGCTTATAAATACACTGGGGGAAATTCAGAGGATTAAAGAGAATAAAGAATAGGGACTCTGCAAATGTGGAAAATCAGCAGCGTTCACTGAAGTGATTCACTACATATCTGGTATCTGTCAGCTCTAGCTTGGTAAAACAAAGCCTTTGCCAAAGGTAAGTGCATGTGATGCCTTCACAGAGCTGCTCTTCAGCCTTCTCTGTGGCAATGCAAGCCTGCTGTCCCCTAATGATACCCCCAGAGGAGCAGCCACCCTTCCCTTAATGCGCCTTTGAGGACAAATACCGTGCAATAACGAATTTTTAAGAGCGTGCATGCAGCTACTGCACAGGAATTAAAATAAATATGAGAGGAGACATCGGTGCGAAAAGTCAGCGTGTCATAGGTGAAAATATTCCTCCTTAGCTGCGTGAGGGAGAAGATCTGGCCGACAACAGCTTCCCTGCGGAGCAGGCCAGCCCCAGAGCTGCAATTAATTCTGCGTATGGAGTACATGTGTCTGTGTTTGCACTGAGAGGGGCCAGAGGCTGCTCCCTGTGGAGAAAAAAAAAAAAGGCTCTGGTGAAGATTTACGACTGCAGCAGCTCAGCAGATGCTCAGTGGCATCCGCTATGCTACGGCAGCCCTTGCACCGAGGACGCCACAACCTGCCAAGATTTTTTCCCAAGGAATTGCTCACTGAATGCCCTGTGTCAGGAATGCCCCCAGAAAGAAATCACGCTCTGGGATATAGAGCAGGAAGTTTTGTTTTAAAAAAAAAAACACCGAAGCCCGGGGTCCTCAAGCAGCTGGTCCCCGAGAGTCATGCGGGAAACGTAATCCGAACTATAGGATTTCAAAGCAGATGCATCCTGACAAACAGGAAAAATTAACCAGAAGAAAACAAATCAAGCGTTTACCTCAAGTGACCTCTCTGCTTTATGGTGAGCAGGTTAGCAATTAAACTCCTTTTTTTTTTTTTTTTTTTGCTATAATTGCCACAAAAATGGCACAGCTGCCCAGCACCCCTCATCCCCTGGGACCTGAGACTCAAGACAACTCACTCCAATGCCACGTTGTGCCTCGGGCTGCTCATCCCTCCCCTCCGGGGATGTTTCCCACAGTCTCTTTTGGGGTGAATCACCAGGTCTTGTTCATTCCAGCTGCATCCTTTGCATCTCTCAAGGCTGCTTCAGGAACAAGCACGTGTGAGAAAGTGCACCCGAGCAGCAACTCAAGGGCCACAGACACTTGAAAAAAAACCACCTTTCAACAGGGGTGTGGGCTGCTGCTGACCCAAAATTATTCAAAAAGGGTAATTTTGTGCTCGATTCTGAATTAGCTGTATTGTTTTTTTTTTTAACCTCCAGCCTGTTAAATTCTGGGCAAGGCAGAAAATTCCTGGAATCTGAGCAAAGCTTTCACGTGTGCAGAGAAGTCCACAAATTAGACATCACCCCACACGCCTGCCAAAGGCATTTCTCACCTGACACCCGCTCTGCATTTTCCAGAAGAAACAAGTTACCCTCGTGCAGCAGCGTGCCTCATTTCCTACAGATTTAACTGTGGTCTCCTCTTAAACTGCCTGTTTTTCAATGAAGCTTGCAATCACAACGTGTGTCCCCAACAGAAATATAACAGAAATCATCCAGTGTATTAAAAAAACCCCGAAGCAGACAGCTTCACTCATATCCTTGTCCAAATGTTACCTACTTATTTGTTGTATCACATGTATCTGGCATTAAAATATCCTCATAAGGCTTCGGAATTAATGCTGCACAGAGGCAAAGTGAAGTATCCATATCTCAGGGCTACTCTTTCAGGAAGCCTGAATATGTAGATCTGTATTAATGTAGATTTTATATACCACTTATCTTCAGCAGAGCTGTAAGAACCAGACACGGTTTTATTTCCAGCCAAAAGCATAAACTTTGGGAAGGTTAATTACTGAGCAAGATGAAAACGAAGCGCAATTACAGCCACGTTAGACATGGGACGCCAGCAACGGGGGACTGCTGTGTGGTGAGAGGAAGCCTGAACACAAGGTCAACAGCACTGCACGTCAGCAGCACACGGGGAGCATTCAAAAGCAACGTACGTGAGCGGCTCCGTCGTGGAGGGTTTGGAGTGTCACTCTCTTAAACTACAAAAGAGGCTGAGAGGCTCAATTCAATGCCATTATTAGCAGTGCCTTCAGCAAAGCAAGTGACCTGATGGCTGTAACTATTTTTCCAGCATTTTGCAGAAGACAAATTTCTGAGTTTGAGGTGGAAACAACAGGCGATGCTAAAGCAAAGCAAAGAGCAGCTGGGATATGAATCTGTCTTCCCACAATTACAAAAATGCACTCTCACTACAGCTGTTTGTACCTTTGATTAGTCGATACCACTGTTTGCAGACAAGGGCAGCAGTTTTGTGCTCCTGATAGGGTGAAAGGAAGGAGAGGATATATTCCAAAACCTCTTCTGGTAGCTCCAACATTGATCTGTTATGCCTGGTCTCCTCCACCTCCAGCTCAGCACGTGGCTCGTCGTCTTGCTCCATCGTCCCTTCGACCACAGCGTCTTCTGGATCCACAGCCATAAAACTGTCATCTTCACTGTCCGAGGAACTGGCCATGGCATCCCACTTCACAGCTTCACGGGGGAAAGCGGGAAAAGACAACAGTAAGGTCACAAAGAAAATTAACAGCATCAGAAATGCATCTGCAAGCTGTGCACATTACACCAATGGTCATCAAGTTCTACCCCTGCAAATTCCAAGTTGAGGACGTGGTTTTTACAAAGCTTTGAAGCAGGCTGCGCACGGGTTAGGAACAAGCCATTCTCTGTCGGTGCAGCATTTTCCCAGGCCACTCCATTTCTCACCACTCTCAGCCCTACCATTGCCTACACAGTACCAGAGAAAGCAAAAGAAAAAAAACAAAACCCAAACAAAAACAAAACCCAAAAACCCTGCTGGAGGAACAGCAGCCTCTCGAATCCCAGCTCCTTTGCTGGGCACGAGGAGGTATCAGGGTGCCGCACTGGTGGCCCTGGCTGGATTGCACCATGGGGCTGGGCAGTGATGGGGAAAGGGATCCCCACTGAATCGGGAACAACCCAGGGCGAGATAGGATGGAAGCCACAGCTTTCCAGCACCTCCTCCCCTGCAAAACCAGTTTCGCCAGCGAGTCTGCTTTACCCCAAGCAATTTCTCAGCAGCACGGGGTGGGGGGGGAGGGAGGGATAATCCCTGTCCCATTCTCCCTTAACCCCTTCTTTGTGCCCTTTTTTTTTTTTTTTTTCTAAATACTTGCACACAGTTCTCACTGGCAGAAGGTGAGGAAAGAGAAACCCCCACAGGATTTACTGCTGATGAAAGGCTGGAATATCAAAGACTGTATCCCCAGCTTTTCAGAACAGCAAAGTGTAAGGTAACCTACCGATGACAAAAATACACCATGAAATAAATCTATCCTAACAAGTGGCTGTGTCCAATGTGGCCAGTTGGCATGGCCTGCAGTTAAACCCATGCCCGTTGCTGCAAAACAAATTCCTGGACCCTATTGCCTAGGAAGCAGCCGACCTGTTTTGGGGAGAGTGGTGATAGTTTTCCCTTCCAACACCACCCAGTGAAGACCAGTGATGCCACTGCTCCGTGATTATACCTGAACCGATAGCTCAAACCAATGGAGCAACTCATAAGGATGACACAGGGACTTTCTTTTCCAAACACTGCAATCCCAAATTCCTTTTTTATCTTTCCCTAGCACAGCAGGGTATAATGAAGAACCCAAAACAAGGTGAGCTCTCAGCTCTTGTGTCACTCAGTGGGAGTTTCTCCCAACTCCAGGAGGCAGAGGCTCCCCAGCCATCTCCAGATCCCAGACTGACCGGGATGATGGGACACAGATCACTACAGTCCGTAAGACAAACCCTACCTGCAGCGAGCTCAGGAAGCAAACCTGCTCCTCAAGAGGGAAGACAAGACATGGCTTTTTTTTGCCCAACATACTTAAATACAAGTACCTTGCACCATGTTGGTCATAAAATATAGCCTCTTATTTTTACCAAACTCTTGATCTCTCAGAAAACATGGCTGGAAGGAATTTAAGTTACCTAGCTGCCAGGAATAAACTAAGCTGTTGTTACAAGCTTCCAGCGATGCAAACTCTACCATCTTCCCCAGCTAAACCCAGGGTTTTCCCATCCCGGCATACACTGAGCTGAAGAGCCATGGGAACAGCAGACGGCGGAGATGTGGAGCAGAAAAGCTTGCCATGACAACTAATTCATGCTCAGAAAAATTACATTCGACAGCATTACTCTCCACTTTTGTCAGGTTCCCTGATGAAGCAGCTTCAGAAAATCCTAGGGGCTGTCAATCTTCGGTAGAAACCACGTCAAAATTAAACTTACAGTTATCAACCTAACAGATGCTCGGCACGTTTTGCCGTGTTGGAAATCCTTCTTCAAGTCAATGTTATGACAGAGGAAGGCTGAAACCCAAACGCTTTGACACGAGCACTGCTGCTGCCAGCAAAATGCATTACGCAGCAGATAATACACAAATTCCCAAAGATTAAGAAATGGAAAGCTAAAAAAGAAAAGCAGAGCTGCACTAAAAAAAAACCCCAACAATTAAAAACCAGAGGGTTGGTTCTTTTCCAAGCAAAAGCATCTATCGTCGTGAAGCACATGTGCTGATTTCCATCTTGACACAGCGTGGCAGGAAGCCAAAGGCTCCTGGTACTCCAACCTCGGGATGCGGTTTCGCTCGAGCTGGGGAGGTTGGAGGAATGAGGGTCGGTCCCTGTCTCAGGGCTTGGGAAAACAGAGAGCAGCACATCTACCCAGGTGGAGCAGAAGGCGTTTCACACCCTCAAAATGTGCTAGGAAACCAAGCAGAAATGCATTTACATCCAGATCAGGTACAATGGGACACCTGCGGGTGACAACACCAGACAGAAGCCTTGGCTCGACGGGTTCACACGAGACATCTGTTGCGTTATTAAGGTTTATAAGCAAAGATTATGTGTGTTTCCCAACAGCTTTTATTTATCCTTTAAATAATGTCCAAAACCTGCTGGAGGATGTCAGATCAGAAGGGCAAGAATGAAAGCCCAGCTAGCAAGGGTTTTTTTTTTTTTCCAATTATTAAATCCCAATTTCAATCCTCTGGAGCAGGCTTAGGAACAACACAGCAAATTAATCACAGACGCAAAACAGTTTGGGTGTTAGAAAAGAATCTCTAAGGCCCATTTTAAAGAGGCAGGAGGAGCAGGGAAACCCCTCGATGCTTCCCAATAGCACAGCTTGCACAGATCTGAGGATGCAGAAGCTGCACTGAGCTTTGTCTGGTCTTACCAGACCACTTGATAATATTATAAATATTCAAATGCATCTACTTTGCTAGATCCTTGCTTTCTAAGCATTTGAGCATAAGAAATAACCATCCTCCAAGTTTTTACACCCACGCTGTGTTATTTTTCTTAAGGAAAATAAAACTAGCAATAAACTCAACTCTCGAAAGGCCAGTCGTCATCAAAATAACTATTTGAGCTTGACCTGCCAAAGATGCAGATTTTGCTCTTATGGCACAGGAACAGCGGGCTGGGAATAACCACCGCCGGACTGCACACTGGCAAAAGCCCTGTCCTATAACCCTGCTCTGAGATCGAAAAAGGAAAAAGAAACCCAGGCAGTTGGTAAGAGTGCGCTAAAGCATCCCAACCAGCTCCTGTTACCAATTATTCAGCAGATCCATGGGAGAAAATCCCATGCCAACGTTTTCACTAGTTGGCTGACAAGCAGAATGGAGCGGTTCTGTCCCGTGTGCATTTCAGGGGGAGGCAGTAGGGGCTTTCTCACTCCTCCTGGCGCTCTCTGCTTGTACCGAGCTGGGCTTCACTTTGTACACAGACTAAAATTCATCTCCAAGCACTCAAAAAGCCGCAGTAAAGGGATTTAAGCAGTCGTGTCTCGTCCAAAAGTACGTGCAATTCAATTAACTTGCCAGGATGGATCCAGGAGTCCCTTTCTGCTCCAACTGATCACTGTGAGGGCCAACACGAGCCCCTTGAAGCATCATATTATATTTGGCACCCTACAGCCCCCCTGCTCCCGGACACATGCCTTTATATACCAGCAGCAGAAACATTTTACAGCGCTCAGAAATTAGCCTAAAGCCCTACCAAGGAGGGATCGCAGCTGCTTAAAATAACACGTAAAGAAATGCTAGACGGGCAATCGAAACAGCTCTGCCAGTGCTGATCAAATTTGCCTGGCCCTTCCTAAAAGCTGCGTCTCTGCCAGTTGGCAAAACATTTTATAACTCTTCTCCTCCTTTCAGAGCACTTCAATTTCCCTCCCTTTCCCCTCCTGAAATTATTTAAGAACCCACTATTTGTTCTGCTAAAGTAATTATTCGCTGCAGTGGAACAAACAGATGAAATATATTAAATGCAGCCAAAAAACCTCACCGGGTGAAAGCACTTCTCAAAGCCCAGTAGTGACATGCGGCAGCCGGCAGCCTGCTCCTGCAAAACCCCTCTCAACCCAAGGTTTTTCCTACCTGCAGGCACCTCTCCCGGTCCCATGGACCCCAATTCACAGGCATGGGTGGCATCAGTGGTTCCCATCCTGAGCTACCCCCTCTTCTCTGCAACTCTCAGCTGTTTTAAGAAGTGCTTGAACCCTGCAGGGTTTTTGACCTGGCTTTTTTTTAAAAAAAAAAAAAAAAAAAAAAAAAAAAAAAAGACAACAGATTTTAGGGGAAAAAAGCCTCCAAGGGAAAGTTCTTGAATGAAAATAAGAGGCTGTGTAATAGTACTGAGTCAGAGTATATTAGTCATAAGGGAATGCTCATTTTCACATGCCACAAAAAATTCTCTCTCCAAACATAATCGTAGAAGCTATGCTCTCACCCGGGGGGAAAAAAAAATAAAATATTAAAGGTGTGTGAAAGGACCCAACCCTGACTGGCTGCTTTGGCTGGAAGGAGAAAGGGACTCTGCAGAACAGAACAGTTAATTGCACTTGGCAATCAGGAGCTACGGTGTTAATTTAGGGGTGGAAGACAGCAACTGCCTCTAACCCACTCCAGACTCTTCCTCATACTTTGCAACTGCTTATTCTGCTTGTCAACAGCCTCATCAGCATGGCAGGGTAGCATTTATGGAGACATTTAGACCTTTTAGGCATATTGTCTTACCCAGGTCAAAAAAAAAAAAAAAGCCTATTCCATTAGATGGACACAGTAAATAATAAGTATCAGGCTGCTTTCCTTGAAAAAAAAATTCTATCCGTATTGGAAAGGATTATTTTAGCATGATTTTATTATTTGTCTTGTGCAGCAGTGCCAGAGGACTTCAATGGCAGCTTTGCCCCCTCCAGTTCAGCTTTTGCTACTATCAGTTGCCCTACAGAAGCCCCGAGCTCTTTCCTAGTGATACAAGAGGAAATATAAAGCATTATTTCCTAGGTAGAAGCACATTATTTTATGAAAGCAATAGCACAGGGAGCGGAAGGTCTGCAGGAGCCAGGGGATTCGGGGTAGGGATAAACACCATTAAATAAGACGATGTTTCCAGTCCTTCAAAGCTTGCACCAGTTCGAGCCGACTCATTTGACAATCAACTGCCACACAAGTTCAACAATGGAAGGAGAAGAAAAAAAAACCCACCACCAAATTTTAGTCAAAAAAAGAAAAACAAAGCCTCTGGGAAACCGAACGATGAGCAATATCCTGTCTGTGCTGCCATCGAGCATCACACCCAGACCGACTAGCGAGACCTCGGGGAAACCTGCACCGCATTTTTCTTCTTATCCCTGCAAAACAGGCAATTACAAGTTCTTTGAAGCACAGCTTTTCCCTTCAGCTGCCTTTCAACAGGAAATTGGGTTTTATTCTTTCATATAAGACCTAGCTTCACCCACGAAACTGAACGTTTCCTAAATTCCACCCGCAAGTTTGAAGATTCACATAACTTTCAGTGCAGGCTCCCTGCTGCACGTTTTGCCTGTTAAACCAGTATTTTTATGGAGACTCCAGAGACAAATTCAGAATTACGTGACTTCATTTTACAGTGCCATATAACCTGCACCATACTGTAATGAAACAGCATTTCATCTGAATTTTAATTGATATTATTGTAATAATCAGGTTTACAGAGTTACAAGAAATCCCTCCCACCCTGACAATGATGAGCTGACCCTCAGCTATTCCAGATTCCTGCTCGTTTTTATTCTAAGCCTTCAGAAAACAAAACCCAAAGTAGTAATATAACATTATGCAGCAAGAGTTATTGTACAAATTCAGCCTAATCTATCCTCCTACCACATTAAAACACTGAAAATGAGAAAGAAAAAGTGAGGTTTATTCTGGAGTTATTGTGGGAATACAGACCCAGGTAGCACACGTTGTGCTTGTTGTTAGTGGACGGTTCATGAGAACAAAAGGAAACAGCAGAGTTTAAGGATGCCACACTTCAGGTGTACACAGCAAAATCCGTCATTTGAATTTGCTAATGGAATAAACAGAACAAAACCTCAGAATTGGCCTAAAAGCTTCATAAAATATTAACAAATCGAGAACCAGCCCAAAAAGTGAAGGCACCAAAACCGTCTCCAGATATCCCTGCAGATACAGTTCATACAAGCCGAGATCTCCGACATCCAACAAATCCTCGCAAATGCATCCATGATAAACGGGATTTGGAGACTTTCTAGTTTCTTTTGACAGTGTTATTACCCTTAAAACAGGTGTTTAACACCTGTTGAAATCTGGCTTGATAAGCACCAGCAGCACAGAACAAGCTGTTCTATTACTTATTTAAGTACTGCTTGAGCTCACACGCATGTTGCTGGCCAACGAGTCCCAAATTTAATCACACTGGGCATTAAATACATTTACCCTCAGGTTAAAAAGATGATCTGGCTGGGCCAGGCATCTATACACGGGGCACCATGCTCTTTGGGTTTCCCTGATAAAGATTCAAGCCTCCAACTCTCAAATCTCAGCAATCACTCAACAACATGACATCTCTCCAACCATGTTGAAAATTAGTAAGTCTGGATATCAAGCCTAACTGGGGTTTTCCCGGATGCAGAAAGGGTCATTCTAGTAATTTAGACCCAAATTTGGTCTCTTTTGAAAACCGTTCTGCTCAGGTACAATAATCAGCTGGGTCTCTACCCAGATTTGCTTACAGTTCATCCCTTCTACTGAAATCACCCTAAAATTTGTAGGGCTGTAAATCAGTAGTATTTTGCACTCACACACTCCCTCTACTGGCTCCCCACAAACCGTTAATTAAAATTATTCTCGCTTGAACTTTATCTAGCAAAACAAATAATCATGATTCATTTCAAAATGAAGGCAAAACCGCACGCTAGTCAGAAGAGAAGGATCCCTAAACAAGCAAATAAAAGGCTTTGAGACTTGAAAATAAAGGTTTTTACAAGAAAATGTGCAGATGCTTCTCCTGCTATAACATATGCTGTCTGAAGATAAACAGTTTGCACAGCAGCTGCCCGGATAAAAACATCCAATTTTCGGTACCTATCCAAACCTGCCTGTGATGATTCATCAGCGAGAACTCTTGCTCGATAACACCAAGTGAACACACAACAGCAGATCCTGGAAATACTTGTCACCTCCCTCCTTCGTTAAGATAATGCAGCAGGTCTGGAGCTCATGGCAGCGCTTGGAAAGCTGCAGTTTAATTAATTACTTTGAGGACAGCCTGTAAAAATGACACACTGACATCTCCTAAACCTGCCAAAGCCACTGAAATTGGTTAATCTGTATATAGGTTTCAGGCAAATGAAGACAAATTTACAGCTGAATCGCACAGAAAAGACATGCTACTGATCTAAAAACCTGTCTGGTTTTGACTGTATGAAAAATAAATCGGAAAACTTATTTCTGTATTTACATTTCCATACAGCCTAATGCCCATTTCTATGTCCAAACAGTCCAGAAAACCTGCTCAGGCAAAGTAATTACATGTAAAGCATGGAAATATCCTGGAAAAGGGTTTACTAACAAATCGAGGAGGTACCCAAACATGTCCAGTGCCTTCACTCCTGATTTTTTAACAGACTGAATTAGACACTTATTCAGTGCAGTTGGGATTTTTTTTTTTTTTTAAACAAACTCTTTTCTTTGCGCAGTATAACCTGATGAATCCAATCAGCTGCTCCCAGCACAATTCCCACTAAAACGCTGCCTGCATGCAGGAAACCGCAGTCCCTGAGGTGCCCACTTGTCAAGCAAACACTGCCACAGGAAAGCAGCCCACAGCAAGTGTCAGAGTCCGACCCGGCGCACGACTTCCTTGGCCGGGAAAGCCCTGGATCATATCCATCTCCTCCAGCTCAGCCAGCGAAGCAGGCAGCTCGGGAAGCAGCAAAATGTCATTTCCTACCAATGCATTGCTTGCGGGTGAGCCTCTGCCAGCTGCGGCAGACTGGGGGGGTCAGACCTTTTCCCTTCCTGGTAGCTCCTCTGGTCTCCAGGATTTGGAGCTTTCTTGCCTTCGGTGGGGTCTCTCTTCTCCCTTTCTCGTCCTGTGAAACTTGGGGGAACTCACAATCTTTGAAACCTTTATCCTTTCATTGAATCAGGCAGAAAGGGGCAATAGGATCAGGAATTAGTGTTTCCAAAAAAACCAACCCTGGCAAAAGCCTGTTGAGACAGACAGACACACACACTGCTCCACGCAACTTCCTTCAGAAACTACCAGCACTTCAAGAGACTTAAATAATCAGCATTAATACCCACACCGCAATGTTATCTGCATCAATTGGGCAATCTCTTGTTGCTTTAAGCAGCAGGGCAACCAGTCAAGATTTAGGTTTCCAACACCGCTGCAAAATTCAGGCTTAACGTTTCACTGCGGGAACGAAGAATGAAGTTTTAGCACTTGGGAAAAATAAGTTAAGCAAACGCTAGGTCAAGGTCAGGGTTTACTGGAGGGGCAACTTGTCACGCAAGCGCTCGCATTCAGGGCTCTGGTTCCCCCCTGCGACGTGGTCTTTGGCTTAGCACATGCATGTGAAGGAGGAGGGATGGGGGAGAATTTGATATTTGCAATAGGGCAAAGTTATTTTGCAGTCTAGATTCACAAGCCACAACGTTCCTCTACTGACTAAAAAATGTAAGTCACGAGCAGCCTCGAGACATTTCATTTGAAGACGAGCTCAAGGGTACTGACTTTCAGGCCAAAAAAAAGGATGCACTGGAAAAAGCCATGTATTAGCGTAGGCTCAGTAGCCAAGGTTTAATTTAAATCGATATCCACAGCTCTCAGACAGACTGCTGACTTTGCAGCAGTGTGCTGATGCAATGTTTTTATCTTTGTGAGCAAGCAGGGTACCAAGATATCTAACACCATCTCGACACGGACATTATCAGCGTATTTGTGCTGCAAATGATGCTCTCCTCCCGATCTTAACTTCTAGCAGATGAGCTGCCTGGCTGTAACATGTATTGTGTGTCTAATACAATAAAACTGTGTTTTTGCGATGTCCACTTGTCTAATCCCATCAAATAAATTCACATGCCACCTTCAAACTAGTTTGTGTAATTCCCGGTGCAAAGTCTTTGATGAAAGCTGCCAACTATGGAGTTAACCATCTAGCAAATATTGCCCAGGAGCAGGGCTGGATCACACCAAAGAGAATTTAAAGGCAGATCTGTTTACTAAACAGTGATTGCAACAATATAAAAAAGAAAAAAAGGAGTTTTACGTCAATAGATACACACCGGACCAGAAAATCCTCTGGCTGTGCAGCATCGGTGGGTGTCCCAGCGCCTGGCTCGTAAGCACCACAGCAGTAATTAACCCCATTTTATAGGTAAAGGAACAAAAGCACCAAGAAGCCGAGGTCAAGCAAGCCCTTGACAGCACTGGGATTACAATACTGGAGGTTTCTGGCTCCCTGTCCTGCGCTGAAGAAATTAGGCCACCGCCTCTCCCGAGTTAAGATGAATATGCAGATAGCGCCAAGAGCCCTGTTTTATTTTTGACGGGCGAGCTGGAAACAAAGCTATGCTAATCAAAGCATAAAAGGGTGATGGAAAAGAGTAAGATTTATGAAAAGCAAGCACAGAGCTTAAGTGCTTGTCTCGACAGCCATGAAGAGGGCTTGAGCATATAAATTCAGAATGTGGCTGAATTCGACGTGGGGGTTTTTTTAGCAGATAACGTTAACGACGGAGGGCAAATAGCCATCATCCTCTGCAAATGTAAGACTACGTACCCCCTTGTCGTACCGCGCAACGCGGATGGAGAGAAGAACGGTGCCTAAGGGTCCACGAGCACGAGACGCGGGTGTCGAAGAGCATTGCCAAAGCTCGGCAAAGAGCGGCTTCGAGGCGGGACTGACTTTGAGGCAGCGTGTCTTCTCCTCGCTCGACATCCCGTGGAGCTGTCGTTAGCTCGGTGACTGGCAGTCTAGACAGCGTCTCTTTTATTCACTGTCAGTATGGCGTTGGCAGCGAACACTGGGAGAGCTCTTCTCCCATAAACCAGTATCTTGGGGAGGGAAAAATCCCAACTAGCTCCTAGCAGACAGCAGTCTTGTTTAAAGCGAGCAACAGAGGACTCCTTTAAATCTTTCAGGAGGTAGAGCAGATGGAAGGGAAGGGTAAGTATTTTCCTCTTCGATGATACGAGTGTGCAAAAACAGCCCGCAGGGTGGTGGCGATTGCAACCCTGTTATTATAAAACAGGAAGGACTGCTCCGTGTCCCTTCCGACACCAAGGCTTTAAAGGACAAAGAAATAGAGCTAAAGCTACAGGGAAGACTCACGCACCTCGGTGTGAGGGGTTGCAAACAGCACCAGAACACCACCGAGCAGACGCCACGAGAAACTGAGCCACCTAAAGAAAAATACAACCCAGCAATTAAATTTAAAATAGATTTCACGAGAGTTTGACCCACTCAGCAGGCTGGAGGAGGATTTACTGCTGTTTCCACACGTTTTGAGAATTTGCCTTCCTTTTTGTAGGATTGTTTTTATTGCCCAGCTAATGAAAAAGGCAATGCAGCGAGAATCAAATGCACCACAAGATAGGGATGCATCATCACTGAGAAAAGCAAGGGTTGTCTGTCTATCCTTTCTATCCTATATGCCATATCTCACATCCCAAGTGTCCCCTCCCGAGCTGCAATGCGCATCCCTGTCTGCAAAACGGGTCCAGGAGGTTTATAGGAGTCCCCAGCAGCAGCTGCGATAGGGAAAGAAAACAGCCGGCCTAAAAACAAATGCAGGAAGAGAGTGCATTCAACAGGACAGATTAAAGGTGGCTGCTCGACGGAGGAATTGAACTAAGAAACTGCAGAATGGGTGCGACAACAATGGTACAGCAGTAGCTGCTATTTGGTTTTCTCGTTTAAGGTGTTTTGGGCAGGCGCCTTCGCATGCTGGCACAGGGATCCGATGTGTATCCAATGCCAGTGACAAGAAAAAATGGATTCACTGAAAATGTTTGACTTTTGCAGAGTTATGCTTTCTGAATAGGCTCAATACCCCGCATACACTCAGCCCCTTCCCCTGGAAGCTCATCGTGAGGATAACTGCACCGAAGGGATTTGTAATCCTTTGTTAAAGCACAAATAAATCACTCATATCATTGCAGGCTCTCCAGCACGATAAAAAGCCAGCCGTAACGGTTAATACATGCCACAGATTTCCCAATGTAAAAAGTTTTGGGATGGACAGTTTGTTCCTACAGTCAGCTCGACTTAACAGCAAGATTTTTACATTTACAACCTGCTTTTTATCCAGGAAACCCAAAATCACGCAGCAAACCAGAGATGATCTTTTGCCAGCTGAAACGCGTCACTTGCGGACAGACCATACAATCAGTAACGGCAAGAACAATAATTTCTGCAGCTTCACAGGAAGCTTTGCTTAGGTAGAATGTATATCACAAAATATGGATTTTTCTAAGGTTATCATGTATTTCTGGTAACAATTTGCAGGATTCTGTGACAGCCTCTTGCTTTTACACCTCTGCTATGAGGCAGCCCGGCAGCAGGTCACCTCCTAACATCGTCCCTTCACAACCAACTCAAATAAAAGCATCTTTTCACCAAACACAACTTGCTGTGAAGACCTGAGGTGTCTTTAAACACATGTCAAAGCACTGACGGGGCCATCACCGCTGATCAGAGGTTTGACAAGATCAGGGGCAGAAGGGAATGTTACCACAGCACAACAATATTAACCTAAGAAGAAGCCCCAAATAAATTCAAGTAAGCCCTCAAAAATCCCACGTTATTCTGAAACTTGCACAAGCACAGAACAAAATAAGCCAGACAAGAGTCTGAAACATATGAAGAGATACAGCATGTTCAAGCCACAAATCACTGTTGCCTGAACTGTATTGGGGGGGGGGAGCACTTTATGTCACAGATGTTTCAGTAGGTGTTTAGCTAGCGAAGATAAATATTCAAAAATTGCCATAGAAATGGGGAAGCAAATATAGTCCACAGCATGGTCCAACGTCAATTAACCAAAGCTCTTTGCAACTCTTGAAATAGCGAGCTCCTGAAGGCAAGATCCATGTTTTCTGCATGTTGCTCAACACAAGGTACAATTTTCTACATGGATGTGTCACCCCGCTCTCCTTTAATCTAAGACACAAGCCAGTTCAAAAGGGATTCTGACCTGAATTTCTAAATGACATCAAAAAGCTGCATTAGCCGCCTGGCAGCACAGCTGATACCTTGATGCATCTCTCAGGAACGTCACCAACTGCAGATGGTCCCACTCAGGTCAGAAAATGCACTCAAAAAGGAGCTCTTACCTGCAGAAAGCACATTATCACAGCCAACAGACTCCTCTTGTCATGGGCTTTTATCTAGACTTAGACCAAACTCGAGCTTAGCTCTGGCTCTGAGACGTCGCAGACATCCCTGCGCGATGCAGCATTTCAAAAGCCAAGGGCTTGAAGCTTATTTACGTTCAACCTTAAAAAAATTGTTAGGGCAAAGCCTGAATCAATGTTTTACAACAAAGCCTGCCATGACTAAATACACGGGGAAAAATAACTTCCCCAGAGGCGCAGCTCTGTTTACACAGAAAGTGGGAAGCCTTTTCCAGCAGCACTCACTCACATCCTGTGGAAGTGGCTGGAATCGGCAGTTGGCGACGAAGGCTGCGCCGAAACCCAACGCCTCTTCGAAGCCCTGAAAACAGACCTTTTAAAAAAATCACTCGTGCTGGAAATGCATAGAGAACAGACCATCCCCATCCTCCCACTCAAAAAATACAGCTGGTGTCACTCCTTCTGTTAAACATGAAGATTATATACATTACATTTCCTGAGATTAAGGACAGGACAGTCGAGCACATCCCTGCTATCCTTTGGAACAAACAGCCCCATCCAGAAGATGCCCAATGCAGCAGGTAGCAATACCAGTGGCTTGAAATCCCCAAGTCAAAGCTAATACAGACAGATTCAACAGCGTCAATAAACCATCCCGATCTTTACACCAACCACAGGCAGGACAGTAACATTTGTTCTGCAGGTGAGATTTCTTCTAGGGTTTCTCCAACAGCCAAACAGAGGAAATTTGAGTCCCAGACACTAAAGGCTGTAGTAGACTCAATTAAAATTTAAAATTAAACACGCTGCCTTTAAAAGTCCACAAGAGTAAACCAGCGCAATAGTAAAACCGTGTGGTGCCTTTCAAACGCAAGTATTTCACTTGCCACTGTGGAAAAAAATGTTGCTTGGGCGGAGTCACCCATCAGTTAAAATACCAGGTAACACAGCAGGAAAAACACGCACAAACATCTTTGCTATGAGAAAACAACCACTAGATGTGATTCTGCTTCTGCTGGAAGTATGCAGATACAAAAGCCCTGGTGAACAAGATTGAAACCCACATGGTAATAACTGTAATTTCTTCCCCTGCAAGAGAGGCATCACCCAGCCTTGGAAATAGCCCACGATCCCACCTGGAATCTTGCTCTTTTCTCTCCAAATTCTGACACCAGGTAACGACCGACCCCAGGCAAACCTGAGGGACACAACCTCAGGGAAAGCCACCAGTATCCAGGCTTTCTCTGGCATGAGAGTAAGGAAAAGGAAGGAGAGATGGTGGTGGGAACATGCAGGGCTACGGAAATGAGGAAATAACAGCAAGCCTCTCCACTCTTGAATGAATGTCCAGCTCAGATTTGGCTCTCCAGAAGGTCCAAGCACCCCAGGCTGCAACCGCAGCGTTGCGATATAAAGCAGTTTGGTGATCACGCTGCAGCGTCCTAACAATTTGGGGCTTCACCAGGTCACCTGTGAGGCAGCGGATCGGTTCCACCTTTGGGCTCCTTTGCTCTCAAAAGGCGGAGCGGGTAAAGACATCGTTACACCCAGGCTACAAATTTAGGTCAGCGGCATCTCAAATGTAATTTATTTTAATTCATGTCCCCTTTAGTAAAGGGGAAGACTTCCAGCTGGTGACCTGCAGCATGAGCCAGTCTCACCAATGATAATTAAAACCATTTTAATACAGACGACAACCCCAGCGATCAGCCGGGTTATCTTACAAACAGAACACAGTCCCCACGTAATGAACTGATTCGCTGTACTGCAGACAAGCATTTCAGTTTGCACGACTTCTCTTTTGTTCTTCCTCCAAGCATTAATTAGACTTTAGGTTATTAAGAACGAGATACCAAGGCTCTGGCTCCTGCTTCTCATGGCTCCCAAGAAATATCCTGCCCAATGTGAAAACCCAAACAGGCTTGAAGCAAGACACTTCACCCCAGAGAGGTTTGGGCAGCATCTTGCAGGCAGCATGAGATAATCCTCCCAAGTGAGACCCGTGCATCGCAGCAAGCCCCTGCAGCGTCTGCTCAGCCCAGCCCCATTGTGACAAAAAAAAAAAAAAAAAAAAAAAAAAAAAAAAAAAGCCATTCTCAAATCACCGACAAGAGATTATCAAAGACAACATACACATACATATGGTGACACGAGGCACGAACGCGGATGCGAGTCGAGACGTGGATTCGCACGGAGTTATTTGGAGAATAACCGGAGGCTGAGCCTCACCTTTGTTTTTGCAGGTAAAACGTGAGCCCTGGGGACGGCCACAGCACCCCACAGCACCCGTCCCCCCTGCGCTGCCGGCCTACCCCTTGCCGCTGCCCAACGCCAACACTGATGTTTTTGGGGTAAACCTGGGGGGTTTTTAGGGGGCGGGTTTTGCCCAAGCCCGGCAATGAGGAAGACCCTGGGGCTG
>VXBL01006199.1:65238-88966 GCA_013400195.1 Aramus guarauna
CCCTTTCCCGGGCTCCCCTCCTTAGCCGCCCCACGGGGAGGCACAGCTGGGGCCCGGGGACCCTCCCTGCCCACAGGTCCAGGGCCTCCCTCACCACCCGCCACGGCCCTTCCATGTCCCTGCCTCTCCCCGTGTCCCCAAGGCCTGGCCGCCTCCTGAGGCAGGGGACGAGGCGAGGGCGGCCCAGCAGGGAGAGGAGAGGGGACCCATCCCTGAAGGGCAGCGGATGGACGTTTCGCCACGGCGGTGAGGAAGGAAGGGAGCCCTCGGTGCTGCTGGAGCTCGTCCCCGTGGGGGTACGTATGTCTGGGTCATAGCAGGTCTGTGTTTTGACGTGCGGTTGTGCTGCCAGATTGCGGGGTGACGTTATTCCTCTGGGGAATGGGGCAGAGGAAGACCCCGCCACCCTTTCTGTCCCCCGCAGACCTGCACCTACCACAGAGGTTGCCGCTCAGCATCCCGGACGCGTGCCCTGCCGAATCAGATGCCCCAGATGCCTGGCGGAGGGCTGGGATTACCCGAAAGGAGATGCGGGATTCATCCACAAGTGTGTAAGTAACGCAGTGTTCGCCCTGGGGGTGTGTGTACGACCATTCAGATCACACTCCCAGAAGATCCGCCATGCTCCCACACGGTTTTGTGGGACGCTCAGTGCTGTGACCGGGAACGGGAATCCTAACAGCATGGGCAACACCGGCAGGACGGAGGGAAACGTGTAAAAATAATGCCGTTGGGATGCTGAATATGCCGCGGATTGAGCCAACAATGCCGGGCACTGCCAGTTCCTGTTTCCTTCTGGAAAAAAATCAAGCCAGAGGATGGGCAGGAACAGCCCGAGGCCGCTGCACCATTTCCTCCCGCCCGCACCCCTCCCAGGGAGGAGAAACGCTACCTCCCACCCCTGCGGGTGCCAAAAAAGTTGAAATGTGAGGATATAAATCCCCCCATTTCTTTTCTGCTGCACCAAACCCCCCGTAAAAACCCTGCTAGTGGTTTTCCTTTCAATAGACACCCCCCAAAACCCGGCTGCCAGGGTTCATGGTGGGTCCCTGCCCAGATTTGGGGTTTGGCAGAGGAGGGGGCGGCCGGGCGGCTGCAGAGGGCGAACCCGGGTGTTGGTGGCAGGAGGGGTTTTTAGCCATAATTTTTTTTTCTTTTTTTTTTCTTTTTTTTTAAAAAGAAGCCGGTCGCCACCTGCCGGCAACCTGCGGCTGTCGGGGGAAAGTTTAAGGATTTAAGGGCAATTTTGGTAATTCCTCGTCCAAATGTTTAAATTTTTTTATTTTATTTTTTTTTTAGGATGCAGGAAGGGGCATTTAATTTTGCAGCGAGCAAAATAAAATGCAACCCTCACCCCAGATACCTTTGTATCGCTCGGAGTGATACATCGTTGAGGTGAACAACCCGGCTACAAAGGAGATAAACCTGATAAATTAGTTTTATTTTGGGGAAATTGAGCTGGTTTGAACAGTTGGAGCTGAAGTGATCCTTCTAGCCCCTAAAGAGATTTAAGACTAGCTGAGAGCTCAGATGAGCCTTTTGGTTTGGCGTGTTCTGGTGAGAAAAGCGCCGGCTCCGTGGGGTGTGAGTGTGCAAGTGTCACACGCACACGCGTGTCCCCACCCCGTCCCTGCGGTGGGTCCTCCCGCCGGCCAGGGGGCGCCCCACGCCGCATGCCCGCCCCGCAGCACGTGGCCGCCCGCAGCGGCCCATGGCGCATGCGTTCTCCCTCCCGCCCTTTCCCTGCGGTGCGCAGGCGCGCCGGGCGCACGCCGGTAGGCAGTGACGGCGCAGGCGCACGGGAGAGGGTGGCGGGCGGCGCGCGCATGCGCGAGGCGCGAGGCTGGCGGCGGCGGCGGAGGAGGAGGGGAATTAAAATGGAAGATGAGGAGGTCGCTGAGAGCTGGGAGGAGGCGGCCGACAGCGGGGTGAGGGTGGCTGCTTGGGGTGGTGCGGGTGGGCCGGGGGTGGTGGGGGGGAGAGAGGGAAGCGGCGCGGCGGCCCTTGAGGAGGCGGTGGGGCGCGGCCGGCAGGCCTGGAGCGCCTGCTAGGCCTCTTAAAGGGACCGCGGCCTCACTCGGCGTGGGGGGCTGCTGCTCGGCCCCAGCGCTTCCTGCTCGCCTTCTCTCCATCCTGCGGTGCTGGGCTGCCGCAGGGAGCCGCTCCCTGCCCGTCTTTCCGCCCTCGTTTTCTACTTGGTCTCCAAACCCACCTCTCTGTCCCCCCCGGGCCTCGGGCAGGCCGGCAGCGGCTGGTCAGTGCGGGTCGTATCCGAGCTTGGAACAAAGCTCCTGCTGCTGGGGAGCGTGCGGTAGGTGCTGGGGGGATGACGGGTAGCTTGCTTCCTCTGCTGAGGGGCTCTGACTAAGCATGCCTCCCTGGCCTCACGTCAGCCCTCGCAGGCCCTCTGGGGAGAGGTGGTTGGGCTGCGCTAGCGGGGTGTAGCAGGGGAGCTGGGGTTCACATGGAAAGCCCTTGCTTCCCCTTGCTCGATATGAACGTGCTGCTTCGTTAGGACAAAACGTGGGGAGCCTTAGCATGGCCTAGTTCGGCTTCCAGTGTTGGAGCTGAAGTTCTCGCCTGCTTTTAATAGCCAGCTCAATAGCTGAAGTTTTCATCACGTCTCTCATGCTGAGAGACTCCAAAGCATTTCTGCGTGTTGCGGCTGCAAAATAAAATCATTATTTTAGCAGGAGCGTGGGCGGATGATCTGCAGGGTATTCACAACAGCACGATGAGAGAAAGGAAACCATCTCTGCCAGCCGAACTCCTGTTTTAATAAATTCAGCAGCCTCGTTAATGATCAGAGGGCAGAAGGGCTTCGTAACAATGACTTGGTGAGAAGACCGAATTTGATTCCGGTCAGGAGATTGGGTTACGGCTGGCCAGAAAGGGGGTAGCAAAATAGAGCCTGTAACTCAATGCCCTCGCCAAGCGGCGTGAGAGATGCCAGTGGCAGGCTGGCAGTGTAAGCGAAGCGCTCGCCCTCTCCTTTTGCCAATGCCATGAGACTGCAGTCATAGGGAGCTTCATGCCGGGTGGCGGAGTTAATTCTGGTGCTTGTTAAATTGTTCCATGAAGGGACACATGGCTTGTGTCTCGGGAGCTGATGATAGCTGTGGCCTTGAGTAATGGTTTAAAATTGTAGGGCTGCTCGAAGCCCAGCCGTCGGTTGTCTTTCCTCTTTGTCCTTTCAGCTCCTACCTTTTAGATGTTCTTTTAAAGCCCTTAGAAAGAAAAAAATCTGTCACCTGTCCTTTCTCGCTTCCTTTTCCAGTCCAAACTGCGAAGAACTTGCGTTCATAAACACGGTGGTGCTTGTGCTGCTGAGCAGGGCGATTTCTTGAGGAGCCACCACCGCGCTTGCAGCTGCTTTTGCAGTTGTCGGGGCATTGGATGTCTGCAAAAGCAGTTGGAGCAATGGGAAAAGCGAGCTGTATGCGGCAGCAGCTCCTCTTATGTAAAAGAAGAGACAGGACCTGCCTTCTGGCATCTGTCGTGGTTTAGAAAGGTCATTTTCAAACCCTGCCCGGCAGGAAGGAGACCCTCTGCTGCTGCTGGTGGCTGCAGGAAGGAAAGAGCTAAGTAAAATAGAGTGGAGGAGAGCCCAACATTGTCTTCTCCGGCGTTTTTTTGTGGTCCAAATGGATGCCGGTACAGTTGGAGACTGCAGGCTTTCCGTTCTGCTACAGAAATCAAAGCTACCGGAGGTAGGCAGGTTGAGAAAAGAGGAAGAGAGGGCAGGGAAAGGCTCTGCTGAAGAGCAGGCAGCGTGACTGAGTCGCTGGTTAGCAGTTGAAAGATTCTGGGTGCACCTGGTGTTCTTTGTGCCTGAAACCCTGCTGCAGTTGTCAGGCAACTGCCTGAACAAGATGGGTCTTCTGTTGAAGGTGTGAGAGGAAAAGCCTCGCACAGGAAAAGGATATGAGCTGGCCTGGTCCTGTCGTTGCAAGGTTTTATTTGTTTTGTCTTAAGGAATTGCCTTTATTTTCTTCTTTTGTCTGTATCTTATTTGGCATGGGTCTGAGGTGTCATGAGACGAATCCCAACGTAAAGGCGCAAGATGTGGCAGTTGTGGTCAGTACTCAAGAGGAATATGCAATAAAACATAAGAGACACCAAGGAGCAGCTTTAAACACATACTCTTCTAATGCTTTACAAAGTTGAGAACCCGAGTAGTTTCTTTTTTTTTACACCCTTTAGCACATCTCTGACGTAACAGTTGCAATGTTCCACCCAGAGGGTGTTTGTTAGAATGTCAGATTTTCAGTGCTGGTCCTTTTTTGTGTGTGTAGTTCTTGGTGTGAGGCTGTGAACTTGTACTCGAGGCCTTAAATAAGGTTGTTCTCAGCAAGAGGCAGTTCTGGGCTACCAGAGGTGCTGTGGCCTCCTAGTTATAATGTCACTTCATTTAGCTTTTGCAGATCTGCTGCGCTAAAATTGCACAGAGAGCCCCCAAAAACAGACACAGACCTTCTGCTTTGGTTTGGTCACTCACATAGCTGCAAAACAGATCCCCAAGCTGTTTTTTTGGGTCTTTAACATGGTTTCTGTTTGTCTTTTAGTCTTCTGCATCATCAGAATTGCCCAGTGCTTGCTAGAAAAAGGAGCAGCTCCTTGGGTATGTGCCACCCCCCGAGTGACCATATGCTAAGCAGATGCCCTCTGCTCCGGCAGCTTCACCTACGCTAGGATTCCTGCAGGCACAGCGGTGTTAACGCTGCCGCAGCAGAACTCTGCGAGGCCTCTAGATCTGTGTTATCTAATTGCTATCTAATTAAATCTCCCAAATCTCTGTGAAATGGGGAGGTTTTGCTTGTCCATGAGTTCCAGATGGAAAATCAGTGTGTGAATAACGCATGAGTTGTCCGAGTTACGAGTAAGGATCCAAGTGCCAGGCTTCAGAGACCCAGTCTGGGTTAGTAAATGCTAATACGACTTAACATGTGGCTTGTTTTTCTTTTGTGTGGCCTAGCTGGCTTTAGGGAAGAGGGAAGTCACAAATGAGAGGCCTGGTTGTGACACCTGAGTCTATTTACCTTCTTAAACTAATAATTAAACATCAGGTGGGAAGCTGGGCTCCAAAACTGGAGTGGAAGCCTGGTGTCCAGGGTCACAGGTAATTCGCAGCCCTGAATTGGCACTCTTCAGCTGGATTGATTGCTTATTCCTGTGCTAACTCGAATTTGAGTGTCTTAATTAGTAACTTATTTCAAGTCGGAATCCATGTAGATAAAACACTAGTCTGGCAACCCAAAATAGTTTAAAAAAACCTAAATTATCTCCTTGTGTGGGTGGTTTGGTTTTTTTTCCCCACTTCAGTCTGCTGATGGATGATTTGCAGGGCAGTTATTTCCCAGGTGCTACCTACAACCTCCCCGCTGGCGCTTAAAACTTACCCTACCGTAGTCCTGAGTCTAGGTCCCTTGGTTAGACTGCGCCTGGCTTCACCGCTCACCACCAGAAAGAGAAACCCCCTCCGATCATCTGGTTACCGGCCGTTTGGGCAGGATGTGAGCAGCCGAATGTGGGTGACTGAGCTTTGTCACTTGTGTGTGGGGATGGGGTTGTCACCTTCGTGAGGACTGTTCACCTGAGGTTTGCAAAAAAAAAAAAAAAACCCCAAAAAACTCGTTTCCGTCTTCTCTAAACTGGTTTATGTGCAAGTGGTGGAGAGGGCTGCCTGCCTTGGATCTCCCCCTCCAGCAAAGGCAGCGCATTCTCTGGTCGTAAAGGGCTGAATTGAGGCCTTGGATAGTATCGCTTTGAGTTGCTAAGTATGATCAAAGTACAGAGAAGTCAAAAGGGAACTATTTTGGAGCGTAACACTGGGACCTCTGGTCTGCTAACTACTTGTGCGATCAGAGGACAAGTTAGCGGGGTGTTGGCATGCAGGACCTGGACCCCGGAGGAAACCTGTGAGGATAGCTGCTGATTTTTGATGTTGGGAAGAAGGGCTGCAAGGATGACTTTTGATTTTTGTAAAACATTTACTAAATATTTGCTTTAGGTGTTTGCAGTTGGTCCAAAAAAAAAAAATCTTGAAACTAGGAAATGAAAGTTTCTCTTCCTGCTGCTCAGCGTTGCTTAGGCAGAGGCGGTTTGTTTGATAATAAAAGTGATGTTTGTAGGTTGGGAATGTACAGGTACCTTAATACTGTGAAGCAAGTATCGGTTTTGGGCTATTGCTGCAAGTCCTGCGTGGCCCTGCTCGGGTGACTCGGGAGCAGTTTCTCCTCCGTACTTGCTCTCGCAGACCTTAATGAGAGCTGGATGTGCCGACTGACCCTGTGCAGGGACGTGGGTGCAGAAGGCAAGGGTGATCCTCTGGATTAAGGGATGCCTTTACAAACTAATAGGGAAATTAGAGGGCTTTTGCTAGGCTTTCGCTTTTCTTTTTTTTTTTTTTTCCTCCTGGATTGCTAAGAGGTGTAAATATATTCCCGATCTGGATCTCCAAGGGGTGTCTGCGTGACCTACCCGCTGCAGGAGGTGCGAAGGGTGGGGAGGGAGAAGGAGCTGCAGCCTTCCCAAATGCTTTTCCCAGCTCTGTAGTGTATCTGTGCTGGGAATACCGTGTGGCACTTGCCAGGCTTGTTCCCAGAAATACTCTTGTGTCTTGTTTCTCAATATCCTAGCTGCCAAGAAGCGTTATCTACCTATGGAAGATGTAAACGCCAGCACAGCTTAAAAGCCTCTACAGCTTTCGTGGGTATGGTCCACTGCCAGGATTTAACATAAGCAGAGTAACTTGGAGAATTAATTAATGGAGCAGTCTGATTCCCAATAGCCTCAGGAATTGGAATGTTCCAGTAATTAATAGAAGATTAATTTATCTTCAGAGGAAAAGAAATAGGTAGCTAATGAGGAGTCACCTCAGAGATAGCGTAGGATTGTCTACTTCTGCTCCTACTTGACGATGTTTTCGGTGAAGCTGTGAGTCAGAGATCAGCAGCTGTCAGTTTTTAGGTACCCATTAACAGCTTTGGTAACCTCAGATGTTACAATATTTATTTTTTTTTCTTGAAGAAGAGAACATTAACCAGGCCTTGAAGTTTAACTCCTGTCCTTTAGAAAATGCCAGAGTATCTGATGGTGCTTTTAATAAGCAGACGAGGTTTTGTTTTTAGTGTTGGTGTGGGAGGGTGGAACTCTAGCCTAAATTCCCTTTTTCTGGGTTTGATCTCACACATTATTTGAGTGAGCGAGGGTAGAAGGTTGTGTTCAGGAGTAATCTCCAGTAAATACATCAAAGAATGTGGTTAATGTTTTTTTTTCTAGGGCTGTGTATTTGAAATGTTATCAAATTTATAGGAGAGCAGAGCTTCCTTTACAGGGGACTATCGTGTGCTCTGGTAGGTATCTCCTCTCAATTTCTTGCAAAGTAACCTCATTTTGGAGGTAGAGGGGGGAATATCCTCCTAGTGTAAGGGATTTGTTGGAAGCCCAAGTCTCTGCCTTCCTTCAAACATTCAGTCGTGATTACTCACTAAACTTGAAATAAAAAATAGCCAGCAGTTATCTTGTTGTTCCTTTCCCCGGTATCAGCAGAGCTTGGAGCTGCTGTTATTTAGTCTATTTAGAGAGCTTTTGCTGCCAGGGATGGGAAGGATAGCTCTTCTACGTGTCTGACGCATTACAGCTATTCCAACAAAGTTCTTTAGACAACAGCTAGGGCTGACTTGGGCCTCTCTCTCTGCTTTGCAACACGCTGGAGAAACGGCTTTGCTTGGGATGGTGCCTAGACCCCCTGTGAAACCGTGATCCATAGGAGCCGACCTCTGTAGGGGCATCCCTTCCTGAAGGGCACCTTTCTGGGGGTGTCGGGAGGGGGGGAAGCATCTATCTCCAACTCGCTAATAACATCACAAAATTACCAGCTAACTTGGTGGGGTTTGTACTTAAGATGACAGACTGTAGGAGTGTCGACTTTGTGTCTTAGTGTGTGTCTAAGCGCTTTCCAAGAGGTATTTTATTGATCCTTGCTATTTTTCTCAGGGTTAAAGGGTGGGAAGGATGGCTGTGATGGGGCTGGAGTTCAGTTTCCATTACGTCTTCATCTACAAATGTGGCTTAAATGTCAAAGAACAGTGTCTTCTTCATGCTGTTTGTTTGGGTCCTTTTTAGTATCTAGACATAATAGCACTAAAAATAGTTTGGTGAGATTCTTTGCTAATCTTTGGGGAGGGTGTTTGAACAGGGGTGTAAATGAGGCTTAGTTTTTGGTTACATAAATAAGTTTGTTTGGGAAATGAAAGCTAGGAGAGCCTTAATAACTGTTTTTTGTAGGGTGCGACCTGCCCAGCCAGCTACTGGGTACGTGCAGCATGATGTCTTCGAATGCCAAGTCCGATTGCCTCTGCTGTGAGCTCGTGCCTTTGGGTTGTTGTAGCGCTTCTGGCACTTGCCCTGTAAGTCAGGTCCTAATTTTATCTTGGTGGCAGTGTGACATCGCAGTGGAAAGGGAATGACATCAGCAGATGAACAGCTCTGTGCAGAGCAGCAGCAGGGATTTTTTTTTTATTTTTTTTTCATTAAGAATAAGCCATGTCAAGGTATTTCTGCTTCTAAAGCTTATAAATTCATGCTGCGTGATCCTCCTCACGAACTGTTAGCTGTCTGAGGCTGTTAGTGTCTTGGGTTGTTTTTGCAGGGTGATTAAGGGCTGCCCGTTTGAATTGGCAGTGCTCTCCACGTTCAAACGCCTCCATCCCTACGATTCCAAACACGGGAGTATTAAACACCGAGAGTTTGCAGTGCTGTGACTTTTACTGATGAAAGATGGGGTCAATCCCTGCATTTAAAAGAGAACACGACAACCTCTAACACATCAAGAGGTGTGCGTGAGGTGGGGAGCTGCTTTTTTTATGCTAGCCATCCACTTTGAGCACAAAGGAAGGCTTTTTCTACCCATGAGTTCAGTGGGTATCTGGAGGCAGCTGGAATTCCGTCAGCAGTGCCAGGAATTATGAGGATTGTGTAAGACTAACAGTTGTTTGGATGGGGTGAGAGTGATACGTGTATATTTGGTGGGGATGATTGTTTCATGTTATTCTGCCAGGATTTCTACGTGTGGAGGAAGCCTCTCGTTTTGGAGAGTACACAGTGGTTCTAACAGCTGCCAATGTTATAACTTCGAGGATATTTTAGCTGCCTGTTACTTTGCTCCTTGGTGTGAGGAGCTCCCTGGGAGTGGAGCAACTGTTGAGCCTGCGTGCGGTGGGTTATGAACCAGGACCGTGCGCATTTGCCTAATGATGACTGGCCATTGCGGAGGGATGAGAGGAAAAAAGTACCAAATGTTTTGCAAGAAGCTGTCTGCACAGGAGTAGGAAGGAGGGGAACTGAGACTGGAAAGGGCTTATTTGGGGAGGGGTGTCATGATGGCAGATTTTGAAGGATTCCTTGGCATAAGTTTGCATGTGTTGAGCAAATTAAAGATCTATGGGGTTGTTTTTCTCTGGTAGGGGAAGCTGCAGGTTCTGGTGTCAGAGGATGCAGTCAGAGGAAGTCTGGCATGCGTGAGGGTGTGAAGAGCTGTCCAGCAGTGCTCAGTCAGGGTGACAGTCATGTTAATCAGAGTGTTTTTCAGATGCTGAGGTCAAACTGACGCTTTGCAATTACAGGATCTCGTAGTCCAAAGTACGGACCGTGACTTTAGCCCCAGGACTGACCTGCAAAGCCACCAGGAATGTAGAAATGTGGCTTTTGTGAAAGCCACCTCTCCTCTGCCAGGAAGGAGAGAGGTGAGAGCAGAACGGAGCCTTCCTCATGCCTACTGTGTGGCTTGTCGTACTTTTGTGCCCCACAGTCCTCACCGTGGGCTGTCGAGTGTGCCTGCCCCTGGTTGAGCAGTTCAGTGCCGTGGTTCTGACTCGCAGCTGGCTTCGTAGTCGCTGTGTGGCCCTGAACGCTAAGTGAAATGAGTTGAGATGCTCTTCAGCGTGCTTCACCCCTCTGCCCCGTCTTCCTGTCATGCCTCTTCCCCACGCAATGAAGTGTTTAATAAGGGATATTTAGGGAAGCTTGCTTCCAGTCCACCGCTTCCAGGAGGCCCTGGGGTTGTTTTTTTTTTTATTTGAGTCTGAAAAAAATGTTTTAAAGCCTCTTGTATAGCAGGATATAACCTCTTCTGGCATGGTGTGGGCAGATGAGCTAACCCCTTCCCCTTAATTTGACTTACATTGTTTGCTGCTAGCCACTCTACAGCATCCCCATCCTTGGCGGGATATCTGTTTCCCTGCCTGTTCCTGGACAGCCGTTCTTCTGTCTTTGCAGGCAGCTGATCCACATCTTTTTCCATCCTCCTGAGCAGCACTGGGATGGGATTTTACTCCCAGTTCCAGAGGAGGGAACCTGTAGTTGTGTTTGCCCTAACAGGAGGCTCTAGCTGTGACCTTGCCTTCAGTTCAATGCCACGTTAAGCCCCTGGCTGTTTTTTTTTCTTCCAAATCACCCATCACCTCCCAGTACAGAGTTTGGTAGAAAATTCAATCTTCCACCCACTTTTTGTCTTCCCAAAATGCTTTATAACTACTCCCTCCTCGATGGAGGCTACCACGGGCTGTTGGCCTGCATAGCTTTGTGACCAAGAGCACACACTGTGGTTTGGCATCTTGTAGAGACTTGTATTCATTCCTTGCTTACTGGGGCATTGGGGAATTGCTGTGCAAACCAGTGTCTTTACTGGGTTATGCCTGCTGCGGTTTTTGACAGCAGGGTAGGCTCCACTGGCAGTGAGTTTTCAGCATAGTTAAGCAAACCAGCCTGAAAAGTAGAGCAGCTGCGTCCTGCCAGAAGCTTGGAATTTCCTTCAGTATTGCCAGTTATCGGCCGGTGAAACTAGGACACTCTCAGGTAGCTGAGGGTTTTTTGGGGGTTTTTTGTTTGTTTTTTTTTTTCTTTTTCCCCTCTTCATTGATGATTAAATAAAACGCATTGCTGTTTCAGAGGTTCTTTTCATAGCGTCAGCAGTCATGGGAATCTAAAGATATCAGTGAGGTTGGGATAGGTTGCCTAAAGAGAGATGAGGACTGAAAGCTGGCTTAATTTTTCTATTTGGCAAGGTTTCTCTGCACAATTGCTCCAATTGCAAAACAAACACCTTTGCTGAGGTAGATGCAAGACCTGGGCAGAAGTTGTTGTGCTTAAATAGCCACTCTCTGTTGATGTTCGGGGGTGATTAATAAGCCTTTCCGCCGATTGATGACTCGACAGCTATGTTGCAAAGGGAAGAAGAAGCGCAATAAGGCTCAGCTCTGCTCCGGCGAGTCCTTGGGTGCATGTCGGGCAGGGCAGGGACTTTTTTGTGAAGGAGGATTGCATCGAGCAGCAGGAATGCGGACCTGCCGGCTAGTCCTCCGAACAGCTGCAGGCTCCAGGGCTGAGCTGCCCCGCTGAAATAAAGCATATAGACTGATGCGAATCGCCCTGGCTGCTGCTGCTGCTTCTCTGCCGGACAGGTTTGCCGCCGGTTCCTGCTCGGATCTGGGAATACCTTGTTGCGTATTCCCATGGCTCTTTACCCTTAGTAGAGCTTTCTTGCCAGTCCAAGTCCTTAAAATGAAAGATGAGCACCTCGCAGCTGCCCTCTTGCCACGATACGCACAATCCGCAGCCTGCTGTAGGTATATTAATGACTATGGTAGAATATACGTGATGGCTTTGCTTTCCTCTGCCTCTTGCTTTGCAAATCGTCCTCAGTTGGAGATGCGTGCTCTCTCTGCCCCCCTCATAGTATCACTGTACGGAAGAGTGAAATTGAATGTGCGTGCAGACTGACTCAAACTCCAATCTCCAAGACAAGCCTTCATGTTTTTAATTTTATCTCCTCCCTTTGTAGGAAATAGACAGACGGTTGGAAAAGAAGCTAAAGATCACACAGAAGGAAAGGTAATGATGCTGCGCGGTTCGGTTAAAAAAAAAACCACAAACAAACCCAACCTTTCTTTTCCTGAGGTGCTGCTGGACATCTGAAGACCTGGGGAGCGGGAATAGTGGGGAAACAGCTTCAAACTGAGCAGAGCGCGCTGGGTTGGAGTTCAGAAATAGGGAATCTCTGTAATCGTGCCACTAGATGGCCCTTTTGATCCATGGCAGGGTAGTGGAAAGCTTCTTGAGAGTGATTTTATTTCAGAGCCGGGTCTTCCAGACTGGATGTAGCTACAGCTATGGGGAAGCCATTTAAGAAAAAGACACTCAAAGGAAGAAATGGGTGAGTCAGGTAATCCCAACTCATGGCCCTAAATTGGCTTGCCGTGTCTTGCGTCAATAGGATTTTCTTTTCCTGCTTACTTTGGGTTGGGGCGGGGGCGTGTGTGTTATTGTCTTCGAGCAGAAATATTTCTAATCACTTCTGACAAGTCCTTTGTTGTTGTTGTTCGGGGTTTTTTTTATCCCCTCTGATTTTTAGCAGGCCGCTTAGAGTCATGGTATTACTTCTCTGAGACTTCCGCATAGAGAAGGGATCATTAAAAAAAAAAAAAAAAAATCAAATGATGAGATGGGGGCCCAGGCTGGCTCTGAGAAGTGTGATGGCAGGCTGAAACGGAAGGCTGGGTATCCTAGCAAGGGGAGCCCTAAAAATCCTTGCGGAGAATGGAATCCAGGTGTTTATACCGGTATCTGAGAATATAAGTGCTCAAACTTTTGCCCAGTCTCTGCTTCCTCTTGCTTTGGTCGAGTTTAAAGGTGTCGAATGCAGCAGGGACTGATTTTTCTGGCCCTTCTTGAGCTAATCTCCAAAGCTGCCTGCTGCTCTAGTTTAGGGTTACAAATATAACGAGGTCTTTAATTATTACAGGCTGCCTCTTAATCACGGGAATGACATCTGACTGGGAGGAATTCACATGCAGAGCGAAAAAACATGCTTGCTGTAGAAAACAAGTACCAACCAAATGTTTTTCTTTTAAACAGTAGAAAGTCAAAATCTCCTCCTAAAGTGCCGATCGTGATTCAGGACGACAGCCTTCCTGCGGGTCCTCCGCCTCAGATCCGCATCTTGAAGAGACCGACGACCAACGGTGTTCTCAGCAATCCCAACTCCGCCAGCAGACCGGCCTTCCCCGTGAAATCCTTGGCGCAAAGGGAGGCAGAGTACGCGGAAGCCAGGAAACGAATATTGGGCAGTGCGAGCCCCGAAGAAGAGCAGGAGAAACCAATTCTAGATAGGTGAGAAACCCGGTTTTATGTAGGCGAGAGCGGCCTTGCGTGCCACGGCGTATCGGAGTGCTCCTCGTGAACACCCTGCTATCGGGAGGGGGGATGAACTCCTTGAAGAGGAGGTCACCAAGGAGAAAGGAGTGCTTTGTTAGCAAGCAGGGTGTCATGAATCTCAGATATGCGGGAGTTAAGGGAAACACAAGGCCGTAAAGGTTATCTTGGACCCTTGGAAGAGTGTGCTGGGGGTATGGAGAGGACTGTGGGCAGGCAGAGTTATCCTGGTGGGGCGTATCCTCGTCTCCCCTGAGGTTTTTGACTTAAGGTGGCCTCCCACCGAGGCGGAAGCGTTCGTTTCCTCCGCCTCAGATCTCCTTTCTCCTTGCAGGCCGCCAAGGATCTCCCAGCCGGAAGACTCCAGACAGCCCAACAATGTGATTAGACAACCGCTGGGTCCCGATGGCTCACAAGGCTTCAAACAACGCAGATAAACGCGGGCCGGAGATGCTGCTGCGGAAGGCAGGGTCCGCCGCCACGGGTCGCGCTGCCGTGACGGACAAACGGACTTGAGCAAAGGGAACTACCTGGTTTATTTGCACTGTGATTTTTTTTTTTTTTTTTTCCCCCTTTGCTCTACCCACTGTGACCTTCAACCCCACGCACTGTGACCTCCCCTCTCCACCCACTGTGACCGGCAAACCAAGAAGGGCTTGTCCCCACGTCGCTGTAAAAGGAAAGAAAAAGAAAGGGGGGGGGAGGGCCGAGGGGAGGGGGGTGATAAAGGACTCGGACGGGTGCAGGGAGTCGTGTGTGTGCCACTTGGGTTGAAGCTAGCGCCAGCAATAATGCTCGTTGTACTCGCAACCTGGGATTTAAGGAAAAAAAAAATAATATGGGAAGCCTCCCCAGATGCACGTGTTGTCCTCATCACTTTAAGAGCAAGTTCTGTTTCAAAGGATCTCTTTTTATTTTCTTTTTTTCTCTTGTTTTGGTTTTTCTGTATATCAGATCAACGGAGTGCATGGGAAGGGTTTTAACTGTTTGTTTTAATTGAGAGAGGTAGTTAAGTGTTGGAAAAGAAGTTTCAATGAATTTTTGCGACTTTTAACGGCTCGGGTTTGGCAAACTCTTCGCTTCTCGTTCTCTATTTCTACCACTGCCAAGCACGTGGAAGTGGACTCTCGGATACCCGGCCTTTTCCGATCGCCTTGGGAGCCGGCAGAGTCCGACGACTTAGTTTACGTCTTGCACCTGTTAAAGCTTGGCTAGTATTTTCTGCTGGCTTTGAGGAAAAGCTTAAAATACATCTCTTTCTTTTTTTTTTTTTTTTTTTTTTTTTTTTTTTTTTAATTTTATTTTATTTTTTATTTGGGGAGAAGGGAATGTAGACGGATCCCATGAAAATGCCTGCTGCCCGGCCGCTGTTCGCAGCAGAGCGTGCCAGGCGGCGAAGAATTAGGGTTCCGTTGCGAGGAGGAGAACAGCCGGTGCCACTCCGGTCAGTGAAATAAATACACGGAGAGGAGCCCCGCTCCGTAGGGCCTGTGTTCGTCAAGCGGCTGGCGTAACGACCGGGAGCGGGATGTCCCGAGGGTCCGAACTCAAGTGGCTTAGTCTCTTGATCCTGGGATGAGCTGCGTTCGCCTTCTGGAAATCACGGACGTCGGGAACAAAAACCACCGTGGATAAAGTCTGGATGATTCCTCTTGTCTTCCTGGTGGCAGCTGGCTCCCCGCGAGGCTTCAGGGATGGGATTTTCCTCCTCCAGCTTCCGGGAAGAGGACAGGGAAGCTGGTTGTCCGCAAGAAGGCGGATCCTTCCCCTCCGAATGAAGCTGACCTACCTTAATATCACGTAATATCGAGGGATTAGATGAACACTAAATCTCTTCGTGGAGGGGACGGTACCTAGAAACCCATTTCTGGTTATCGGCGGATTATTCTGTACGGGTACGACCTTCCCTGCCGCTTCGTACTCAGTAGGTTCAAGGGTAAACGAGGAAGTTTTAATTACGTCTTCTACCCGAAGGGAGACGACCGTACAGAGACACGTGTATGGAAATACGGCTTGAAAAAAATAATAATACCGGTAAAATAAAACTACCTGTGTATTAAAAGAATCCGCTAGAGCGTTAATTAGCTGATTAAAGCACTGAGGATGGTGGTGAGGTGAGGGTGGGCGGATGTTCTCCGGGTTTCCTGACCGCTGGCGCTTTTTTGGGGGGAAATTCTTATATTTTTACCCCCCCCCACAGGCTTGTGGTCAGGATCCGTCCCAGGGGTGGCGGGAGGGGAGAATGACATCAGCAATAATCATAGTTCACCGCGCCTTTCCTTAATTATTACTAAAAACAGCTTTTCATGGCCAAAACCACCCCCCAAATCCACCCGATTCCTGGTGTAGCTGGTCAGTGTTACCGCTGCCGCCGCCTCTGCCACTGAAATTCTCGTTTCTGGCACCGAAATTTCCGGCACTGAATCTCCCGACTCCTCCGTTCCAGTGACCAGGATACGTCCCGCCCGCGGGCAGGGCTCGGCGTTCCTGTGGGAAGCCCCTTCATCCCGGGAAAGTGGAGGATAATAAACACCTGTTTTCACCCCAAAACGTGCGCCGAAGAGAAAACGTTTTATAAATTGTATTTTAAATAAATGTCTTTAAACTTTTAATGACTTCTTTTTTTTTTTTTTTTTTTTTTTCCCTTCCTTCCCTCCCCTCCTCCTTTATCCCCCGTCTCTCGCAGGAGCTGCTGCAAGAGGGATGTTGCGGTGGCAGCTTAAGCTCCCAGCGCGAGTAGATGCTTAAAAATCCATCGGGAAGGTAAAATCTGGGAGTCTTCGGCCGTAATTGTGCCGCTATTTACCCAAAACGGGGAAATTTTGTCTCGTTTTTAGGGTTGCTGGGGACATGAGGTGCGAGGAGGGTGGGAGGTGGCAGTGTGAGGAGGAGAGGTGGTTTCCAAACCTGCGTGTGAGCTGTGCCCGTGCTGCCTCTCACCACGGAGGATAAAATAAATTATTTTAATTTTATTTATTTAATTTATTTCTATTTTTTTGTGATGTGCTGGCCTCCCTGCTCGGGTGTTGTGCTCGATACCTGCCAGAGAAGGTGGGCAGAGGCGGTCAGGGTGCCTCCAGCCGAGGCGAGGAGGAGTCAGGGTGCGCTGGCAGCTCCCGCTGACTCCTTTTTAATTCTTATTTTTAACTTTTTTTTCTTTTTCTTAAGTGAAATGAGGAAAAACCCGTGACTTTTTGTACTCAGAGTTGCTAGGCAGGGAGGAAGGGTGCTGCAGGAGCAGGCCTGGCTGGCAGCGTGCCCTGGCGGGGCTGGGCTGGTGGGAGTCGGGCGCTGTGCAGCCGCTCCCCGCGATCGCGTCCTGGTTCCCAGTTTCAGCCGCCGACTGGGACCAGTCGGGGCCCCCCCCTGCAGTGGAGCCTCCCGCCCGCCAGGGGGCGCTGCGGCGGCGGGCGGGGAAGCGTCTCCCCCCCTCCTTCTGCTCCCGTTCGCCCCGCCTGGGGAAAGGGGGCGGTACCATGGAGGCGGGCCGTACCATCGAGGCGGCGGGTCAGAGCGGCGGCGGGCGCAGTTCCGCCGCGATGGCGGCCATGGCAGCGGAGGAGGAGGAGTACGAGGCGGTGCTGTGCATGAAGCCGGCGGTGCACGTCTACCGGGTGCCGCCGCGGGCCTCCAACCGCGGCTACAGGTGGGGCCTGCCCCTGTCCCGTGGGCCCTGTCCCGCCGTGGGGTGTCTCTGTGCCCCCTCGGCTTACATGGCGGCTGTCCCCTCCCTCCCCACAGGGCGTCTGGCCCTCCTGTCACGGGGCTGCGTGGGCCTTCCCCCCGCCCCGTGGGCTGTGCGGGGCCCCTTCCCCATAAGGTGTATGGGACCTGCTCCTCGTGAGGTATCTCTGCCCCCCCATCCCTGCCCCACACCCCCAGCGGGGGATCTCCAACCCCCCGCCGTGTTTTGGGTCTCTTTTTCCTGTCAGCCCTCGGCCTGGCCTAAAGGCTTGGCCTGGCAGTGTCAGGCAGTAGCTAACGCAGCTCTGTGCCCTCGAGAAGCTGCTTTCGAGCTGAAGATCCTGCAGAAAGGGAAGTGAAACCTCTCGTGCAATTCTGCCTGGTCCCCACTGGGACCTGACGCCTGGTTTTGCAGGGTGTCAGCTGGTTTGGGGTGAAACGAGAGAAGTCGTGATGAATCTGCCGCCTCCCGCAATGAGCGTGGGTGCAAGCAGGTTCGTGCTTGCGCCGCTTTGGTGCTGTTAACAAGGAGAGTCAAGCAGACGAGCTCTGTGATGCGTTATGGGGACATTAAAATAGGTCAGTGGTGTCGTCTGGGGTGTGAGAGGCGGCTCAGGCATCGGTCGCCATTTCCTCTTTCCCCAGAGCTGCAGAGTGGCAGCTGGACCAGCCAGCGTGGAGCGGCAGGCTGCGGATCACGGCCAAGGGCAAGACCGCGTTCATTAAGCTGGAGGACAAGACCTCGGGTAAGAAAAAGGGAAGGTGATGGCTCCGCACCTCTTGGTGGGGATGAAGATGGCGCAGAGATGCTATGCCCTGGCGTTAACTCGCTCCACTTTCTCTTTTTCAGGAGAACTTTTTGCACAGGCGCCGGTGGAGCAGTTCCCTGGCATCGCTGTGGAGGGCGTGACGGACTCCAGCAGATATTTCGTCATCCGTGTCGAAGATGGGAACGGTGCGTTGCAATACACGAGGGACGGGTTGGGGGAATCGCCTCAGAAAGCCTTCGGTGCCCGTGCTGCTCTTATTTGTGAAGGATTCTTGCTTCCAAGAGTGAAATATTGCCTGTGTATGGTGGCACGGGGACGAATTATCTCACTCCCACGCACCAGCCGCGCTGTGTCCTTCACCGGGAATAAAACCAGTTTAATTTTGCTGCTGGGTGTTAGCGTGAGGACGCCTCTGTGTGCAGGATCATCACTGCGATGCTACTCTCTGCTCTGACTTGCTCGTATCATTTTAAAACCCGGTTTTACTAAGCCTGTTTGTGCAACCAACAAGCTAAAGACATCTCCAGTCCTATATCTCGGTCTCTGGAGTCCCGGCTCCAGGTGGAAGAGGTGGCACGGGGTATCCCATCCCTTTGCGACTCCAGCCCTTATTCTTCCTCCTTCCCCAGGGCGCCGAGCTTTCATTGGAGTTGGCTTTGTCGACCGAGGGGATGCTTTTGACTTCAACGTGGCTCTCCAAGACCATTTTAAGTGAGTTTGTGCCTCTCCCTGCTCTCAGCTCGACTTTTTTTTGGTGGGTGTCTGCCGGAAACGGATGAGGGGAGAGGAAGCCGGGAGCTCCTGTTGCGTTTGAGTGGGCTAGCGTGGTGTAAAGAGGCGGAAACAGCTCTTCCTCTCTCAAACATTCCCCAGTCTGTATTAGCAGGGTCCCAAACTGAGCTTCCCAGTCCAAAATGGGACAAATTCCCTGATTCCTTTCCTTCTCTTGGTTTGCCAGCCGTAAAGGGCTGTTCCTGAGGGGCTGGGATGCTGCTCTGGCTGCTGGCCGATGGCGGGGCTTTGGTGCAGGACGGGCTGTGCCTCTGGCTGGAGGATCCCTGCGGCTCCGGCCCTGACAGCTGCTGTAGGAATCCTTCCCTCGGCGCTGCCGGTAGCACGTTGCTCCCGTAGACAAGGTCTCGGATCACATCCAGCACCTTTGGAGAGCTGCTGCCAGGCTGAGAGGACGATCTTGGGCAGGATTTGTCCAGGACAGCATCAGGCTGGTGGTTGACATGTCTTTTTCTTTTCTCTCCTCTCCCTTCTCTCTTTTTTTAATTTCTCTCTTTTTGTCTTTCGTTCCTGCAGATGGGTGAGGCAGCAGAGCGAGCTGGCCAGACAGGCTGAGAACCCCAATCAAGGACCCAAACTGGATCTGGGCTTCAAGGAGGGGCAAACTATCAAGCTCAACATTGCGGTGAGGGGCTTTTCCGGCTAAATCCTCTCCCGACATTTCCCACAGCAGCAGATTTTTCCCAAAATAAAGCCATTTGGCTTCACGCAAGCCGTGGCTGGGAGGAATCACGCTCTGGCTCTGGATTTAAATGTGATAGCACCCATTTTTTCCTCTCTTCTTTCAGAATATGAAGAAAAAAGAAGGAACAACGGGGAACACCAGACCACGTCCCACGAGTCTTGGGGGCCTGAGTTTACTCCCACCACCTCCCAGTGGAAAAAATTCTGCTCCGGTTTGTCCTGGAGAGCGACCGTCTTCGCTCTCGGGGCCTGGCCAGCTCCCGGGCACCCCCATCACAGGTCCGTGGTCACGCAGTGATGACCGTAAAGCTCTTCAGACTCCGTTTATCCATCAAATTTGGGAAAACAGAGGGGAAATTGGGGAATAAGAGTGGGAAATAACTCCCAATGTTTATTTTCTCTTTTTCTGACTTTCCTTGCTGCTGACAGACTCCCTCTTGTCCTGGCCGCAGCCCGCTGCTGCTCCCTCTGCCGCTGCCACCGACGTCTGGGGAGACTTTGCCAAAGCATCGGGGTGAGGCCGGGTGGGGTTTGTGGGTGACGTGAGTGATCCAAATCCTCCTTATTTTGCTGAAAATCCCTGCTGGGGTGGGGGCACGGCTCCATCCAAACACCCGGTTGAGATTCTGAGAGCATGTGTCGCAAATTTCTGCGGGTGCTGCCTTCCTCTTCCTCCTCGTCTTCCCTTGCTGCTCTGGGCAAGGGGGGGAAGAGTTTCGGGGTGACCCCGGAGGACCCATTTGCAGCTGCCCGGCTCCCTCCCCGTGTGCCGCAGTCCCTTTCAGCATCTAAAACCTCTTTTTTCTCTTTTTTTTTCTCTCTTATCTCTCCAGATCAACTTCTACCCAGACTCAGGCCAACGCTGGCTGGGTTCAGTTCTGATCCCGGCCCCTTGTCCGCTCCTGGGGATTCCTTTGGGACCAAAGCAGGGAGATTTGGGAACACCCTGTTCCTGCCCTCAATTTTAAATCGATTATCGAAATAAATAAATTTCGATAATGAAATTTATTCTTGAAATGTTGAAATAAGTGCCGGAAAGCAAAGGAACACGTGCCTTAAAACACTCCATGCCAGCGCCCTCCGCGTCGAAGAGGGGATTTTATTTTCTACCTGGATTGCAGGAAACCGCTCAGGCTTCTCCTTTTGGGGGAAAAAGAAAAAAAAAAAGCTGTCGGCTTCGTCTCCTCTCCTTAATAACAAGAGGGCGAGCGATTTTTCGGAGCAGGAGGACTCTCGCTCACCCAGTTAAGATAGTTTGAGCTAAAGGTTTATGCGATAGAGCTTCCTCAGAGACTCTTCCTCTTTCTCCTCGTGTATTTGGGCTGGATAAATCCTTCCCTCAGTGCGGAGCATCCTCCTGGAGACATCTCGCCTGCGAAATCCAGACGAACGCCCTTCCAAGATGCCGAGCGTCCCCCTGATTTTTATTCCGAGTGGGAGGTGGAGAGCCGGACCGCTGCGTTTTGATGCTGAAATTCCTAATTTCTTGCTCCGAGAAGATTATTTTTCTTTTCCCCCCTTTTATTTTGAAAAAAGATTTTTTTTTTTTTTTTTTTTTTTACTGCTTTCTGCGGACGTTTTATTAAGCGATATATGCAATGAAGGACAGAATGGAGTCGGTCTCTTTGACAGAGCTGGGCTTGAGATTCCTCTTTAAATAAATAAATATTTTCTTACCTATTTATATTAAGGCTTTTCAGTGTACAAAGTCCTGCTTATTTTTTTTCCTTTTGGTGCCTCAGATTTTTTTACTATTTCCAACTGGATGACGAGCATTTTGATTCCCGAGCTTAATTTTACCTCGCGCAAACCCAGGTGAGAGATGTAAAGCTTCAAAGCGAATAATAAAATGGTTTTGATGCCAAATACGATTTTTTTATTATTATTATTATTTTTTTTACCCTCCCTGCTGGAGCTCGGAGGGGTTGGGATGAGTTTTTGTGGTTCCCCCTCCTCGCTGGTGTCGAGGAGACTGTCGGACGGCGAAGCACAACAGACGCTTGTTGCTTAGCAGTGGTTTTATGGTTGGGAAGGACTCCGGGAGGGGAAGGTAAGGAAAGAAATGGGGGTTGGAAAGGGATTTCTTGCCTCCCCAGGGGATTTATTAATGATTTTCCCTGCTGGGGTGAGAACAGAAAACCCATCATTACCCCGGGGAGGGTAAAATTTGCTGCCCCGGGCTGGTTGCGGAGGCTCCGGCACAGGGGAGACGCATCCCGGGGGGGTTCAGTGCCGGTTTAATGCCCCGTAGCAACCCTGGCACGCTCCACCCCAAAGCTTTTCCTGCCAGAGCAAACCCCTGGGCTTTAATGAGCTTAACGAGGACCAGGATTTAATGAAAGGGCTGGCTTACTCTCTCCGAGGAGCTCCTTTCCCCGGTGGGAACCAGCACCAATCCTGCCTGGGGAGCGGGGGGACAGCGCAGCAAAGTAAGCACATTTCCACCGATTTCGGGCAGGGGGAAGCGCGGGGCACTGCTATTTTTTTCTATTTTCCTTTATTTTACTTATTATCCCTTTTTCGCTAAGAGCTTCCTGGGTTATTTTTAATTACAAAGCCCTGCTCGGCGGGGAACGGGGGCGGAATATTCGGTGATATTTTTGGTGGCGGATGCTAAAACGTCGCAAACTCGCGGCTTCACCGGAGGCCCGGGGACCCCCGAGGCGGCCAGGAAGAGGAGGGTCCCCGGTCCCGCCGTCACGCAGGGAGGGGAAGGCCAGGATTTCGGGTTAATCCCGACCGCGCATCCGCTCTCTGCTCCTAGGCAGAACGTAGAACCGAAACGAAATCCCAAAATCCCGGGAAGGAGATTCGGAACGAGGAGGCCGCAGCAAAGCAGGGGGGTGCGCAGGGCTCAACGGACCCCCGTGGGGAAATTCATGAGTGAACCGGAGCCCACGGCGGGGGTTGTGGTCGAGGTGGGTGTTCCCCCCCCCCCAACAACGGGAACTGGTGGTGGCTCTCGCGGGAGCAGCCACAGCGGGAGGGAAAGGGGGGGGCGGGGGGGTTGCCATTGCAAATGGCACTTTCGTGGCCGGTTCCCCAAGCGCGAACGGTCCTTTGGCGATCGCAAACGCAAATCTGCAGAGGGTTTGCGGTCGCGAACGGGAACCTGCAGCGGCTCTGTGATGGATCTGCAGCGCTCTCGTGGTTGCAGACGCAAGTTTGCAGAGGTTTTGCCGTGGCAGATGTAAACTTGTGGCGGTTTTCCCGCTGGCAAATGGAAACTTGCGGCGGTTTTGCGATCACAACTGCAAGTCTGTGGCGGTTTTGCGCTTGCGACTATAAATCAGCGGCGCTCGTGCAGTTGCAGCTGCGGCTCGGCAGCGGTTTTGTGATTGCAACTATAAATCTGTAGCAGCCCTGCAGTTGCAAAGAATTCTGATAGCTCTTTTGCAATTGCAGCTGCAGATCTGCAGCAGTTTCGTGATTGCAGCTATAAACACGCAGCTCTCCTGTGGTTGCAAACACAAGTTTGCAGAGGTTTTGCAGTTGCGGATGTACATCTGCAGCGGTTTCGCAACTGCAACTGCAAATTCGCAGCGGTTTTGCGACGGCAAACAGAAATTTGGGGCGGCTTTGAGATCATAAATGCAAATTTGTGGCAGTTTTGCGATTGCAGCTGTAATCGAGCTGTGCTCTTGTAATTGTAGCTGCAAATCTGCAGCAGTTTTGTGATCCTAACTGCAAATCTGCAGCAGCCTTGAGATTGCAACTGTGAATCTGTAGCAGCCTTGCAATCGCAAGCAATTCTGCAGCAGTTTTGTGATTGCAGCTGTAAACCTGCAGCGCTCTTGGGGTCGCAAGCGCAAGTTTGCGGCAGTTTTGTGGTTGCAGCTGTAAATCAGCAGCAGTTTCGCAGTGGCAAACACAAACCTGCGGCGATTTCGCGACGGCAGGCACAAATCGGGAGCAGGTTTGCGCTTGCAGCTGCTGCCCTGCAGCACTCTTGCGGTTGCAAAGACAAATCTGCAGGAGTTTTGCCGTTGCAAACTGCATCGCTCAGCAGGTCTGAGCTGCGCGACGTTTGCGGCTGGGGGAAAAAATGCTTTTTCGTGGCCTCGGCCGAGCGCGTGGGGATGGCTCAGCCCAGCCCCCTGCATCGCTGAAGGAACAAAGCAGCTTTTGGCTGCAAAGGGCAGCTTGGCTCCATCCCGGGGCCGGATCCTGATCCCGATCCCCATCCTGCTGTTTTCCGGAGCCGGCCTGAGCCCCATCCCCATCCCGCAGCGGTCGTCGTCGTCGCGGGGGCCATGTCCTCGCTGCTGTCCCTCCAGGAGGAGAACCGCATCCTGCAGCAGGAGCTGTCGCGCGTCGAGGACCTGTTGGCTCAGAGCCGTGCTGAGCGCGATGAGCTGGCCATCAAGTACAACGCCATCAGCGAGCGGGTGGGTCGGCAGCTGGGCTCACCCAAACCCCCCCGTTTTAACCCCAAAATCAAAGCGCTGCAAAGCATAACCTTTGCATCCCCCGCGCTCCGAGCGGGAGATGCCCAGCGATGGGAATTTCGGTGCCGTGTCCGGACCTGTCCTGACTTGCCGGGGCTTGTCCTGTGGGATGCACAAAGCGTCTCCTGCCCCCCCCCC
>VXBL01006200.1:7600-25419 GCA_013400195.1 Aramus guarauna
ACCCGGTGGGGAAGGAGAGGGGGGGGATGGCCCCATCCGTCGTCCCCCGAGGTCCCCTCCACAGCCAGACGGAGCAGAGAGGGGGTGGGGGACACCCGGCTCCCCGCTGTCACCCCACCAGCACTGGGAACCAACCTGTGTCCCTTTTCCCCGGGGCAGGGACACCCCAAAACCCTCCCAGGGGAGGGAGCATGGCCAGGGCAGCCCAGGTGCTGAGCACCAGCGCTGAGCACCAGCGTTTTGTAGGGAAACGGCTCCGGCGAGGGGGTGGGTGCCAGGGGGGCAACAAGGGGGGGTCCTCGGCCTCGGCCGAGGAAAAGTCACCCCGACCCCCCCCCAATGCAAAAATGGGGGTTTCATCCTTTTAATCTACTCCGGGTACAAAAGCTGAGGGTGGGAAGCGGGACAGGGATGAGGGGGGCTGCTGCGGGGCAACGGGAAGGGGGTGGGATTCGCCCTAAGCTGGGGTCAAGCCTGGGCTGTCACGCTCTGACACTTAGGAAGGGTTTAGCTGAGCCCAGCTCAGCTCTGGACCCCCGGCCGAGGAACAGGCTGAGCACCAGGGTCCGCACCAAGCAGCGGCTGCTTCTCTTTGCAAAGCGTCTTCCCAGGCTGGCGGCAGCTGAAACCCACCCCAGAATATATTTCTTTCTGCCCTTCAATTACTTAATTTCCCATTTCTTGCACCACTTCCAGGCTGTCACCAGCCAGCCAGGCAGTTCCAGGGCCACCCGAGACAGGATGGGCCCAGGGAACGGCAGGTTGCATCCCGTACCCCAACCCTGGCAACCTTCAGAGCTTGGAATTTTTGTAGTTTTTTCCCCTTTGCCCGAATCGGGAGGTTTAGTTCAGGGAGCAGAGGCTGGTGCTGAGGCAATCGCCTCCTTTGATGGGTGCTGGGGGTCGGTGCCACCTCCCAGCAGAAGCGAGCGCGGGGGACAAGGCTGCAGCCCAGGTCAGGATGAGGGAGATGGGGGGAATACCCCCCCCAAAAGACCCCCAAAAAAGCAGGGAGGGCAGGGGCTGGTGCTTCCCCCTCTGCTCCGAGAACGGCGCTGACCCGGCACCCAGCGCGGCTCCCGGGGAGGGTGGGTGCAGCACCCCGACACCCCACTGCCGGCTGCGGGAGCGGCAGGAGGGAGAGCGCAGAGCAAAAAGATGGGGCGGCCGAGCAGCTCAAATAACACCCTTCAAAAAATAAAACAAACAAATTAAGAGTATATTTTCTCTGTAGCCAGCTCAGTATCTTCTGACCAACGTATTCCAATTAAAAGTAATTTTCCTCGACGAACGGAGCATCCGATACTGTTATTTTGGGAAAAAGATGGCCCTGGGCTACGTCGCCATCAGACGCAGCAGCTCCGAGTCATCTCACACAACCACACATTTTTTTCCACAAATCATTGGTTTATTAGAAAGGTTTTTTTTTTTTCTCCCCTCATTTTACAGCATATATATATATTTATATATATATCTTATGTGACAAAGTTAAATACAGTCTGTTTACGCTTGTTAAGTAATGACAGGTTAATTATTTTTAGCACTATTCTGGAAATCAAAAAAAAAAAAACCCCTGACTGCGGCGTGAAGGGTGCCAGAACACGCATATTGAATCTAGAAGCTAATGAAGCTCAGCATCGAGACATTAATACTGTATTCTGTTAATTATTTACAGAGAAATTGAGTCCCCTTTTTTTTTTTNTTGTGATTCAGTCCAACCTGCTCAAACGCAAAGTTTCTTGTTTAAAGAGTGAGGAAGCCAAAAGGTTTTGATCCGTCGAATCTCTTGCCCCCCCCCTGCCCTGGGTCTCAGCGCTGCGCTTTGGGAGCACGGGGAAGGCTCCGCGTTCCCTTCCTGCCCGCTCCTGCCGGCTCCGGCAGGTAAGGAAGAGGTGTGCCTGCTCCAAAATCAAGCCCTGCAAAGGAGAAGGACCTGAACCCGAAATACCCGGGTCAGCAGGGACGGCAGCAACTCGTCCCAGCGCAACGGGCAGGGCGTTGTGGATGGAGAAGCCTCCCGTGGTTAGTGTTATCCGCAGCCAGTGGACGATGCCAGGAAAAAACCCCCGAGAAATCCCTTACAGAACAGCACGGGCAGGCCCAGCCTCAGCGGATTAATCCTGAACCACCCCTCCCAGCGTGGAGGATGGCAAACCGTTCCGATTAAAAGGCTCTTCCTTCACCCCAAGGCTGTACCCAGTGGCACAGCCGGGCCTGGCACCCGCAAATCACCCGTTTAAACCTGGGGAGGGGAAAAAACCCAAACCAAACCAATAAAAAACAACCCAGTGGGTATTTTCAATTCCTGACGCTCCCAAGACTGCCTGCAGTGCCGATTCCTTAACAGAGCTGGGGAGTGCACAGCGTGCCCAGGCTGCTTCCCCACCCCGACCCCCCAAAAAGCCGGCAGCCCCCCCGCCTCCCAAGGCGACGCCATTCATTAGCTGTTAGAGTCACCGTTGTCGTCCGCGCCCCTCGTCTAGTCCAAGTCTCACTGTTTTTTTTCTTCTGCAAAATGCTAAATGAAGATTATTTTTTTTTACATTTTATAGTACATAAAAACTTCAAAAATACATGAGCTTGATAAAATATACATGCTTAGTCATTTTGCATCTAGCTGAAACTATAAAGTTGAACCTTTACAAGTGTCTTATTTCACCTACAGCAAACATATTTACACAAAAGCCACCAGAACAAGTACCACTAAAAGAACTGGCTGTAAAAAATATTATTGCGGTATACTACAAATGTAACCTTTTTATATGAGCTACAAAAAGCAGCATCTTTGTTTACAGAGTTCAGTGCAATTCTTTACATTTAAAAAAAAAACAAAACAAAAAACCAACCCTATAAATTAATAAGGAAACCATCAGTATTACAGAGGAAAGAATACACTTTACATACCCCGGCCACTCTCCCCTGTCCTCTGTATTGCTTCAATTCCTAACGGGATTTTTCTTCTCTCTCATTCGAGTGCCTCTTTCCCAACTCCACAAAAGATGGAAGTCAGTGTGATTTTTCTTTTTTTTTTTTTCTTTCTTCCCCCCCTCCCCCCATCTCAGAAGAAGAGTGGTCAAAGCCCAGAGTGGAATCGCCAACCCCCAAACCAAGATCCTCTCTCCAGTCCAGGATATCCGGAAGGCGTCGAGGTGCAGTCCTCGCGCAGGAGAATGCTAATGCGGGATGGAGAAGGGCTGGAGCTCTGGGCACACGTGCAAGCTCCTCTCTTAGGCTTGAAGGTAAGATCTTACTTCCACCTTTCTCACAGGGAGGAAAAAACCCCAAACCTCTACGTATGCAGCGACAGGGTGCCAAGAAATTTCCTGTAATGCCTGAAAACTGGTCCTGGCCCAGCCAAAGCAAGAGTGGCGCTGCCCTTCCCTCGGTCTCCTCGCCAGGATCCCCAGCTGTCAGTTACTGAACGTTTTAATGCCGATTACAAGCCGGATTCAATCATGCTGACTATTTCGATTAGATGACATCATTAATTTTAGAAACCTATTAGTGTGTATGAAATACCATTTACCATATACAAGGCGGCAGAAGGAAGATGACCAAGTGTAAGAATCCGGGGCGGGGGAAGCCTTTCCGAGTGTCTCGCTGGTCTACAGGTGATATGATTCTTCTAGGACAGAGTGCTGCAACGTGCACGGAGGTGTCGGGGACAAGAGAGTTCCTCGTAGCAGATATACACAACGCTTACAAACTGACCCACCGCCTGCTGCTACCCAGCCCTCGAGCCTTTGGCTTCTTTGGCTGCTAAAGAATGAAAGGAAATTCTCAGGCCTCACCCGCCAGCTGGATCAACTTCAACCCCTTCCCAAAACACAAAATATTCTCCTTCCTCCAAGGTTACTTCATGTTGTCCTTCATGTGCCGTGGCTGGGTGGATGCTGCAAGTCCTGTCCTGAGAAAATGGGGTGCAGCAAAGGGTGAAGGTGTAACGCCGTAGCGGCTGCGGCGGCAGCGGGTCTCGGGGCGAGAAGAGTTGGGTAAAGAGCGTGAGGGACCGGATGAAAAGTAAAGGGGCCCGGATGGATAGCTGACGCCGGAATGATGTGGATGGGATGGCTGGCTAGAAAGGTAGCAGGGTGCCCTGGAATAATTGAGTGGGTCAAGTGGGATAACGAAATAGGTGTCAAGTGGGGCTGGGGTATATGATGAACCTGAGCGAGAGGCTGGGGATGGGGGTGAGGGTGAATCCCGATGGCGGCGGCGGCCGCGGCGGCGTGGTGCTGCAGGATGGCGTGCTGCACGGTGGTGATGGAGGTCGCGGACGCCGCCGCCGGCTGCTGAATGTGGATGGGCTGCAGGGCGGGCGCTGCCGGCGCCAGGGCCGCCGAGGCGGGAAAGGCCTTGACCTGCTTTGCCAGGAGTTGCTGCTGAATGTGCTGCTGAGCAGCTTGCTGCAGCTTGCTGTATTTCTCCATTTCTTCAGGTGTAAAAGTGATGGGCTGGCTCTCGAGCGGTGCTAGAGACGAGTCTTCTCCTCCTTCCCGATCCCCTTCAATGCTCGGCTCCCCACTCTGAGGCACGTAGCCAGGAAAGTGCTCGACATCTGGAACTAAGGGCATCATACTGGTTTCTACTGGGACCGGCTGGTTGCCCCCGTCCATCGGTTCTAGCCCATCGCCATCGCTCGGATCCGAGAGGAAGTTGTGCGGCATGACCAGATCTCCAGAACCAAAGCACTCGGGGAGCGCCGGTGCTTCGAGGGGAACGGATGGCATTTCCACAGCAGGCTCGTCACGTTTCTGCTCGTCCAGAGCTTTATCCTGAATTACCATCACCACTTCTTCCAGGAGAGACTGGCCGCCCAGCTGAGCCTCCTCAATGCCTTGGGAAACATCCTCAGAATCCGACAGCTCTTGTTCCTCACCCCTCTCCAAGCCAGAATCTTCATATCTTTTGGCATTTGGTTTTCGAACGGTTGGCAATTTCCCAATTAAGGGGAGAACCGGTTTGTTACCTAAGGAAGGAGGAAGTTTTGGGCCAAAGTAGCCCTGGGGAGGATCTTTGAGCTTTATGCCCACCTTGTTTGCCCCTGCCAGCATCTCGTCAGTGATGCAAGGCTTCTTCTCAACCTTCCTGGACTGAATCTTTTCCAGGAGAAGTTTTGCAGTGACGGAGTTTCTCTCCTCCGGACTGCAGTCGCCTTCTGAAGCCCTCCCGGTGCCAGAGCTGCTGCTGTTTTGGGAGAGCGAGCCAGAGCCTTTCAGATCCTCCCCTTTGCCGTCCTCTTTCTTCAGCGATGACCCTTCACTTCGGCCTGTCCGGAAATAGTGAGGAGACTGCGAGCGATAGATTTTGGACCTGATAAAGTCTCTTCTCCCGGACCTCCTCTCTTCGGGGCTCTCGTGGCCTCGAGAGCCCTTTCGCGAGAGGGACCTCTGCGAGTGGCTTCTCGTACTGCGGCTGCGATCCCTGCTATAGCTGCGGCTCCGTTTCCAGCTACGACCCGTTACGCTTCGGCTTCTCCTCTTGCTTCGACTGCGGCTGCAGCTGCTGCTGCGTGTTCTGCCCCGGCTCCTTGTTCTTGACCTGCCTCGAGGGTGGGTTCGGCTCCTACTTCGACTCCTCGACCTGCTCCTACTTGAACTGTAGTCATCTTCAGAAGAGGAGTACTTGCGCCGCTTCGATCTGTGATTTGAGCTGTTGTAGTCAGAGTCATCCTCCGAGTCGTGGGACCGCTTTGAATGGCACCGCGACCTCTCACTGTAATCGCTGTAGCTATCGTCCGAGTAACTTCTCCGACGGCTGTACCGGCTGTGGTCCGAGGAGGCGTCAGAGCTGGTGGAATAGGACCTGGGAGAGGAGTGTCTCCGTCCCGACCTGGAGCGGCTCCTGGAGTGGTCGCTGCCGGAGTCATAATCGTCGCTGTACTGCGATGGGGATTTCTGCCGGCAGTGCTTCCTGTGAGAGCCCTCGTCGCTGTCGTAGTCTCCGCTGCTCTGCCGGCTCCGGTGGCTGGTCCTACCCAGGGAAGGAGCCAAACACCGTCTTCTCGCAGCAGGTAACTGCTGCAGGTCAACCTTGTGTTTTTTGCTGCCGTGCTCCGGGCAGGAGTTACCGCCATCCTCTTTTTTACCGCTGCTTCCCTCCTCAGCAGACAGAGACTTCCTCTGGGACTCCTGAGAGCACCACTTTTTCTTCTGGAAATGGCTGCAGTCTTCAGACAGTTCCGTTTTCAGCGCCCGTTCCGATTCAGTAGAAAGAGAAGATTTTATTTTTTTGCGCCTGTGTCTTTTCCGTTTCTTGGGTTTTTCTTCCCCCAGGTCAGTTTTTCGGCTCTTCTCATCAGCTTCTTCCTTGTGTTTACGTTTGTGTTTGCTGGACTTTTTGTGCTTCTTTTTCTTTTTGTGTTTATGGGATCTTCCAGATTTACTCTTACCAGTTATGCTTTTACTACCATCCTCTCCCTCTCCCTTACTCATGCTTGCCAAATTGGACTCCTGCTTGTTATGGGAGCCACAGGTGGACAGAGATTTGGTCTCCATTTTTAGAGTAGAACTGTTAGCTACGCTTTCTGCCTCCTTGGGTTTGCTGATCTCGCCAGATTCTGTGCTCTGAACGTTTTCTTTACAAAGACCCCCCGGGTCCTTAGATTTCTCTGCCCCTTTACCCTTAGCATCTTTGTTACGAGAGAGTTTGAAATCAAAATACAGGGGGTTACAACTGTATGAAACAGACGGTTCTGCTTTGGTAAATATGAGAAGCTCTGAAGGCCACTGGAGAGTCGTGCTCTCATCTTTACTCAGAACGGGAAAAAAAGGTCCCGTCGGATGCTTTGGTCCTTCAGCGACATCTTTGCAGCTTGGGACAGGCTGAGCAACTTCTTTAGTAGTGTCTGGCTCAGGGAGGTTGCTCTCTGCAAGATGCTTGCTCTCCTGCGGACTCATGTTTTCTGGGACTTCTTTTAGTTCTGTTTTGCTCTGCTGAGCCCCAGTTTCAGTAGTACTCTGCTCCTTCTGCTGCCCCGTGCTCTCAGCAGCCTTCTCCGTGTGCTTGCCAGGTTTGGGTTTTGGAGAATTACCCTTTTTAACTTCATGTGTGTTTTTTTTGTTCACATTTTCAGCTTCCATTTGATCGGTAGACTTCATGAAAAGCAGGAATTGAAAATTAGGCTTTACTTTACAGTGGGCTGGGGGAATATAGTGGTAGTATTCTGGTTCAACTGCCATTGGTCCATCTTCTCGTCTCATCTTTTTTAGTTTAGATAATGTAGTGGCTAGAGACCCGCTATCTTTGTCATGTTGGTCATCTTCCTCCGCCTTGCCGTCGGAATTATTTGTGCTTTCGCCCTCGCCAGATTTCTGCAGGCTCCCCGCATCTGAGGACCCTCTCTCATCAGCTTTTGCTCCATCTGCAGAATTCGATTCTTCCACGTGGTCTTTGAAAACAGAAGCTATGGTCTCAAGCTTTACTGGAGTCTTCTTGGCAAATGAAAACGACACTCCTATCTTCTGCAGCGGAGTTCCCAAAGTACTCTTAATGCCAAAGCTGATCGCTTGCGCTGTCTGGATGGGCATTTGGCTTGGCATAACGGTGCCACCCACTTGTCCAGTGTTTAGGAAACCTCTGTCCATAGTCACCTCTGTAGCTTGGCCAGAAGTCATCTGGATGAAAGAGCTGCTGTTGGCTGCAGAATCATCATCATCTCCACCTTCCTCATCCACAGCCACCGTGGTGGTTCTGAACATGGGTCCACTTCCAGGAGCACTGTATGAACAAGGTAAAACAGAGAAACAGCTGACTGCCATTGTACACCTATGCAGGCGGTTTCACTTCTCATCTAAAACAGTCTTTTATGTGTTTCCAGTACTCCTGTATCCAGAAAGATGCAGTAAAATAGCATCATGCACCCATTTGAAATCTTTAATAATATTAAATAACGGAAGAATTAAATAAAACAGAAGAAAACATACTGCTGGATAAAGCAATTTGGGGATGCTCGGGACTACCATTTTAGCAAATTCACTCCTACCAAAATCACAGCACAAGGCCAAACTTAAGCACAAAGCTTTGCCCTCAGAACTCGCACAGGATTACAGGAGCAAGCAAAGGGCCACAGCCCCCCGCACACACACTCCAAGGGTGCTCGGGGATCACCCGTACTCACCATTCAGGCTGTCTTCTCTGTTCAGCCAGTTCGTGTAGACGCCGGAGGGCTTTCTCCTGTTTCCTTTCATCTTTCCGTGATCTTGAAGAGACATTGCGAGCAAATTCCCTTTGCTTGAGATCTTTCAACCTCTGAGGTAAAAGAGAGCAGGAACAGATTAAAGGGGTTTGTGGTCAAGTGTCCAAAAGCCTCTCTTTGCTGTAGCACTGGAAAGTATTCCGTAAAGCCCCTCCCCAGTAACATTTATTGAGCTAGGATGGAGCAACAGTATCTTAGCTCAACAAACCAAATGGAGCACATTGCCATCCGCCCAGTAGCTAAATGAAACGACAACTGTTGATCACTTTTGGCTATGACTTCAAGTCTGTGTATGTGCATTTCCAATCAACGTTACTGGTTTTCTTTAGCATGTACAACAAAGCTGATTTCAAAGCAACAAGCAAATTCTGGAGGAGGGGGGAAAAAAAAACAAAACAAAAAACAAACCAAAACTGTTTACTTTGCTGCTCTTGCAGGGTGCAAATGTACTTGACAAACAGTGCACGACAGGAGTCTTAATAGCATGGGCCAAAGAACAGAAAGGGATTAGCTGGTGCAAGAGTTACCCAGGTATTATATCTTACAAAAGCAATGTACAAATTACATTGGAGAAGGTGCCAAAAATCCCATGCAGATGATTCCAGTAAGCAAATAAATAATACAACATACACCACAAACAGTTACTTGCTTTCCTGACAGTAGTTCTGAGACGGTCTCTCAAGAAACAAAATGCTCTAAAATGCAGTGGGGTCTTTTGGGGGTTAATATTTCAGAGGGCAAAAACACTAAGTTCCCCAGAAATCTTATCATGTGAGGTAGCAAACCCAAGGAATTTCAAACATCGTAACGTCTCCGAGGAAAACTAGATATCCCATTCCAATAGAAATCGAATATCTGAGACTTCAGAAAATTTTTGAAAGTCCTTGTCTCAAAGCACTAGGAAAAGAGGCTGCTGGTTTTCCTTTGGATACATCGGAAAATTCACAAGGCATTTTTGAGGGCTATACAGAAGTCTAAATCACAGAAAGCAGCAAAGACAGACCTCTACCATTCTAATGGACGAATTTTTCTTTTTCTTTTTTGGTGTACAATTTGAAACCCTTTCAAAAGGCCCAACTCCAGAAAGCATCATGTACCCAGCTTTTGAAAAAGTTTCATATTTTTCAGGCATTTCGTGAAGGGCCTGAGAGACAAACGGTGCTCACAGCAGTAGTCCCTTTAGAAAAATCCTCATACAAGATGTACAAATCAGTGGTGAATTCTAAATATACCTTCTGGCTGGCTGACTCTGTCTCTTTAATGGAGCAGTCAGACCGGTACACACAGAAACAGTGGATCTGAAAACTAACCCAAAGTTCGTATTAGAGGAATTAAGTTGACCCAATGTAAAGAGAACATTGCTTTGTGAAAAAGGGGAAGATTTGACAAGACAGAGGATTCTCTTACCTAATCGTATTTACTAAATGTGGTTGAGCGTTACCAAAATCAGAGGGGAGGACACACAAAAAAAAATTACAGCTATAGACACTAGTAGAAAGGAACTCACTCTTGTGATCTGGACTCCAAAATTAGAAGGGTTTGCTTTCAATACATCAGCTGAAAACGTCACATCACAAAGAAAAAAGAAAGTAAAAATATAACAAGAGTGGAAGAGAGAAAAAAATAAAAATAAAAAGCAAGCATTACTAACTACACAGGCTGTCGGTGTGTCTGCGAGCTATTCTACGGAGAAGGAGTCGAGCCAGCGAAGCTACGGGACCGAGCTTAGTGAGTCTGGAGCAGAAGGGGGGAACGCACATACACATACACGCACGGACACAGCAACGATCCCCCCTGGAACAGCAGAGCTACTTTCACCAGGACAAGTAAAGGGCTCAAGGGTTTTGTGGTGTATGTTCAATGTTGAATAGTAAATTTTTTTTTCCAAGAGGGAGGAAAAAAAGAAAATAAAATATGGACTAAGCAATGCTATCAGCTTTTTCATGCTGATTTAAAAAGCGTATCTGAAATGCTCCAGGAAGTTAAAGTCACCAACAGCTGACAAAACTATTTAACTTGGGTTTGATGCCAAGTCTCTATATCACTCATCCATTTGGAAAAAAACATGACCCAGCTATTTACAACAGAAATGAACTGTGACCTTTTACTTTCAAAAGGAAGGTGCAACGGTGCACCCTGGAACCCCTCTTCCCCCTCCCAGATACGGCCTTAAACATCTCCCCTGCAATAAAACGGGCTCAAAGTCAGTTGATAGCGATGCAGCTGCCCACAATGCAATCCTGCCTTCATTACAACAGCCACTTTTAATGAAAACAGAATTAAATGCCCAGTTCCTTAAACACTGACCTTTGCATGCCTCTGCTCTCCATAACCTCCCACTCTCAACTCAATTAGAAGCAATGAAGCAAAGGAATATCTCGATGCACTGCAACCCCAAAATAATGCAACACACGACAACACCTAGCTACGCTGATCTGTGCCTTTTAAGATGATAAACCACTAGCCAAGACTTTCAAGACTGCTGAGAACTTATTACTCCCCAAACTGGGGAAAAGTTGGTCTGATTCTACAAGGCTGACTTTACAAAGGACTAAGAGATCTCAAGGCCAAGCTTCTTTTTGTCGCACAGGGACCAGAAGGAAGACGGATCTTGCTGGTTAAGTACAGGATAGTAAAGCTCCACAACTGCACCATGCCATCTCTTTGGGAATATAAAAAAACAGAACTTAACGTAACTCAGCATCTTTGACCTAAAATGATGCATCTATCATCAGAAATAATTTCTCAAGTTTGCAAGGAGCCAAGTTCCAAGAAACCTGGCTGGACTGCATTATAAACGCAACCTAGGGTAGGGGAAGGAGGGATGACAGAAGACCGGGCTGCTCATCTGTAAAAACACATCACTGCAGCAATAGATGCAGGTGGCTACGTGCACAGGCAGCTGAGCAGCACTGAACTTTTAAAACGGCCAGAACTTTTCAAAATATCCTGTCAGAGGAATGCTTACTTCACTAGTTGTTCCAAGCACATGACTGAACCCAATAATTTATCCACGCAGAGACCAGAGGATAACCAGTTAACTACAGCTACGCCTACCCTCCTCCCCTAAACCTAACTGAGGTGAAGCAATTAAAGCCTGAAGTACAATTTCACAGTAGTAAAAAGTATTGAAGCAATGAAATGCTTTTCAGCAGACTCCAGGTCTCAGCCTTCCCAGAAAGCTATTTGAACTAAATCGATATTTAAGCTAAGCTTACACTAAAGAAATTGCCATCTAAATCCTTAGGCAAGCGTTCATTATTCTAATCCCCCAAAATCTCTAAATTACTTTTTGGACTGCACCATATGTGTGGGTGTTCACAGAGGCTGGACAGCCGTGGGAGGCACGTTGCACAGCTGCCCCTTCCCCCCAGCACAGCAAAGAAATTTAAATAAGAATTTAAAGCAGTCACTCAATCATCCTTGGGGAGCTACTCCCCACTTACTAAGGAAAAGGAGCCCTGGGGAACCCATCTTCTTGGGGTGAAACCACCTTTTTTAAGTCTTCCCACGGTACTCAGCAAGAATATAACTTCTTCAACAGGACCAGGGCCACTAACCTGCATTAAATCAAACATATAGCTTCACGCTACTACAGGACTTTAAAATTATGAAGCATTTTTTCTTGACAGACTGTGTTTTCTGAGGAAGCAGAATGCTTTTCTAAGCAGCAACACATTTACAAACTGCAGGATGATGGTAGCCATGAAGCCAAGAAATTATATTCTGCTGGTTTATTACTTCAGCCCCACCAGTAAGCCCAGTGACCAGCAAACAGGGACACAAATCACTAGGACTCAAGTAAAGTTTCTCCAAATTTCTGCATGCTAGAAGCAGTAATACTTTACCTCCAGCCTGCCTTCAGCTTGGTATTGGGTTTTATTAATAGCTGCCACCTACCTCAGCTTTGCAACAAAACAGTATTTTAGGTTTTGAGCCTTGTTTCTAACAAAATTACTAAGAAACCTCTACATTTCGATGGGAGTGCAAATCGAGCTCTCGAAGAACAGCTTTTACAGAAAATCAGTACTCCAGCACAAAGAGAGCTACCGTAATGGATTATCTCCTGATCACTGCATAGCTCAGGAGGGGCCAAACTGGCACACAGTGCCATTACCTTACAATTCTCCTTAAATCAGCTTAAATAAGCTGCACTCCTGATCATTTAAAAGCTCTAGAGATAGCCATCACAGACATGTGAAGATGGTTAAATAAAAAGGGGACGATCAGGATTCAGAAACTGCCGTAACAGGGGGAAAAACCCTCAGCGCGCGCTGTGGCAACCACACGTGAGATTTTGCTGGTGAGACAGTGTCAAGGTAAGACCTCCCCAGTACCAAACTGGAGTGCATTGCTTTTCAGGTTCACAACCAGCGGTAAATGGATTGTCTCAATTTAAGTTGACAAAGCCATGCAATTTCACTGAAGCGAAGCCCGTTCAAGCGGCATTCTTTGCCTAAAATTGCAGAGCAGAAAGAGATCGTGTTATCCTCAGAATAAAAAAAAAAGCACTCGCTTTATGAGACCTGAAGATCTGCGACTTTCCTGACAAACCTTATATTCAGGAGAGAAGGACAGACCGGATGCACGTACAGTGAGATCTCTGCACTGGCTCGAGAGAGGAGGCAGCTTGTGACAGCACAATCCCATTAGAGCCTACTCCTCCCCTGCTATTGTTCTCAAGTCTCTCTGCCAATCCCTATTAAATAAAATAATAATGTACTTTTCATTACATGCCAGCAGATTTCTGGCTTTCTGAACTTTTGACGTACGCTCGATTCTCTGCCACAAAAGCTTCTGGGAGCAAACTAGACCATTAGCTAAATATGAGCTCAAAGGATGGCAACCTTTATAATTTTATATAAGTGAGAACACAAGCCCTGCTTATTTTTGGTAATCAACATTCCTTGCACGCTCGTAAATGAAGTGAAAAGAGCAGAGGGGAAATGGCACGCAACTGCAGTTTTATTTTACCTTAATTTCTTCCCTGACACCTCATTTTCAGCTTAGGACAAGATACCAGGTGTTAATGCACCACAGCTAACCCAATTCTAGGAGGCTAGCGTCACTTGTGATCAGTGTCCACACCTTGCACACTGGACACTTATTTTATTGAACACCCTCCACGTACAAGTGCTCTTCTCCAAATGTGTTTGCCATCAGCAAACGAGCAGCTGAACAGCTAAAACTGGGTTAATAAAAATACTGTGGGTTTTTTGAGGGTAAAGCATTTCTAGAGTAGAAAAGCCTCCCAAGTATCTTGGAGGTTCTCTCTTGAGTCTTCTACGTTCAAGCTGTGCTTTAAGATACAAGTTTTTGGAAAGCACAAGCCCAATTGTCCCCAAACCTGAAAGTTCAGGGTTTGGATTTAGAGTACTCATCAACCACAGCAGTGACCGTGTTAGTAATTTTATTGTGCTTTAACAGATCCCTCCCCCTCGGCATTGAAGCAAGATCCAGATAATTAGGGCATGAAGAGAACTGCAGATCTCTACTTTCAGTTCTTAGTTCCACCCTCTCTCCCAAATAACTTCTTTATGGAAATACATTCCATTTGTCCTTTTATAAAGGGAAACTATGCAGAATTAATCACCCACATCTCCAAAACATCACACATTTAGAAAAAAATAAAAGGAAAGCTACATAAAAGGCTGCCTCTCAATACTGGTTAGCATTCTCACAGTTAACCTGGCAAAAGTTCACACAGGAAGATGTTTGTTTTTCACATTGAGCTCAGAAGGTGAATGTTTTTGTTCCGTTGGGTCAGTGACTCAGTAAACAGCTCAACCCTTCATCAGGCATGCTAGCAGGAAAGAGGTGACCATATATGAGATTCTGTAAGTTCTCGGGTGAAGTAAAAAAAACCCCAATCATTACCTATACGTAAGATAATTCCAACCTTAACAATTTTTGCAAGCTGCTCTAAGCGACGGGTAATACAGATGAGGTTTATTTGATAGGAATACACAAACTGGGTACAACTCCAGATAAGGTGACCCACATTCTTCTTCATGCAAATCTAACACAAAGTATTATTCTATCCTGATGTCAAAACCCAAAACTGAATTCAAGGCCAGCTGGGATGTAACGCCCCGAGGATACATTCCCACTAAGTCCACAGTACTCTAGGAGCTCTCAAGCATCTGGACATCACGTACACAACTCTGCAGGAAAGCAGCACAAGAATACAGTGGGTCCCTCTGGGCTGTCCATGTTCCTCGCTAGCTGCAGGTGCTTTCTTTCTACGTTTGCTTTCCTTTGCATTTCCCTGTTAATTACTATTAATCTGTTGACTCTGCAACATCAGAGAGAGGTCTTTCATAAGCTACCAGTCCTAGTTGCCAGGCTCAAGACCTTTCAGCTAAAAAATCCAATTAAAGATATCAGTAGCTTTCCAGGGAACAAAAAGTTACGACATCTATGGTTACAGCCTTTTTCAGTTGCTCACTGAAGGATCTTTAAGGGAACTGAGTTTATTTTTCCTCTTGCGGTACCATCTGTATGAACTCAAGTTGCTTTTAGTGCTCTGGCTTCCCCTGAGAGGGACTGACCATTTGGTGGCTAGATAGGGTTACTGTTCTTTAAAACATCTGTACTTCTCATTTTAAGTGTCAACCTACTAAAAAAAAAAAAATCTACTTGCACACCTCCAACAAGATGCTTAAAATGCAACTTAAAATGGCCAATCATTTGTGATGATAAATTTAAGATTCCTTTCCCAGTTAAGGTAATCTAGAAATACTGCCTTTTGGATAGAAACTTGGTGTTGAGGTCGATCCAGCCATATCCAAATGCTATACAAAACCAGTGTAGTCAGGAAATAATAATAATAAAACCTCCCCTTTAATTGTTTGGTGTTGACAAGTTGGCGGTGGGTCCAAAATTTATCCGGTAGGGATCAATACACTTACCTATCATCCCTGTTTCGCAATAATCCTGAGTTCCTTCCTGGAATACAAGACAGCGTCTTTATAACTCGGGAGCAGAAAGGGATCTGAGGGTGGAACATCTATTTACAGGGACAGCCTAATGCTCACTGAGCCACAGAAGGAATAAGCAAACACTTCAATGTCATGGGTACGTGTAACTAAAAATGATCCCATGGTAATCTGTTTAACAAGCTAAGAAAAAGGTAAAAACGAAGCACTGTTGCCTCAAGAATTACCACTGAGAAGACAAAACATTGCAGAGAGTATATATCAAGCCAAGTTTCCTCTAATTATCTAGGATATTAAAGATGTCTCATCTTTCCAAGAAAACCTACTGATTAGCCTACTTGTAAGAAAACTTCATGCTTTTCCTCAAAAAAACTTATGGTAGCCTTTTTGTAACCTTGCCTTCTTGTCCAAAGAAGCAAAATGTGAAACATCAATGTGCAACGTATTATAAAAAGCACAGCATTGTTTGTTGCTTGTTTTATTTTTTAACTACCTTGTAATTTAAAATAGACTGCTAGAAATGAGCCTATCTTGAGCAGTAACGAACAACAGAAGTGAGATAGTGTTACTTATGCAAATTTATCTTCATTATTTCTAGGTAGTTTCAAGTTCACTCACTGAACACTGACCCAACAGGGTGACACATATTTCAGCACGACATAAGCTGGACAAGCAATTTTTTTCCCTAAGCAAAGCATGATTGCTTCTTTGTTTAAATCCCTGAGTAACTAGAAATTAATGCTGGGTGACGTAGCGAGAGTTTGAAGGCTCATTTTATCCAAAGCCTGCCTGAAGTTATTGCAAGGGATGCAAATTATCCAGGAACATGAACTCCTTTACAAATAAGTAGCTGCACCAAGCAACCCCCAAATTCTTTCTACCAATGAGAAGATTACACCACCCTGTGTGTTCCCAAGACATTTTTCTTTCAGGTCCCTTCTTGTACCCCTAGTGATGACTCCTTTTATACCAACAAGGGGTAGTTGCTTTCCGCAGGTTTGTTTCTTCTTCCACAGCACCTCTAGATGCTAGAAAACCTCTCAGCCTTGCCCACCTCATGTCAGTCCCCCTATTAATCACTCAAGGGTTTTAAACAGGAGTTGACATAATCTTACTGCATCACCACCCTGCAAGAATGTGACACAAACAGGTCCTTCCACCTCCTAAACAGATGCATGTAATTGCACTCAAGTTTCAACAAAGTTGATGGAAAACTTCAGGTGAGGTACACTGCTATCAGGTAGCACAACTGCGTCACCAGCTCAAAGCACCCTGGTTTCCCAATACGAAGTAAATGAATGAATTTCTGCTCTTAATTCGATTAAACCGCAATTCATCACAGTACTCAAACAGAAATTACCCTGCTGTGAGAGTTCCTGTTAAGACTCCCTTAGTGAATTTACTTTGAACTATCATATCCCATACTTCACATGCATGAAAAAAATAATCATACTCTGTAATGCCGTACTCTGGTTTTTAAGCTGTTGCTTCACTGCTCTTTTAAGATCGAGTACTCTACTGCACAGCCCCCAGAAGTTATCAGCATTTTAATGATTGTATTGTTAGAATTTATGACTAGGAATATCAAAAAACCTCTTTTGAATGATTTCATCTCTAGATGAGCACAACACTGTAATCTGCTGTACATTAACATCTCATTTAGCAGCTTCAAGTGGTCAAACAGACCGGGCTAACACAGGAACTTTTATTATTTACTGTGCAGTACGAAGTACCACGTAGATACTACACTACATCCCTACCTTGGGACCAAAGCCAGTTCTGCATAGATTCTGAATCCATCTTCTCCCAAGGGTTACAGAATTTGGAAAGTGCTCCTTTTTCACAATTCCTTTAATACAGTCCATTATTTCCCAGTCTATTTCAGTAACTTGACAGAACACAGACTAAAGCATTAAAATGCGCACACGTGGCTTGTCATCCATCAGTCTCCAAAGTTGCGCTATCTTAAAAGCTGATGCGAACTAGGAGACACCCATGTCCACCTGTCGCCTTCCCGGTTTAGCATTCCTGCCCGTGGGTCACTCAAAACTGGGCTCCTTGATGCCACCAGCGGGTTGGGGTTTTTGTTTGTTGTTTTGGGGTGGTTTTTTAATGTATAGTGGGCATAAGACTCTTAACCAGTGACATAAACCACCTATCTCTGGGGCTATAAGGCAAATAGATACACTGGGGAAATTCAAAGTATTAACCACAAACAAGGCCGCAGCAACGAATATAAAATTGATGAACTGTGCTACCAATGCTTGTTTACCTGCTTGTGAGCATGATCGTATGAGTTTATGTGGTTGTCAAACTCTTGATGCTTTTGATACTGCTTGTCACAGAGTTCACAGTAGAAGTTTGCTCTGAGGTCTTCCAAAGCTTTGGCAATCGCCTTTTCTTTATCAACATAATCCTGCAAAATTAACAAAAAAAAAAAAAATACTTCCGTTAAACTTCCTGTAAAACAACCTGGAAGACGATGAGCTAGTCCTTTAAGGAAAAATAGTCCTTGAGAAAACCTTAGTGTATACCTATGATTATATTTATTAAGCTGACTGGTCTTTGCAAATTAAACAGTATGAAAGGTAACTTTGCAATACTACCAACGAGCCTTGACTCCATTTCCTAACATGGAACAGAATCTTCTCATTAGCACAGGTATCAGTGAAAGGAAACTGCTT
>VXBL01006200.1:25485-45185 GCA_013400195.1 Aramus guarauna
AGTGCTGACGGCAGGAAGGCAATTTTGCGGCTACAAGAGGAGAGCCTGCTGGATTGCCTGAGATGAAAAGAGAGGTTCAAAGCCTCAAGCTAACGCATAAACAAACTGGCAGCTGCCTGCTCGCATAAGATGCACAAAATACGCATCAAACCAAGGAAGATCGCTGCTTTTGGAACAGAATCTTAGAACTTTAAATGCTGATACTTCCTCCATTTTGAGTGCTAACAGATGTCTGCTTGATCTCAGTTAGGCTGAAATTCAATAGGGAGGAACACAGATCCGCGGCTGGGAAAGCACAGGTCAGAAACCGTTAAGCCTAATTCACTTCAGGGTAATTTTACAGTCAGAGAAATCTTCCCAGGAGCAATGCTATCCGTTAAGCTGAGCTCAAATACAGTGATTACACTGGGAATGGGTACAGGTAGTTGCCATTTAATAAAAGAGGGGAGGGACATCACCTTAGAGGTTGCAGACAATGTTTTTTTTCCCCCTTATATAATTCAACATTTGTATAGGTGCAAAACCAAACCTCCAAGCAAAGGTGAGGCGTCTAAATTGGCAACGGTCATGTCCTCCCCTCCTTTGCCATAAAGAAAAGGAACAGCTTTGGGATTGGCAGTAGCAAAAAAGCTCTGGGACGCTGTGGAAATCCCAGTCCCTCCAGCGGCTGTAATGGTTTGGAGCCCGAGCGCCTGGAAGTGAGCCTGTGCTGCTCTGCCTGCCCTGTCCCCAGGGCAGAGCCGCAGCCGACGCAGACCTAGGGGGAATCAGCAGCTTCTTCCTCTCGCCAGGTCGTTTCAATTACAATCCCACCAGCAAAATTAATAAAACATCGCCACTCTCTACGAGAAAGCTGGGGAAGGTTTACCGTAACAAGATGGAAGCACTTACGCTGACACATATTAAAAAAAAAACCCAACTACAAATGCTGTATTACGAAGTATGCTGCACTAACATCAGCATACCCCAAATAGCTATTTACCATATGCATTTCAACTGGAATAAAGAGAAATGATATATGAAAAAATAGCCTAATGTGAGAAAAAGCACTTAAGAGTTTCCCTCTTCAAAACAAACTTATGGGAAATTTCCTTGCATTAACAAGAGGACCTAGTATATATTTTTAAAATGTTTGCTATGGAAGCTTTTTTCCATTTATTTAAGATCTTGTTCAAGGCAGTATCGTTTATCTCCCAGTTACCACATCAAAATTACATTAAAATAATACTGCTGAGCATGTTTTCTATAATGCAGAATTAATGTAAAAAATTTCAACACAGGGAGGGGGGGGCTGGGGGTGGGGGAGGGTGTCCTGAAAAATTCTACACTTAGACGTTTTTTTTTTTTTTCCAATTTACAGCACTGTTCACCTTCTAAATAAAAAAATCTGTTTCAAGTTCCTGCTTCCAACTATTACTGGAGGCCCTTGTTAAGAAGAAAAAAAAAAAAAAAAGGGAAAAAAATCAACAAAACTATCTAGAGGTTTGAGCATGAAGCCATTCCCCAGGAAGACAAGAAATGAAAACAGAGCAGCGTGAGATCCCCAGAACAATGACATTTAAAGTTCCTCTGAAACCCTGAACAAGCTTCCTGCACCATGTGTAGGGTTTTTTTTTTCAGAAAGCATCCTGTGGCTAAACAATGAAAAAACAGCCATTTGAATGATCAGAATCTACACAAATAAAGGGAATTAAAGCACATTTCTTGCTTGCTTCTTAGTTGCAGAGTTATCTGAAATTCCTTTGAGACTCAGTGAATGGCTAATCAGGATGCGGCCATAGTTGGCAATTACATAATGGACTCCTGCGGAGCAATGAAAAAAAAAAATACGCTTGCAGAGATTTTCACAGATTAATACAGAAATGCAAGAGCCTAACGATAAAGCATGCTAATAAAAACATATCGGAGTTGGGAGAGACTGCTACCGCTCCACAGAGTTCCTGAAAAAAAATAAACCCCGTGCTGAATAATGGCAGGAAGACAAAACAGCCTGAGAGCAATGCACGTTCAACTGCATTTGAAAAGACTATTGCAAACCCCAAGAACTTCACCATAAATCTCATTGCGGACCTGAGACAAAACATCATTACATGCTGTTCACACAAGAGCTCCTACCAGCCACTCAAACGAAGGAATACTTTGTACTCGACAGCTGCTGCTGTCTGAAGATGCCCCGCATCGCAGCTGAGGGTTTGCTGCAGAAAGGGATCCAGGCTTTCAGCCGCACGCTGCCCGATGATGGCCAACGTCACAGCCAAACCTTCCCCTCGTAGCGTGTGAGCAGCATGCCACCCAGCAGGAGATTAAAAACAACAAAAAGGAGAAACATCTTCAAGGAGAACATACAGCTGGATGTAGAGGAACTGTTCAGCACTGGCTGCGTGAGCCCATTTAAGGGCACATTTGTACTTTTAAAAGTGTGCCAGAAGAGATCATTAACTGCGTTCATCTCCAAACTAATAATTAGCTCTAAAAGTAATTACAATGGCTTTTATTTTTAAATGAACAAATATACCAGCAACTCACTTACCAGGCAAGTCAAGGTCTCAACTTAAAAAAAATCAGGAAAGGAGGCTATAAATTTTTGTAGCTGAATAAACCGCCTGCAGTATTAACTGTTGAGCCGGTGAAATGGAATTTTAGATTTGCCATGGTTATGTTTAATTTTAATGGAATTGAAACTACTTTTCAATTATTCCTCAAAGAATTAAAATTTATGCAAAACTGACACTTTATTCTAATGTCTAGGGTTCTTCTTCAACCCCAGTACTTCTCCAATCTCAGGACAATTAAACAAGAAGGCTTTCCTAAGTCTTGATGTACTTTACAGGCTGGTAAGCAGAAGAGTGGATTAAAGGACTAGCAAAGACCACGTCTCCACAGAGAACTCAGTTACAGCTAATCCAAGTATGCTCCAACATGTCATGCTCAATGCCAACACGATGGTCCATTTTTATCATTAAAAAGATAACAGTCTTTGGCTTATAAAAAAACCCACAGGTTTTGTAAACTCTGTGGAAATACAGAATAGGTATTACATTTTTTAATGCTGCCTGAGAAATTCTTCCAAAGAGATACAGCCCATCGATATCTCAAAAGTGGAGCCACGTCATACCTTCCAAAGACAGCAGGACTTATAAAACAATATCATAATGCGCTACTTACTGCTTGCTCAGTAACAATAGAAGACCTACTCTACTTCCAGTTGATAACTGCCCATCTAACATTTCCATCTGCAGATTTTGCACTGACAACGCGGCAGGTTCACTAGAAAAATTTGGCAGCCCTGGATCTAGGGAAGGAAATGTTCTGCTTACCCTAGGACTGTTCTTTCCAGACCAGGAGCAAAGCCCTGTTGCTATCCTGTAGCTCTTAAGCAGCTAAACAAACATCAAGGTTAATTCCAGGAAGTGAATAACCAGTTTGTTAAAATATAAATACTCTGAACGACACCAAAAACGAAGAATACTTAATTCCCGCTACCATTACTGCAGCCTAACGAGAAGAGCTCAGCCCAGAGGAACTTTGATGTTAATGCCCCTGTTTCAGTACCTTGTACTTCTGCCTCAGCTCCTCGGTGTCTTCTTTCTCCACCTCCAGTACACGCCTCCGCTCAGTGGCATCTTCGGCATAGTCGAGCTTTTTTTTTTTTTTAAAAAAAAAAAAAAAAAGAGAGACATGCAATTTCTCCCATAAATACTTTGCACTGCTGAGACTGCCAGAATGTGTAATTTAAAAAAGATGAGGTTTGAAACAGCATCTTTGCATATTGTGCTTCACTTTCCCTCTTTTCTCATCCCACAGTGTAACCCATATGCGAAGCAGTTCATTAATCCTTCCAAGGCAGAGGCTCCCGGCAAATCGCAAAGCCCAGGAATTTCGGCTAGCATCCAGACCTCAAAACTCAGGTACCCATGGGCAAACAGAATATGTGTTTTGAGGAGAAGTGTTTTCTTACTGTGTTTGTTTAAAAGCGAGTTTTTCTTTACCTTTGATACATAAATTCTCACCGTTAAATGCCTTCCCTATCATCTCCCTGAGAGGCATGCAAAAAGTGACAGGGTGCAGGGCGCGAGCCAGAGCCAGGCGAGCTTACCTCCATTTCCATCCGCCCCATGCCCATGACATCATACTTGACGACAATAGGAATGGGATCTGTCCTCCCTGTAAGAGGAACACACACAGAGGCGGTCAGCGGCCGGTCTGTTGCCACAGCTCACTTTACACATTTGGTTTGGGTGGTTAGAGATCTTGCCTTGGAGTGCAGAGACCAGAAAGCTACAGTGAACCAAACACAAGCCATTCTCACAGCTTACAGCCAAACCTGCTTCTCAGCTCCAAACTGGTTACAGTTAAATGCACCCTGAATACTGATAAACGGTATTTTCTGAACATTAACTGGTCACATAAAAATATTCTTGTGGTTAATGTTCAACCACGACAAGTCCTGGGGCAGGGCTGTTAACAGGACTTGAGGAATGAACTTTCTCAAAGCTTCCACATCAGGCAATACAGCCTCCTCATCTTCTGATGCAAGCGAAAAAGCTATTAGATACATTTTACTGCTCTACCACATTAATAATTGATTAGGATTTTCCTGTAAAAGGTGTGGAAGCCTCCCACCCGCCAACTTTGGCTCCTTCCCAAGAGTAGGGAAAGCTGACGGAGAAGCGTGGCACAGAAACCACACTTCTTTCACCCAAAAGGACCGCCTGGTCCAGGCCAGGTGGTCAAGCACCTGCTTCCCCAGCTCCCGCAGAGAGATGTTCTAGCACTCGCTGTGTCATCTGTAAGCTGTGAAAAGGACTAGTTGCGAAGAAAATTGACTTTGAACTAATCAAACTATGCTGGAGATTTAATTTTTAAAAAAAAAAAACAAAAACAAAAAACAAAAACATCTTTAATCCACTCATAACCAGCCAAACAAAGCAAAATGGGGCAGACAAGCACTTTACTACCACAGCTTTTTGGGTTTTTTATTATTATTATTTTTTATTTTTACATCACAACTCGCGCTGTTCGTTGTGATGTAAGCCCACTGAAAAAGTACTTACCTTATCCGGTGCATACCTTGAGTAAAAAAACAGAATGTTTACTTCCCTTATTATCGCTCTCGGTTTGGTGTAAACAACTGTTTTGTTATACACACATACACATATATTATACCTTTGGGCTCCAAGATCTACAGGTTTCAATCATGCCAAAAAATATTCCATTGCCATCCACATGCGCAAAAGGTTAAAGCTTTAAAACTGCCTCAGAAAACCTGTACAGGCATCAACTTCTCTCTTTTCCTCTATCAGCTTTCTCTAACTCCCGCAAAAGCGAGAGCCCACAGATCTCGGACTCCGCAGAGTCTTCAAAGGGAACCTACTCTGGTCAGACTTGTGTCTTTTGAACTCTTAAAGTATAAAGGCATGTGTTTTTTCTTTCAGAAACAAGTCCGTTTAATTAATCGCTTTATGCTTTTGTTTATACATCCATAAATTTGACAGGCATATATCCACCAAGTCCAAAAATATTTATCGTGCTGATCCAAAATAATATTTTGAATTGAGCTTTCGTTTGGGTATTTTAAGTGTTCTCCGTTTGAAAATGTTTCTCTTACGCCCAATGGTATAATAAAGTAAGCAGTGACTGCAATTTTTAGCAAAAGGACCAAATTAAAGACAGGTTATAAAAATGACTTCCTAAGTGCAATATCACTTTCATAACGTCTCAGCCAGGGATTTACTGGTAAACGCTGAACCCAAATGGAATAGCTGGCAGCAAGTGCCAACAATTTTTTTTTTTTTTTTTTTCCAAGCTTTTTTCTTTTTGTTTTGGGTTTTTTTGTTTGTTTGTTTTCATTTCTCCAGCAATCAGATCTTTCGATGCAGCCTCATTGCCCTGGTAAACCCCTGTGTAGAAACAATGCATCAGTACTTTTGCCTTCTAAGGCAGTCAAAGTTTGTTGGGTTTGGTTTTTTTTTTTTCAAAATCTATTTGGAAATTGCAGTAGCAAGTGCTAGTGCCCATCGTGTTGGGGGAAAAAAAAAAAAATCAAGTTTGGACAGTATTAGAAATTTATGTTTAAACTGATTTTGGCAGTTCTAACACAAACAGAAACATCCCTTCTTAGCAATACCCTTTAATGAACAAGGATCAGACAAGTGTGCATAAAGAAAGGAAAGGAAAGGAAAATGAAAGACCAAGCAGAAGGATGATGGCTACAACAGAGAAAGTAAGCCTAACATATTGGTGCACTGATGACAAAAGGAGTAATTCAGTCTGAAAATAAAAAATTACCACTGCTAAGTTTACCATCACCACAACAAGTCCAGGATCATAACGCTGTAAAAAAGAAACACCATTTGTTAGGCAGAAACCATTAGGGGCAGAAAATAGGCCGTTTGTAGTAGGCAGGTAGGATGGGTTAAAAAAAAATAAATAATAATAATACGAGGCTTCTTCCTCACCCCTCCACCCCATCACCATGCTTCGCTCTGTGGAATCAGGGAGCGCGCAGATTTTGAGCAGTTGTTATTTGCGAGCTGCACTCACTACCTGAAAGTTTTGGGTGTTGGAAGAGGCTGAGCTCCTGGTGACGGCCCAATTTAAGACAGGCACTGAGGCACATTGAAGCAGGCAGTTTAAAAAGGAAACAAATCAGGATCTTAAGGCAATTACAAATATTTTGGGTCAAAGGGAGCTCTGGTTTTCAGGTAAAAGGAGAATATTCAATGTGAAAAGCGATGCCTTTGTTTTAAAGCTTAAATCATCATTTCATTACGAATGAAATACCACGGCAGCCGGCCAGCGCAGCCACCCAGCCTGACATCCAGCCGACGAGTGCCAAGTCCGAGCGCTCCGAGCACGTAAGACAGCTACGGGCAGCAGCGCCCATCCCCACCACCGAAATTGCGGCTCCATCCGGGGCAGCAGGACACGCTGCTGGGCAAAGCGCTGGATGGTGGGTCATTGGAGCCGGGGGAACTTCGCTCCATGTCCTCGGAAAGCCACCGTGGCTGATGGAAAGAAAGGGGCTGTGTGTTGCCAAAGGGGCTCTGCTCACCCCGCTGACTGCCAAGCGGGCCAGGCGGAAGATGGAGAACAGCCAAAGGGGAAAATGGGACTTTTTCAGTTAAGCTCTTTAAGTTCTCCTTTTAAAGAGCTTCCTGAAGAAAATTTATTCCAGAGCTACTGTGCATGACAATGGGATCTTTACCAGCACGTAAACGGGGTTCTCGGATGTTGCAGGACTCCCAGGTTTAGTGTCCCTGCCGACCCTTTTTGGGTACACCAACATACTTTGAAGGGGAAAACTGAGTTTTCAGGAAAGGGCAACAGTTCCCACACTTCGTGACACTATGCAGGGTTGCAAGCACTTGCCACCCTGACAACTAGCCCCCTAAATCATGCAGAGCACACAAGTTGTATCCATGCCTCAATCCCTTACACCCTAGAAAATTTATTTTCTTTCTGAACCAGGTCACAAACTCTTTCCTTTACAGACTGGTCACACTGCATAGGCTACAAACCCCAAACCAGAAAGGGTTATTGTGTAAAACATTTCCACGCAAGAGGAAAACCGCTGTGGAGAGGACAAAGCATAAACCTCCAGCATGATGGGAAAAACAAATAGCTTGCTCAAGTCGTACCTTAAAAAAATCCAATCTCTTAATTTAAGTTTGTAATGATTTCCTTAATTCAGAAACAAAATGAGATTTCAAAACTGACCAGACAGACTTGGTTTGCTTCCCTCTTCCCAAAGAAACAGGGAAACCTTTCTCCCAGCTTGGGAAAAAGTGCTCCCCCCTAAATACACCCCGACAGCCACTCTCCTTCCTAGAGCCCCATGCCTGCCCAGAGCTCCGCCAGCAGCAGCTTCTCCAAATTCCCTCCTTTTTAATCACACAAAGTTCTTGACTATGAGCAAATACTTTGTTAGCAATGCTATAAATTAACAAATCTTGGGAAGAGAGTTAATCCTAACACTCCAGGGCTTTCGCAGCAGCCCCCAAGTCGTGCTGTACGCAGAGGATGACTGTTTCAGAGTTGCCAGCTGCGGGGCGCGCGCTCCGTCTCTGGACACAGCGGGTAGATGCTGCTCTGCTCCTCGGAACAGGACGCTGCACCAGATGGACCTGCCATCTGAGCCCGTCTAGAAACGCTGGCGTTGTCAACACTAGTGCACATTTATTTTTTTTATCTTTTTTAATCAGTCAAAACAGAAACCAGTTTTCACCAAAAATTTGCAGATTCAGAAGAACTCCTCCCTCCAGCAATATCATGCACTGCAATAGAGACAAGATGTTTCTGAAGGTCTGTTTTAAGAGAAAGACTCTGAAGCTCCCATTGAAAAAAGATACACCTCCAAAGTGATGGGTTAACGTGATTCAAATATCTCTGTGTATCACTTATGCATAGCATGCAAGCACCGGAGAGGTAATAGAACAGCCTTAATCCTGCTCCCTATGTTGACATCTTAATAGAAATTCCTCCCAGGTACGAGCTTTGTGGGATATAATCCTAGAGGACTGACTAATACCACACTTTATCAGAGGAGATTTCATGAACTAAGTGTCTCAGGAGTACACAAACAATGGGACGTGATCTTGTTGAGCACAGAGGATTTTTACTTATTCACTATCTTTATGCCATGACTGAAAACAAAACCACAGTAAGAGACAACCTTCTAGGAGGTTTTAATTGCTCTTGGAAAGGAACCACCGCAGAGATTAGAAACATAGCCGTGCGAAGACAGCGCTGGGGAGTTTCACGATCACACCGCTGGATTTGCTCTAGTGGATAAGGGTGAGTTTGCTCAGTCACTGGTGGCACAACCCCCACTGCGGGCTGGCGAAGGTAAATAGGTGCCTGGAGTCAGCTATCAATGCCAACAGGAATGCATCACAGACATTAGGATTTTGCAAGCTCTCAAAACTTTCCTGGGTCTATTGCGTGTTTCAATAGCCCTACAGCTGTCATGTTGGAAATTCAGACTCCTCATTCAGTACATCAAAAGGGGGGAGATGAGGAAATCCAGTAATTTTTACTGGTGAACAAGTCTTGGCATGTTTTGTGGTGCTCCTTGCTGGCTAAAAATGAAGCTATATTCTGACTGCTGCAAGAAACAAACAAACAAGGGCAACCTTTTATCCTGCTCTCCTTTGGGAATTAGATTCGCGAGCTCATCCTGTTTGTGTCAGATTTCTGGAAGGGGTCAAAAAAATCAAGAGATTCAAACAAAGTCTGAAACATCTGTCATCCTCAGCAATGAGCATCAAGTCCCAGTGAGGAGAAACTGTTTTCCAAGTACACAAAAACTGCACTGTGAACTTAATCCTTACTAAGCAGGAGAGAAATGACAAGCAAAAGACAAGTTGCAACCACCTCAATCACATGGAAAACTTCAGAGAGGAGCTCAGAACTTCTTACACACTTGCGCAAGGGAACACACATAGTGGACGGTGGGCCAAAAAACATCCCTAACCCAAATGATGATCAGTATTAAAGAACAACATGGAAGATGTTAGAGCAAGAACATAAATCTTGGTTGATCTAGAATAGAAATCAGAGGTAAGAGTCGCTGTCTGTCTTCATCTCGGGAAGCAGAGAGGGCTGAAGAGCCCTGTCTGATTTAAGGCTACGCTGCAAGAGCAGGGGCATGTTGTGCATGGCCATGGCTGCTCGCTTCCCATGCACCCATCTTTCACAGCTTAATAAAACTGTTTTAACGTGATACGAACACAAAGGGCAATAAAGCCTGATACTAAGCCAAGAGAAGGCCGTCTCTGTCATAGTAAGCACGTGTCACAAAGAATAATGATTTCATTGACTACGCACACTCCAGTAACCCATAAATTTATCACCTGCAATCGAAGGAAGGATCTTGCACATTCGAAAGCAAACAAGAGGGCAACTGCTTCCCCCAAAGGAGACAGAGGCATTAAGTAAACCTTCCTCTAGCTCTGCGGTCTGCGGATTTCAACATGGTAATGAAGATTGGTGTGATGATAGCAGGCTTTCAAAGCCACATTGCCCAGGTTTTTCAAAGCTAACTTCAGATGAAAATGTTGGTCTTAAAACAATTGCAATGATTTATGTTGCAAACACAAGCGTGGAAACATTAGTCTATGCCAGAATCCAGGTTCCCGTGAGGACATGTTAAGATACAAGCAGATAAGATTGTGTTCATATGTATTTCTTGGGTAAGACTGCCAAATCGTTCCATACTTAATGAATAAAGGCACTGTTTAACATTTTTATCTTTGTCTTCTACATTTTCTTGTGTTTTTTACAAAGCTTCAAAACCCAAAAAGAAACGCAACATTCCTCATTTCCTCGTGGTATTCTTCCTCAGATGCTCATTGTTCTATGTTCTCAAGGCCTCACAAACATCTACTCTGTCTGCCTTTGTGAGATCAGAGGATTGAACAAATGGAAAAATATATTAATATATTAACTGTAAGCCATTTGGTGAACTGGTGACAGAGCTAGGATTCAAGACCTCTGGAATTCAAACCCCGAGCTTATTTCTCCAAGGCGCAGCTGCCAGGCGATCACATTTGTGACTGATCTCAGTTGCTCAAGTGGTCAAAGCTCCGCTTATTACTCCCCACACGGCTAACTAAACCGGCATCCAGAAAACATAGTGTGCATCACCCGCGGCCACCTGACACAGTCTTGGAATACTGACTTGATCTCAGAAGTGAAAATTATCATGGAGGCTGCCAGAGAAAGGCTATTTCCTGCCTTAGCCACAGGATCACTTCTTCACCTGCAGGTTCTCCTTCTCTCTGCACATCTTCTAGCATTTCTTTCAGACGGTTCTGTTCTTTCATTCTACTCATCCTTTATACCAAGAAGGAAAACAAGAGCTTGTCTGAACAGATTTAGTCAAGAACATGCCAAGTGAGAACTGCATCGTAGTGTAAGGGGGGGGGAGCTATGACTATATTTATCATCACAGAATTTGCAAGTCAGAGCAGAAATCCACTTGTGCGTTTTTTTTTTTTAAATTGAAAATCATGTAACAAAAATACAGCTAGATAGAAAAATCAAATTCTACCATTTTCTAACAAATTTGATGTACCTGACTTTGCTACCTTGTTAGATAATTTATATGCTCACGAAAAGATAAAAATAAAATCAAAGTTCTGTTATGCACACTTGTAACTGCTGCTATGTGTCACCAGTACAATTTATACCATGAGTTTGCACCACGCCTTGATCAACAGGAACAGCGCTGACTTGACAATTTGTAAAGGGTTTATTGGTTTTACCCGAGTAGAAGAGATCAAGCATGCAGGAAGGGGTTCACAGCTTTACACGGCGCTGCCAAGAGTTCCTGTCACATCGACCAGGCTCCAGCTGCAGGCAGCCTGCCTCCCCCACCACAGCATTACATTAGTATTGCCGCTCTCCAGGAAGATTCGACCCGCCTTTCAGAACAGTCATGCAAATGGCAAAACCTTGCTAAAAGCATAAGCAAACAACATGGAAGTTATTACTAGATAGGAATATGAATCAGAGGTCAGAAGGCATTTCTTTTGGACCAAAGGCTACAGGTAAAGCTACTATTACTTCAACTAACTGCCCCAAAAGGGACTTCCCTTTTCTAAACACAGCCACCTGCTGCTTTTATTTGCTGAAAAATTGAGATAAACCAAGTGCTAGCACAAAACAGCATCCCACAAAACATTGTCATCCACCCTGAAACTTAACTTAGTTTCATACTGAGTAAAATTTTCATCACAACCATAATCAAGTGACAGAAGAGATGCGTTACTCCCCTACAGACAACAGAACAGCAAAATTACATGACGTTTCAAGACTCAATTCCAGTTCTCGCAACCCCCATATTATCTAAACAACTTGATTCAGCAACGTAAATACTTAAGAGTGGCTATGCTGTGACAAAAACATATGTTATCTGTTGCCATAGCAAAATACTAGAGTGATTCACATCTCCAAGACACCACAAAAGATCAGGATAATCCCAGTCTTGGGAATACTGTGGGAGCATGAATTAAATCAATGCTTTTCAGTGTATCAAATTAATTACACACTACACACAGCGTGCAAAGGGAGATAGCTGGTGGTATAGGGAAGCTTAACTGCTTTCTTGTACAGGTGTTGGAGCAATTTTTAAAGCGTCAAGGCTGCAGTCAAAGAAATTTCCTTAAAAGAGAACTTCAAAAAGGCAAATCTAGAAAAGTGTGTGGAATAATTACAGTTATTACCCAGTACCCACTCACAGAGCAACTAGCAAAGAATGAGCTAGACCTGTCCACCAAAGCTGGTCAATCCTTCCTGAGGGTCCCTTCCGTATGACCAGAAAACATTGGACAGACCTTCCTAACCGACCGGTCTGCATTCTCCAAATCTCCTCCATTTGCAGCAAACCATCCCTTCAGAGCTGCCCGCCCTCCTCCCCTCCACAGCCCCTGCTAGGACAGAGGAAGCAGCAGGATAACCATGAGGACAGAAGGATGGCTGTGAATTAACTCAGCAACACCGGAGCTGGGGGCACTAATTAGCCTTTAAAGCCTGCCTGCTAGCCCTGAGCTATCAGGTCTACCCCATCCTCGTTCATCCCATGCTCCACACCACACACGCTGCCACCCTGCCCTCATCCCTGAGAGCCCCCTAAACCTTTGGGGGTGCCTCCTCAGATGAGCGAGATGATGGATTGAAGAGCCACGGTAAAGTATCAGCCACTGTGAAATGCTAGGGCATTCCACCGTGTGTCCTACATGTTATCCTCTTTCCGAGTACAAACGGAGTCATGTATTTCCATGTTTTCTAGCAGAGCAAGTTAATAGCCTCTGTCTTTCCTAAAGATACTCTCTCCAGTTTTCCCTAGTCTAATTAAATGAGATTAAACTACTGGTTTTAATCTTGCACTTTACCTCTAGAGTACTATTACCTCATATTAAACACACAAATCCAAAAGAGAAAACAGAAGTTTTCAGCACAATTTTTTTTTTTAAACAAGACTTGTCAAAAACTTGAAAACAGAGGGAAAATGTGAAGAGCTTATAAAAATATTTTCAAATGTATGATTAAAATTATACCACTTCTGCATGCCAATTGCTCAATGCTTTCATAATAATACTCTAACTTAATATGAAATAGTTATTCCAAGAGAAATCGCTAAAGTATTTGAATTCAAGATTTCGCTCAGCCCTCTCATTCCCTTCTGACTCTTATGTAACTCCCCTGTTTTATTCACAATCCTCCGTCTCATTTAGCACAGGACTTCACATGAAGGTCAGTGTTTTTAACCACATCTTTTGCTAGTTTTATTTTTTTCAGCAGACCACAAAATTCTAGATTATCAACTAAACGTGTTCCCATCCAGAGAAAACTGTCTATACACCGTTTCCTCATCTGTTAGAGCACAACTATCACACAATCTCTCTGAAAAAGTGGTTCCCCAAGCCACACTTTCCAGATTTAAAAAGATCCCTGTCAATTGGCAGCCTCCTGTCCTGCTTTTTCATATTCAGTGGCTCTTAGCAACTTGAAACATCATTTCCAAATATAACACAAGTTGTTTGTGGAAAAAAATGTGAAAAACATCGGGAGATGAGCAGAGGAATGACTCTGCTGAATTCATTATAGCTTTTCTGAACCAGTGTTCTAGCACTTGCATGGGCAGAGGTGATAGCACTATCCCTGTCTGATGCTCCACTAAAATCAAACAAAAGATGCAGATGTGTTTAGAATACAGCTTCTCTTATGACAGCTATGTCATTAAGGACATGGATTACCTCCTTTCTTATCCAAGTGGCTCAGCTCTTCCACCAGCTACAATAACGAACAAGAGTTACACCACAATGCGGCTGCCCCAGCAGGTACAAAACTACCTGAAATTTTGCAGAGAATAAGCCAATCCTCTGGGTATTGTTGCACTACGACAGCAGATTTTTACCACCACCAATTGCCAAGTGTGAATTTTAGGCTATTCCAGCTACCATCCAGAGAAACAGCACTCTCACCGCTGGATTACAGCCGCCATGGCTAGTTAACACAAAGGAAGCCATCACAACACTAGAGTCCTGCAGCGTTAAGTTCTCACAACATAACAGCCTTACTAGAAGAAGTAAGCATTTAAGACTGGCAAGCGTCATGTAGCGTAACTGTTAGATTCACCGAAACTAAAGAGGGAGCCCCAGTTCAGATGAACATCTAGAATTAAAAGCTACATAAAAATAATCACACTGAACTCATCAACTTCCTTTTAAAGTCAACTGCATGGAAAAAAGACGAACGTGATATCAATTTGATATAGGTAAACCAAAATTTAGGGTTTTGAGGGTTTGTTGCAAAGGCCTTCTGCAGGAGGTCAGATACCACATCCACAGCTAAAGACTACTTGAAGCAGTTCTACTTCTGCTGTACCTCTTAATCATAGGCTGTTTAAGATTTTAGGCTTAAGCACAGAACAAAGCAAGTAGAGGTAACACCAGCGATGCTCTGCATTTGTGATTCTTAAATCTCTTTTGAAATCTCTCCTGGTCCTTTCTGAGCAAGAAGGGAGCATGGAAGAGAGGAAGAACTCTCTTTGTTTTGCTTTTCTATTCTCAGTGCACAGCAAGTGACTGCACTCTTCAAACTCCTAGAATAAGATTAAAATTGGATGCAAATGTTTCCTTCCTGGCAGTTTATATTTGGATTTTGGGACGATCTGAGATTCTTGTAAAAAGGTCACTGGATAATGAATTAAATACTCCCAACATGATCATCATCGATGCCACAGGCACAGGCTCTAGCTGCTTGTAACTAAGAGGGAGCGCCCATGACAGCTTTACGTCGGGCAGAACTGGAGCAGCAGCGCTTCTCCGCATCCTCGGTGGGAGAGGCTGTTTGTCTGTCAGACGGACAGGGCACTGCTTTCCTTCCAGGAGAAAGACACTATACAATTTCTGCACACTCCGCAAGGCCTACGTTAGGAAGGTCTCAGCACCTACCTGAGTTAAACTAGATGGGCTATTTTTACTCCTGCATTTCTATTAAAATACAGGAGGCGCAGGCAAAAAAATCCTCCCAGCCCATACCCATGATTTGTCTGTAGCTTCCAGGCAGTTCAAATCACCAGAGCTTCAATAATGCATAAGAGATACGGTAGAGATTCAATGCTTCAAAATGCACAGTGGGAAAATCTAAATCTGGACAAGTATTAAAATGCAAATGTCTGATGAGCCCCACGGGCAGCCCTCATCCTCAGGACATGGTGACACCACCCTCTTGCCCCAAACTCCAGACTGTACAGCAATCTGCAGTTTACTCTGTCACGTCAGTGCCTGCAACACCACACGGCACAGGGCCCCTCAGGGCTGTGCTTTGAATCCGGCTGGGGCTGGGAGAGGGCTTTAGCTTCCTTCAAGTCTCCGTGTTTCCACACCGGTGACGCACAGAGCAATACAGGGCACCCAAAAGAGAAAATAGACCAAATTACACATCCAGTGAATGCCATGCCAAAGCAGAAGCCCAAGAGGTGACAACTACAACCACGTCCTGAGCTTTGGCACCAGCACGGGACACAAGAGGACTGTAAGAGTGCCATGCATTAACCAGAGGATTTCAAATGAAACCATGTTAGAGGAAGCAAGAAGCATTAACCACCAATGCAGCCCTGCCTGAGAAGTTAGAGTGCCTTAGTCCAGAAAATTAATATGCATTCCCAGAGTTCAGAGAACTCGTTACCTCTCAACAGTCCACAGCACAGAAATACGTATCTCTCTAACGGACTCACTGTAGGGCCATGGAAGTCCAATTACGAGCTCCCAGGTCTTCAGACTAAGGGTATGGGAACACGAGTAAGTTACTCGGAGGAACTCAGGGCGCACTTGAGTTTCAAACACTTTAAGAGGTTTCTACAGAAACTGCCTGGGCACACGGTCTCGTGCCTGCTGTAAATACTGAGCACCTCACTCCCAGCATCGCGGGCAGACACCAGATACACAGGCAGTTGATAAGGAGCAACTCATAGGCAGAATGGGAACGACTGGTCAGGGAAATGGCTAAAGCAACCCATGTGAACTGGGCAGCACTGGCTCAATTTAAATTGTGGAGTTTAGTGTCATGGGAAGAATTTAGGCTCGACAGAACGAGGAGTAGGTGCGTTGGTTCAGCTAGCTCTATGGCGTTTGAAGGAGGTTTGCTAAATCCCTGACAAATAGACTGCTGGGTAATAGCAATAAGTCAAAGCTGTGAAAGCCCTCTGCAGAAACTAGGAGTGAGCCTCTCCCATCCATGAGAACCTCTGCCACCACTTTCAGTCTTCAGTGGGCCCTTTTACTCGCCTTCTAATGGCTTCTGACGCCACTGTGAATCATGCACACAGATCATCGTAACTAGCTTGTATTTTTAATTCTTTTAATATCAAAGCATCCAGCCAGCAGAATATCATTATAGGTTTAGAAGCTGCACAACTACCTGTTAGTAAGTAGGCAGTTAATTGACCTCCCTCCAAAAAGGCCAAACACAGTGATTCTTACACATACATGACACACACACATCATGTCTAACCTGTACCAGTAAGTGAGGCAGCAGCTTCCACTTGCAAATTGCTAAATATGAAACTCAACAGTGCATTTGTTTGGATATATTAATAATGGAAAGAAAATCTAATCTAGGAACAAAAAGCAGAAACAATTTTGTTAAAGACTGAAGCTGGTGTTGAACAGTTCAGACACAAGCTACTGGACTTACCCTGCAGTGACTTTCCCAATCCCTGGCCCAGCTTCCACCCATGTTTCTGGAGTAAGCGGTGTCCAATATTATCCTGACAGACAGAACAGAGAAAACAAACCAAAAATATTCCAATAATATATTCTTCCCTTCCCGCTGACATTTAAACATGTGATGAGCAAGAAATTTTCTACATATATATGCATGCAAAAAAATGCTACTGAAAAGGCAATATATGCCCAATAAAAGGGAAAGACAAATGTCAAAAATCGTTGGCTAGAATTTTTCCAAGGGGGACAAGGTATCGGGGATGGTCACTTTCTGATGGTGTGCTGGGCAACTTTTGTGCATCACGTTTAAAATAAAAAAAATAATAATAAAAAAAAAAAGCAATGTGGGAGAAAATAAAGTGTACCAATAAAAATTGACAGTAAAAAGCATAAAATCAAGCTATTTATACAATCATATCCATCACCTAGACAGCACCACTTAAGATTTTTTTGTAAAGAAAATCTACAATATGTTTAGTCATTTTGTTTGTGTGTCAGGCTTTTATAATACTGAGTAAGTTGTAAGTGCAAGACTGCCCCACCACTAGAAACCAAAACACAATCATAGCAAAATCCAGGCTAGACTTGATTGGGTTTTTTTATATATGTATATATATATAAACTAGCATGCAGCCAATATTAAACTGAAAAAACAGTGAGGTTAGTAAAACAAAAAAAAAAATAAAATCAATTAAATAAAATGAGCTCAAGCACAGACTGGGTGATGCATTTCACATGTAAACTAACAAAAATACTAAGATGTTAGAATGAAACAGGCCTAGCAGTAAGTTAACAGCAAGGAACCATTAGTGCATGTAGGGGAAACAATAAGCATAATGTCTCATCTTCCTAAAAAAAAAAAAAAAAGCTATTTTGGAATAAGTGGAAAAGTACTGACGCAGCAATTAAGTGTCAGCTTTTGAAAACGGGGGTGAGCAGGGCTCTGTGCAGAGTTCATTATGGTTTTATGCAAGATTTCTTCCCCCAAACAAAGAACAAGAGTGCTGACGGCACCCTCGTAACCATCTAAAGCTGGCAGTTTATCCCTGACTGATTTACTAGCAGTGACCAACTGTCAGCTCCTCAAAAAAGGACTCTGAGTTAGGACCACGTTCACCTTCTCATCATAAAAAATAAAAATCACATATGTATTTGTTGATTATTAATTGTCCTAAGGCAAACCACAACTCAAGATATCACAGAAATATCCTGAATTATAACATGCCGTGAATCCGTAACATGGAGTGGTACATGGAATCTTAAAAAGAAAACATATATCTATGCTGCAGGTTTCTTTAATTAAATAACCAAGTTGTCAACTGAAATCAGAGTAGCAGTGGGGGTTTTTTCACTCACTCCACATTGAAGAAAATGGCCACACAGTTTGCAGAACTTTGGTGAATCTGCTTGAAAGACACAATCTTCCCAAAGATATTGGCTGCATGGATACATTTTTCCTCAAAAAGATTCTATCAAATATATATATATTTTTTTCTGATATACCAGTAAAGCAAGACATTTCATCTCACTGTATTTTTCAAGGCAATAGCATACGCCTTTCCCACACTACCGGCTCTCCCCCAGGACATAATTAGGGCTACATTAAAAAAAAAAAAAAAATTAAAAAAAAAAAAAAGGAAAAAAAAAAAAAAANNAAAAAAAAAAAAAGGGAAAAGAAAGGAAATGTCTGGTTAAAAAAGCTTAAAACAATATAAAAAAAAAAAAAAAAAAAAAAGGAAAAATGAACAAATATGGATTCCAACCACAAACACCATGGAGAAGACTATCACTTCGGAAGCGTAGGGAAACTTACCTGCCAACAAATCTGCTGCGGACCGTTTCTGTAACGGCCACAACAACTGCACAGTCCTTCATGCAAAGGGGGGCCCGAAGTTCAAAGGTTTTGTGGATAAGGCACTAATTGTTCTACCATTAGCATTGCAACTGGATCTGACAAAGGATTATTGAATTCGATTTTAAAAGCCGGTGCTGACAAAAATGGCTGCATTTTCAAAAAAAAGGACAAGGAGTACTTTGCAATCTTTTGCTAAGTGGAGATGAGACATTGTGCTGACTGTGTTGTGTTATGAATGCACTAAAATAAACAGACAGATGAAGCAGTATGCTATTTCCAAAAGCAGTGCAAGTGGAGTGAAAGCATTTCCATACGAACCTGGCTTTAAAAACTGGGCTGTCAAAAGAACAGTTAAATGTAACACAAAGTAAGAAACTGTCCAATCACTAATGGTAGTTTTTCTTTTGCTTTGTTTTCAATTCACTGCTTGCAAGTAATGTATTTATTAAAGAAGAGTGAAAGCATAAAATAAATTCAACAAGTCAAGACCAGCTGGGAGATTCAAGAGCGGTGTGTTGTGACTGACACAGTGAAGGGATAAACAAATGTTAAAGGGAAAAAAGAAAAATTTAGAAGGGTTATACACATTAGCACCACTTTTACAAAGCCACTCAAGAGGATGGTTGCAAGTTGTTTGACATAAATTGGAATTATGCCTGAATATTATCCTGTCTCGGTTCCCAGGAAGGGGGTGCTTTTTCCCCCCTCGATTGCTTCCATTTGTTTGCTTAAGCAGTGCAACTACTTCCTAATTTTAAATATTCCTGAATTGAAATGGAGCATCTTCTCTTTCACTGAATATGGAGAACAACCTTAAGAGACTAACACTAAGCTGGGACCTAGTCATCAGTCTGCTCATTTCTAGCCACGTTCCACCTTCCTCCTCCATTTCAAATCACTATCGCAGACCTCTCAACAGAGGCAGACTGGCAGGACTGCTCTTTACCGTAAACACTGCCCTAAAAATTAAATTATGGAAGGCCAGGCTTGCAAGACTCCCATATGAGAGCCATTCTACAAAGCCTGGCAGCCTGGGGAGGAGCTGGGGATATTAGAACCAAAACTTGACATGGGGCAGCAGCTGTTGAGCTGGCAGCTTTTTTTTTTTTTTT
>VXBL01006200.1:45249-71532 GCA_013400195.1 Aramus guarauna
TGAAGTGAAAGTTCTGTAAAAGTGTGGACTCTTTCACATAGAAAAGATGTCCTTTTATTTTTTTTAATACACCAAACTTCCTGTCAATGTCAAGAACTGTCATTCCTTTTGACTAAAATATCGGAAGAGTTGCAGCAATCCACAAACACGCCAACAGTCCAACGAGGAAATGCCCCATTTCTCAGGCACAAGTCTCCTCACTTTCTTACACTATCGGTTTGGAGCTCCTTGTGTTACAGCCACAGTAAGTCTCCCAATAGGTGTTTGGGTGAGCAAGTGAGCTCTCAATTACCGTCACACTACTCACAAGAGCAGCACTATCTATCTGGGAAGACGGTCACGGAGACAGCGCTGGACACCAGACTGCAGGATGCTCAATGTAGGACAGAGTAGCTCAGCAGGGTCTTGATGGAACAATTTACACCTCCCGGCATTACTCTCACCACTGTGGAGCTGTTCAGTAGCAATCGTTTCTATTTATAGATGGGGAATTTTGCATTACAGATGAAGTGTAACTTTTCCAAAAGCATGTAGGAAATGTAAAGGTCTCGACTTCAAACTGTCACGAGAGTCAGCTAAGCTACTTTGGAAAAATGTCATCCAAAGTGACCTTCTCCAGCAGCTGAACTTGGCCTCCCCAATTCCCTGTGCCCTCGATTGCTTTCCATGGGTATCAGTGGTTCCTGATCAGGATATTCCCAGCACAAATTTCTGGCAAAAGGTCCTGGCCAATAGGAAAAAAAAAAATGCATACAGTGAAAAGATGTGTACAAGAACTGAAAGGTTTTGGTGATGCTGTATGTGGGATATAATCCGCAGTCAGTGGATTGAGCTGCATTACAGGTAAACCAAAACGCTAGTTTTGCCTAATACAGGTTTTCCCTAAGATCCCCACGCCACCCCACATATCGTGTTCACATCGTTCATCTCGGCATCGGCAGGAACCATACGTCTCTTGAGTGGATTGTAAGCTGTGCTGACTGTGTATTGAGGAATCTATAAGCAAGGATCGGATGCTACTGGGTGAACCCATGCAAACAAGAGGTTGAAAANTGACAAGGACAAACTAACAAGCTCTAGAATAAGTGGGGATATGCAGTCTCGCCTCCAACCTGCAACGGCGACAGCTTGGTTCGACTCCCTTACACTCTGCGTACTGCCTGCGTAGGGAAGGGCTGCTGGCTGGTGTAGGCTCTAAGGGTACATTGCTATCTCCTACTTGATCTCTACTGCTGGGACAAAGAAAACCATAAATTCACAGCAACAAGATTCAGTAAACAAGTAGAAATAAGGAATTAGCATGAAGAAAATCTGGATTCTATTAAAGCTGCAATACTTTGTGACTTCCCATTCGAGTACCTGAACTCAGTGCACTTAAAATATTTTAAGAACAAATGCATGCAGCTTCTTGAATTTAAAAAAGGGTTAAGTGCTCTGATTTTTCAAGGACACCCGACACCAGTGGTTCCACTGACGTGAACAGCCAGTGTAGTTGCAGCATCTTTCAAACCAGAACAGAAAAAAAATGTTACTTGTGTGTGGGGGGGAAATATCAGTATCTGCAGCTATGAAGAGCCCATTGATATGAAATGTTTTCTTCAATTTAGTAATGGAAAATAGCTGGCTTCTCATTTAGGCTACGTACATCCACTAGCTCATGTCAGCTCTATTTTCCATAAAAGTACTTTGGTTATAGTCGCATGTTTCAGTCCAGACATCTTTGGCCTAAACAAGCTGTACAAAGCAGGATTTCCACAAGAACAAAAAAGTACTAGTAGGCTAATTGAGGACACATTTCAACATTGTAATGATCTGTAGACTCCCAAACCTATTTTTCCAGCCACCTTTGAGTTGCATGCTGTAGCAGTACAGTCAGCACCTCTCAACAGATAATGCTGCAGAGATGGATCTCACTTCAGCGGTGATTGTCAAACATATCCTTCAAGTGAAACCCTCTGCCCCCTGGGATTTCCAAATGCAAGCTACCTTTAGTCTTTAAAGCATTTTCATATTACTAAGAGGTGAGAAGATGCAAGGAGCACATTTAAGAGAATACACTTAATGGTCTCTTCAGTCTGACAAGTAACCAAACTTTAAAAACTTTTAACTGGAAAGTGCTTCGATCTGATATTGTTATAAACACCCTTCCTCACATGGAGACATTTGTCATCCAAACTATTTCCATAATGCGAAGCATAGGCTCTTACTCATTACTCTGAGCAGCAGATTCCTTTCTAAAGGTCAGTTGAATTGCTAACAGAGAACTGGTTAAGGACTATAAAACAATTTGTGAATAGATGTTAATATTGCAAATATTTAGATGTGTGGTATTTGCAAATTATATATTTGTCCTTACTCCTTTGCTCTCAATTGNAAGAGGTTGAAAAGATTCCCAAAACAAAACCTATAGCTCACTACAGATGACACAATGAAGACTAGAGAGAAAAGCCAAATAGTAATGCTACACCATTCAGCTTCAAGAAGCACATTATTTATAGCGCTGTCCACATATGGCTACTGCTAAATGTCAAATCAGCAGCCTCATCAAATTACACTTTGGAACTAGTGGAGTCCACAGATCTGTACAGATATACAGTGCGACAAAACCCAGCTTCAGCTCGTACAGTCATCTACAATAGCCCGTGATCATCAAACAACTACCAACTGAAGCCTGAAACCTCATGTAGTTCAAGGAAACTCCTTGTGTAACTGAGCAGANTGCATGCAGCTTCTTGAATTTAAAAAAGGGTTAAGTGCTCTGATTTTTCAAGGACACCCGACACCAGTGGTTCCACTGACGTGAACAGCCAGTGTAGTTGCAGCATCTTTCAAACCAGAACAGAAAAAAAATGTTACTTGTGTGTGGGGGGGAAATATCAGTATCTGCAGCTATGAAGAGCCCATTGATATGAAATGTTTTCTTCAATTTAGTAATGGAAAATAGCTGGCTTCTCATTTAGGCTACGTACATCCACTAGCTCATGTCAGCTCTATTTTCCATAAAAGTACTTTGGTTATAGTCGCATGTTTCAGTCCAGACATCTTTGGCCTAAACAAGCTGTACAAAGCAGGATTTCCACAAGAACAAAAAAAGTACTAGTAGGCTAATTGAGGACACATTTCAACATTGTAATGATCTGTAGACTCCCAAACCTATTTTTCCAGCCACCTTTGAGTTGCATGCTGTAGCAGTACAGTCAGCACCTCTCAACAGATAATGCTGCAGAGATGGATCTCACTTCAGCGGTGATTGTCAAACATATCCTTCAAGTGAAACCCTCTGCCCCCTGGGATTTCCAAATGCAAGCTACCTTTAGTCTTTAAAGCATTTTCATATTACTAAGAGGTGAGAAGATGCAAGGAGCACATTTAAGAGAATACACTTAATGGTCTCTTCAGTCTGACAAGTAACCAAACTTTAAAAACTTTTAACTGGAAAGTGCTTCGATCTGATATTGTTATAAACACCCTTCCTCACATGGAGACATTTGTCATCCAAACTATTTCCATAATGCGAAGCATAGGCTCTTACTCATTACTCTGAGCAGCAGATTCCTTTCTAAAGGTCAGTTGAATTGCTAACAGAGAACTGGTTAAGGACTATAAAACAATTTGTGAATAGATGTTAATATTGCAAATATTTAGATGTGTGGTATTTGCAAATTATATATTTGTCCTTACTCCTTTGCTCTCAATTGCAGTTCAAGGGTGTTATGCACTTCTAGTTGAGCAAACAGCACAAAATGCAAGAAGGCAGAAAAAGCAGTCTGGACACCTCTTTCTTTGTGAAAAATGCCGCAGGAGAGGTACACCACTAACCTGTGACAAGAAAACCATTCCTTCTTTTAATGTGTGCAATTTGCCCATTTAAAAAGCACATGGGTCATTAACAGTCTGGAAGCAAAATCATTTTCACAGGAAACTTGACAAAATTATTTATGCTTCCCAGCTACAGATTTTCTTTTAAGTCTCAACAACATACTTAATGAAGATGATGTGAAGATTAACCTTCAAAGTGACCAGTTTGTTTCTGCCACCGGGCTTGTTCATGAGACAAAAAAAAAAAAAACCAAATAAAAAAAACACCCCATGCAACAGTCACAGCTTTTAAATTCTGGGACTAGCAGATGAAGCCAGCTCAAGTGTGCTCAGACACAGAGCACAGCTGCTATGACAATGGAGAACATACATTTACTCAGTTCTGTGACTCCTTCCAAGACTTTAATGTCCCAGCGTAAGGGTGTTCCACCTCAAATGCTTGTTTCTCTTACGACAGACAAGAAAGTGAAGCAAACTGGATTTTAAAGTAAGAACAATTGGAGGTTTTAACTCCTTCTCCTCCCAAGGAGGTAAGCCATTCTCTTGTCCTCTCCATCAAACTGTTTTCAAATTTAACCGTAAGGCTGAACTGCACATATTAAAACTTACAAAAAAGTTGTAAAGATTAATAAGGCCTGATATTTGGGTGGTGACATATATATACGAATAAAATATTAAAGTCACAATTGAATTTAATTTTTCTGCCGCAGTTGGAACATTAATCAAACTGCAATGAAGCGTCACATCTGCAGACAATCCAAGCTGCACTGTCAGCCTGCGTGCCCACATCATTGGGTCCAGTGTACTCATTCACATTTTTACACACTTCTGTAGGCATCGCTCCCTCCAGAACACCAACGAGATGTAGTCTGTGACCACTTCTAGCCATTTGTTTGGGAAAACACTTTTAGAAATCAGATAACCAGTCTAGTCTGTAAGTAGTATTTGAATTATTTTGAAATGCTGATTTCCAGCGTGGCACAAAGTAGGCTAGCAACAAGTACTTCTCATTATATTTACATAAGGAAACAAGCTTGGCATTTTAATTAAAATCCCCATCTCACAATGTTAAGATTGAAGTATTCAGGAGAACATTGAATACGAATTCCCATCTCTGCAGCATTATCTCATGCGTCATCAATTACTGCCATGCCTAAATCTAGCATCATGCCAGCACATTAAGACAGTAGGTACTATATGCAGTGTTCACTGGACCAGAAGAACAGAAATAAGAAGGGGGAAAGGAAACCCTAGAGAAGAAATTAAAAAAGGCAGACCGTGCAATACAAACCAGATCATGGCTGCTTAGCTAATATGGGCCAACTGCTGCGGAAGAAAAATGTCGAACACCCCAAGTTGTGTAAATTTTTTGTAAACATCTAACACGCACACAAACACACACAACACCAACCTACACATGAATGAAAAATATATATTGATCTTTTGCTAAGACTAAGTTTCTTCTAAGTGCAGACTAATGTGAAGAAACTTTAACAGAGAACTTAAATTATTAATAGGGAAAAAAATACTTGAGTAGTACTTTCTTAATAAAAATCTAGTCTTAATCAGAACACCACTAAGTGGCCCTCAATTATTCACTGCAAGTTTTCTTGCTCTCATACTGAAACTGCAAATTAAACTTGGCTAAAGCTAAATGCCAAACTTAGGTCCAGTTTAGGCTGAACAAGCTACTGTGCCTAAGACTAGAAGAAGATGCTTTGCAAAGAGAAAAATTTAAAAGCTCCAAAAAGCTAAAACTAAACAAAATTTAATTGTTCCTATCTTATGGCTGTACTCTCCACGCTCAATTCAAAGTAAAGCAATACTTCAAAGAAACTCACAGCGCAGTTTCAGATTCACAGGGAAGGACTGCTATACTAACTTTAATGCAAACGTGTTTCCGTACTGCCAGATGTCATTCTAACACTTTTCTTTAACACACCAGTAGTTTTCCAAAAATATAAACTAAAAAAGGATCAAAATAAATTCTACTACACTATTCCATCAGGTTCACGTATGAATTAAACTGATTTTTCAACTAAAAGTATAAAAACTTAACAAAATAAACATCCACGAATGAATGTATTATTTTAAATAATTTCTGAAATATCACGTTGAACTCTAAATTTAGTCACCTATAGTTTTAGAAGAACTACTTAAAGATTATATCCCAGGCCCACTTAATCTCAGCATGCAATTTACCACAAAAAAAATTAACCCCGTACTGACAAAAAGATGCCCACTCCTATCAAATTTGACTGCATTCACATCGAGTACCATCCGATCACGGCCTAATTTTTGGTGGGTTGATGATGCTGATAAGTATGTATCTTACCGATTCTATAGGCTTGTCTAGGGATGCTTGCTCTATCTCCAGGTGCCCTTCTTCATATTGATCAAAGTGATTGCCCTGTAAAAGACGACAACTGTTAGCTCTACGGCAGAGAACACATTTTCAAACAGCCTAATTTCACGATTCAGGTTTGTACACAGTGTTATATTTTACATAGATTTGCTAGCAAAACAAATGAACGTATTAAATATAGCCTATATAATGAATTGAGCTTGTAAGAACAACAAAAAAAAATTTCTAAAAACTAAGTCAATTTTATGATTATCAGAAACTATGGAAGTTGTCATTGTAAATGTTTGATATTTTGCCAATAATTTGGGGTTTTGTTTTTTTTTTTTCTCTTTAGAAAGTCTGTGAAAATGCTGGCCACCAGTGCTGACCTTAAAACCACACAAGACAAGAATAAGGAAGAATTGACCCCACCACCACCATAAAGGGTTTTTTTTGTTCTCTTTTCTCTTTTAAAAAAAGAGGAAGGCTTTCCTTGCAGCAGGAAATCCAAATTACTTGAGGCATACATGTGATTTCACACACCTTAAGTCAACAAAACCCCACAAACCCAAACGAAACCTCTCCCCATGCCCACGTTGCTTGTTCATGGTGTGGAGCACCATGAATCCTTGGATCTAGGCAGCTGCACAGTGAACTGTTAGTGGAAGTGATCCTCCAACACACAAAAAAGCCATTAGTTTCACCCCCGAGCAGTCCCCCGAGCCAGCTGACCGTGCGACCACAGAAGCACATATGGTGGCACAAAGAACGTCAGGGTGCTCGCGCAGAATTGTTTATTCCAGAAGAACCAGCTTAAAGCATGTGAGAGCAAAGTACCTGAAATTGCTACACAAAAAGTGACAGGACAGAGGAACTTGTTTGAGGAAAGAGAGACACGGACCAAGAGATACACAGGGGAGTCCACTAATAAAGTGTGCAAATACTTACACAGCAAAGAAAATGCTACAAAGAATGATAAATCCAAGCACCTCACACTCTCGGAGTAACTCCATGAAACATATTTAGTCCTACAGACTGGCCACGTATAATAATTAAAGTAGATAGGAAATTAAATAGAATTGTTATTATGATGTACTGTGCCCAGCCTCCACAAATACACATCATACACACCTCTAGACTGCTTATTTTCTGCCCAAGGGTGCCAGGTAAGCACAGTACAACTCACAAACGCCAGCCACCAGAGTAGAGACTACAGCTGAGCAACCCTCCTCAAACATCCGCTACAGCAAAATCCAATCTTCCCATGCTTTTGCCAAGACAGGAAGCATACAGGGTTCATGAGCTAGGAAGGCAAATGGCAGCCTCTGTCCTCCAGAGTAACCGTTAGTGCTGGAACGCCATCGGTGTGAATGGCCGTTTGGGGGGGGTGGAACAACCAACAAACCACCTCTGTTGTAATTTCAGAGGTTTCCGAAACCTCAAATTCCTGAAATTACAAACATGGTGAACCATTTCTGGCCATTCAGTAGGTCCATGGTGTAGCATTAACACCCACCATTGCTAGCACAGACCTGGAAAGGAAAAAAAATCTGACTTTCTGAGCTACAGACCCAAAAGCAAACAGGAGAGCTGCCTGCAGCCGAGGTTAGCACAAAACCCTGGGAAGGGGGTCGTTTCAGCAGGGTTTTCTACATTCCCGGGGCACTGTCTCAGTGTCACAGCCCTGTGAAACCCCAGGAAGTGCTAAGGCCTCGGCTGGCACCCCCCTATTCCTTTCCCATACCCCGCAGTGCCACTGAAATCCTGCTGGCTGCTCAGCAAGCACCAAACACCTGGCAGTTTTTATTTGCATCCCAGCTCCGCAATTACTTTGAGCAGGAACACCTAGCACCACTGCCAAGAGAAACATGTTGTCACTCTCCTCCTTTCTACCAACACCACCTTCTCCTTCTGCAAGAATTTTAATGAAAGCCAGCGTGCGAAAGAGCAAATAGTCGCAACGGACTGCCTGTTGGAATTTTACAAGCCAGACACCAGCCTCCAAAAATCCTCTGGAACGAATGTTCATATGCAAATCTGCAACCGACCATCTTGACAAAAACGTGTTGCCAAGAGAACTTGCTTTGATGCTGGTGCCCCAACTGCCAGCCTATACATCATCTGCCGTCCACAGCGATAATTCACCCAGGCCACACTCTGCTCCCGGTAGTCTTCTTTCCCACGGCCTCTCCAGAGCAAATTTGGGGCTTAATCTGCAGGCAGCAATCCACTCCCATCCATTTTTTTTGGACAGCCTTCAAGGAACAAGCTGAAGGCAAACTTACCATGCACATGCAGTCACTGAGCTGCTCAAAAAAGCTAGTAATTCTTGGAGACGGGCACAGTGTAGACGCGCAGACTGTTACACGTGTGTGCTGTGAAGTCAAGGAGCCCAGTAGGGAGAAGACAACATAAAACCTGCCTCAATAGCACAAAGGACATGGCCCAGCTGCCCAAAAAGTAGTGCCCAAGAGAACAAAAGCAGTCAAGAGCACACACGCTGTTAATGAATTTGCACTGCTGAATGCTAGCAAAAAGACATTCCTAAAACTTCATATATAAAAATTAAACCCATACAGCATTTAATTAACAAACACCTGAAACACTCTCAGCAAAAACAAAGACATACTTCCCCCTCGCCTAATTTCACAATGTGATTTGCTGCCTGCAGCTAGCTCAGAATATTCCAACTAAATTACCTGGAGCTGGCAAAATATTTCTGCCTACTCACCATCTCCTTTGGCACACTGCCTGCCAAGACATTTTAAATGGTTTTTAGAAAGGCAGGGGTCAATTCCTGTTTGAAAGCACACCTTGCTGATTCAAGGCTTTACGACTCGATTTTTCTGTGCTTAAAAACATCTCCTCCCAGGAAAAAAGACTGAACACTCACCATGTCACAGCCAAAGGCAAAGAAGTCAGAAAGCAAATAAAGTCATTTGCTCTAAGTTTAGTGATCCCGCTATTATGAGTTTCTTTTATATATTTATAAACTTTGGGGTTTATTATCTACTTGATATCTACATTGGGGTTTTTGTTACTGGTAATGGGAGTGGGGATTAGTTGCTTGTTTTACAAATATGAGCAATACTAATACTAGAGTTTTCAAAACAGGCAGGGTGCTTCCCATCACCTTGAACTCCCTGGTATGCAAATGCCACCCCAGCACAGCAGAATGAGACTTGGTGGGATGCTGATAAACTGCTCGCTGTATCAGGAAGTTAACTGTTAGAGGCTTGGTAATTTAAGGCATCAGAATAACAAAGTGTCCAAACTGAGCTGCAATTAAGACTTAGAGACTGTTCTTTCTTTATCAATACTTAAAAGAAATGATAAAGGAAGCATTTTCCTTGCACTCAAAAGTAGCTCACCCTGGAAAAAAGCAGGAAGATAATAATCCAACAGTCATATTGAGGTCAAATTTATGAGCATGTTCAGCCTAACAAGCAAGGAGAAAAATGGTTCTCGCTTCTAGGACCACGACAAACAGCTTGTTAAGGCGATGTTGTCTGCCATCGTGGCCCTCACAGCTGTGCCTTTTGGAGCCGGGACTCTGTGGGGCTGAGGGCAGCACAGCCTGTCCCTTTGCTTCCTCATCCCTGGAGCTGGCTAAGGAACAAGTTGGTGGAATTCCATCTGTTTTCCTTCTTTTCCAATCCTTCAACCTGGCACATCGAATGGATCCATGTAACATTTCTGTTTTGCTGTATCTCAAGACAATGAATCAGAGGGAGACAAAATACTTTAACATTTAAATCTAACAATTAATTAAACCCCAAATGTTGAATCTGTTGAGAATAAACTACATTTCTGGCAAACATGAACCATAAGCACAGACCATGTTTTAATATGATTTTGATCTGTGTCTTCTGCATACTTGAGGGATGCTTCCCTCTTCAGAGGAAACCTTTAAGTGAAAAAAAGAATTCAATCCCTACAAAATGGATACCAGGCCAGAAAATAACAGCTGCATTAAAACCAGCATTATTCCAAACCTATCCCCAAACCTTCTTCCCTGTATGACTATTACAGAGATACAGTAAAATCCTGGCCCTGTTAGCTAATGACAAAGTTTCTGCCTACCCGTGGACAAGCATTTCAGGGCTGCATGCAGTGCCCTTCTCTCTCTCATCCTCTGCCCCTCCATTTTAAAAGCTGCCTGTATCAGGCTTCCTCACTTCTGCTTTGTAAAACAAGATGTACTGCACCACTTATATCACTTTCTTACGGATGCTACCTCCATCCTAAAATAGCAGAGCAAATAAGATGAGAGGCTTCCACTTAAGCATCATTTATTGCTATCACTTTGTGGTACTGCAAGTGCTCCGACGCTAGGTGCTTCACTACAAGCAACCTGAAATTCAATATATTTTACTACTTGAATGAGAAGCAAGGACAAGCCTTCCACATCTAAATATTCCTTATTATACAGCACGCACACCATTTAGTTTCCTTTTGCATTCATCTCCAGGAGCCACTGTTTGCGTCCTGTAAATTTTTGTGTAGTATCATCTGAACTTTGGCTAACTACCGCCTTGGTTACTCACAGTCACATGTCCTCTCCTCTCTCCTCCACTTTCCTACTGTTTGATCTTTGCACAAAGCTCTTCGCCAAACCTTACGTCTTGGAGCCCTCACACACGTAACTGCCGAGTTATGAAGAGAGCATTTGAAAAATCAACTAACAAAAGCTGCCTCCATGAGGGATTTTAGACCTTTCTTCTCCCTTATTTGGGCTGTAAATACTTCAGAGCTCTGGCCCAACAAATGCCATTTTGCCCAAGATTAAACATAGTGGAGTCACTGCATTTTCTGAAACAATTCAAGTTAAATAGCTAAGGGGAAAGATTATTGCTGTTTGTTTCTTACTTACAAGGTCCCAAACATTGTAGCAGTATAATAAAAAAAATTAAAAACCTAATCATACTTCCATCCCAAAAATCTTTAGCCGCAATAATTGTTTGCCAAAAAATGACTCAAAGTGAAATAAATTTGTTGATTTAAGCCCATCTATCAGAATAAGTTTAGCAGCACAGAATTAATTCTCTCCGCTACACGAGGCACCTTTTCATGAAGGTGGGCAAAGACAAAGCATCTAAGGACACACAGATATTACTAGAGGGGAAAAAAAGAGCATCTTCACAACTACAAGGCAGAAGAAAAATATGCTCTCTCCTTCCCTCTCACACCTCCAAAAGGGTGTAGCCAAAACCAGACCCGACTTCCGAGCACTGCATTTTCTAAAGTCACCTACAGCATCATCGACACAATGAGGAAAGAACGATGAGTCACTTCGACTGCTTCAAGGCTAGTAGACCTCCCTGGATATTACTGGACTGCTCGTTACAATCTGCCCAAACACAGAGGATATTAAGATGTCAGTGTGCAGAATACATTCCATATAGTGCACATTCCTGACGGGAATTAGTGGTTTCTTTCATGAACAGCCCTAACTTATCCGTGTATTATTTCAAAAGAAATGTGGCAGTCTACATTTCAGTCACTAGGCCAAACCCTGGAACATGGCTCTCATGCAGAGATGGGAGAAAACTACAACAAAAGAGCAGTATAATGGAGACGTGAAAGCCATGGTTTCCTTTCAGAACGCCTTCATTCAGCTGTCCTTTCAGTTACTGCTCAACAAGAGAGCTCAGTTACACGAACATTATTATTAAAGATGATGATGTAAGTTAGAAAAAACAACAGAAGTCAGATACGAAGAGCCTAGAATGAGAATACCTGGGGAAAATGCTGCCTGCTCCACAAGTCACAGGGACAATGCCTTCAACGGTGTGAACTGAGTAAAATAAGGAAAGACTCCAGCACAAAACCACACGCCTGTGCCTAAGAGCACTAAACCCAGTGATGACTGGGGAGGGAACATGCAGATTGTAGTTGCTGAGATGTCAAAGCAGAAACAATCTATTTATGTCCATAATTTCAGGACCAGCTTAGGAAGGTGCACAGAAACACTTGTTCCCGTGGCCGTGCAGATAACAATCTAAAGAAGGTAATTTTGCGGAAAAGCCTCACTCTACTCACCATCGTTAATTCTTAAACGCAATGGAAAAGAGCACAGCATGATCATGATTGCTTAACTGCACTTGAAAAAAGCACAGTGTGCTCCTTAGGTATTCAAAAATTAGTTTTACACTGGTGGAGTATCAGGAAAAGACTCAAAAAAATAACATTTCTATTGCCTTTACTTTAGAAAATGGATTTTTAAAATACTAATGCAAATCAGCACCACTTGCGCATATTCTATTTATCTGTCAGTTCAATCAATAAACCTTAAACTCCCCAAAATATTAAGCCATAAAATTCAAAGTTGTTACCCACAAAAGTGCCGCTTCAAAACACTTAACCAAGCCCACTCCCCATTCCTGAAAGCTCTGAAGGCATTAGGCTGTAAAACAGCGGCTGAGACACTAAGAATATCTAAAAAGAGAAAAGTACCCACAAAAAAGGCCATTTTCTAGTGTAGATAAAGCCATGGCAGACTGCATTAGCTACAAATCACAGAATATTTTGCAGTGCCCTCTGGTCTCTGCTCCCGCGGTTGGAAAGTACGGCTGACATTTCCTGCAGCCGTCCCAGGACGGGTCAGGACAGATGCAAGGTCTCAACGATTGAGCACAGGAAACTCAGGCAGCATCTAAACACAAATGAGCAAATGTCATCTCTCCGAAATCCTCACTGCCTGCATGCACATGGCACCTTCACGGATAAAGAAAAAAAAGAGTCAGTGATTCCAGAAGCAAACATCCTATTAAATTTAAAATTTCATTTTTTACAGGAGAAGCTTGAGCTGCTATGAGACCTTTAGGAGGACAAGGCACCTTAACATCTATTGGCTTTTCCCAGAGACAGCTGAACAGTTCCTAGCCCAACTTTTGCAAGCCCTCCAGATCCAGGACACCTGCCTGAACTTTGCGAGCCCAGCACCAGCGCAGCGGCCAAGCAAGACAGACACAGCACTTCCTCTGCAAGGGCCCGACAGAGCACCACACTCTTGCCTAACCCAAAGACTTGGAATTTCAACAAACCACAATCAACATTCACCTCATTTTGTGTTGCATTATGCATCTAGTTCTCTTTTTAAAAATCTTTCTGGCTTGGTCAGCTGTTACCAGACCTGCCAGTCTTGCAGAGCCCTGAGCCGGACTGGCCCACCCCTCCTCACACCGCCTGAAGGTGTTACATACCACCCGGTGCAGCTATAGGGTTACACGTGGGGCAGAGACAGGAGAAAACAACTCCAGGCAAGGATCAAATATATAAAAGCTTCAAGTGACAAGGTCTGCTAGTACTGTCTTTTATTTTGTTTATTTGTGAGGCTCTATCAACTACGTCATCTGCTAACCTCACCAGTAAATTTTAGCCAACACAGATGGGAAAGGGAAGGTGTTAAAATCAGCTCCAGCTCACCATACCTAATCAACTGTTTATTACACACAATCAAAACGTAACGGGTTTATAATTTCTCTGCAAGATCCATACCAGATCCTGTGTACACTGACTCCCAATCGCAGACAGTAATTTATGCTGCCCTTTCAAGCTAAGCAGGACCTGACGACTCCGAAGCGTAATTGATGCAGACAACCGTGTTGATGTTTAGAAATCCATCCAGAGAATTCAAAAACAACTCCAGGAAAGCATAGCTTAGGAGTGTTTCTTGAATATTCATTATGCACCCAGAAGAAAATACATTTTTAAGACCAACACGCACCTAGAAGATGACTCCATCCCACCCTGCTCGCACTGGAAGCTTTCTTGGATAATTTTAAAGGCCACGTGGTTTCTCAAAACTATAAAAAGCTGTACTGGTACCTGGAAAGCCTTTGTTAATGCTTCCCAGAACAAAATCATCCTTTTTCCTGTTGTTCCCTGTAGAGACTGTGAAGACACAAAAAAATTCAGTTATCCTTTCCTAGCAACACAGAAGTAAAGCATTCACAAACAACAGCCAGCGTTCTCCTAGCTTTCCACATCTTATAAATCGTTTTCCCAGTCCCTTTCCTGTAAATAAGCAATACAAGCGGGAAAGTACGGAGGCTAGCATCTTCACACCCTCTGAAACAGCTTAATATTTACAGTCAACATCTTGTAAAAGCTGCAGCAAAACCTCATTGTAGGCAAACACACGCATCAATTATTTTGAGAGTACTTAAAATTAAAATCCTCTCAAGTCAATACAACAAAAGCAATCACTTAAGATTTGGATGTGAATTTAAATTGGCAAGTTTTGAAAGAAGCACCTTGTAATTACATGTTGAGAAGTTGATGGCACCTTTTGTTTACCAAACTAAAAGTTAATTTTGATGGCAAAATTCTAACTGTTAAGTCCAAAAAATGCTGAAAAAAACATGCACTAGAACACATTCAAGACTACTCATAGGTCAAGAGCTTTAAACCAGGAAAATGTGCATATAAATACCTAGTTAGAGCTGTCCAATTAAAAACATGTTCTACAGTTGAGAGATAAACAGCTTGTACAAAAAGGAGTGGAAGCCAGAGGCAGGTCCCTGCTTCGCTATGCTTTGCATACTTTGGCACCAAACAAGAACAATTTAATGTCTTTCAGATTCCTTCTGCCGCTACCAAGGCCAGCTATAAATCTGTTCCAGCACACGAGGGATGCTGTTCAGTTCTTCAACACTTCCAGCAACCGTACCGAAGAGTATTAGCGCTGGTCACACTCACCCAAGTTTCTCCTCGCCATTTTTTAACATATCTTGATGCAGAAAGATGCTGCAGCTTCCAGCACCTGCATCTTCATGACTAACAAGGACTTTCAAACAAGAGACACACAGAAAATACCCTGATGGGACCGAGTGCTAATCATTTCATATCTAGAGTATAAATTATTTATCACCACAAACTTCCAAGCTTTCGTAGTACAGTCTTTTTTCTTTCTTTTTTTTCTTAATATGGTGTTTGACTTGATAAAGGCTTGTTTTTAAAGCAAAACATCACAGAAAATCTCACTCAGGAGCAGATTAACTGGATTCAAACTCATAACTCATTCCACGAGACTCAGTACAATTCAACATTTTTATCAGAGGGGAAATAGAGCAACTCCCGACTCGGTTTGCAGATCATGAAGCCCAACAAACAGTAAGCAACAATGTGGACAATGTGTTTGTACAGAGCAATCTGACCTCACTAACGCAAAGTCTGTTTCAGAGCCCTGTACAAACACACCTGCAGCACAGGGCTGCACCCGAGCAGGCAGGAGAAATCCACGTTAAAACCTCTTCACGCAATACAGTAGCAAAAAGGATAAAAATGAGGAACAGCAAATAAGAATAAAGTAGTAAAGAAGATGTTTATCTCTATATTATACAGATGGAGTCTATTCTAGACTCCTTTATGCAAGTCTTCTAGTCACAAACGTGGAAAGTTTTAAGATGCAGAAAGCTGTAACAATGCAAACTGAATGGCAAAATGCCCTACAATAACAGAATTCAGAGATCAGACCGGTATGGCTCTCAAAAGAGGTTAGGACTAAGACAAAAATGTTATATATGCCCTCACATAAGAAGAGGCAGTGCACCAGTATGTGCTTTGGCATAGTAGAGAAGGACATAACAACAGCTAAAAGCTGAAAATAGAAAAATCTAGAAGGAAAATAAAGGAATACACATCCTTCAGTGGCCAAACTACCGGAACAATCTGCAAAAGAAAATGTTCACCATCACCAGCTGTCTTCAAGAGAAAGAGATACTGCAAGCCAAACACTAACTCCTGGACTCAAAACTGGGTCAAATGATGGAAATTGAAGGGTGATACCTGGATATTTAAAGCAGACATCCTAATATCAACTTCTGGCTTTGAAACCGTGAACAGCTAAAATCTCAAATGAATTAATTGCTCATAGAGCTGCTTGAAGGTGGAAAGTACCAATAATTACTATGGGTTTAAAAATGTACAGTAGAAAAAAAAAGCATATATGGACCGAGGAAATGTTGGCCAAGTACTGCAACAGTGCTTTTTGATCGGATGAACTCCTAAAGCTCTACATCCCCACGTAGTGGGTGTTAGGAGAGTTTGGGTTTGTTTTGGAGGGGGTGACTCAGAAGAAGCTGAGATAGCTTAGACATGGTTTGTGGGACTGTAGAATCAAGTGTTTCCTTTTCTATCCGGTTAACCACGGCAATAGAGAACATCACTGCACGCGAGAAGTGACAAAACAGAGCAGAGAAAGGTACAACCAAGACAGGAAAGAAGGTCTATGTAGAATTAATTTAACTACACGAGTTCCAAAAATTCACACTGAAGTTCAGATTCTCCTGTGATGTTCTAAAAATGGAACTAATGCTCTTCAATCTACATTTAAATGCATTTTCTTCTAGTTTTCTCCTCCCTTCCTTGCTCAGACAAGCAGGCAAGAATTAGTCACAGTTCTGATGTTCCTGCTTTTGCTCAACTGAGAGGTCAGCACGGATTGCCAAGGAGGTAAGAGCAGTGTCCTTCCTGTGCTCTGCCCATACCAGAAGTTTAACCCTAACCTATTGATAAATGAGGATCTCTAAACAATACTCATAGATTTTAGAAAATCTAAGACTAATTCTTGAATTAGAAAACATGTCATGGAAAGGGCTAACCCCCAGACTACTCTCAACTACATTTGTGAAAGACAAATTCACGCACCAGGATCTTGCATCGGTTGGAAGCTCAGGATAACGAATTTTGCAGAGGCTCCAATCCTATTCTTTCGCTCGTTTCCCCACATTAACTTTTTCTTCTCCCAATTAGTAAAAGTTAGCAAAAGAAAATGACCCTATTTATTTCCTTGCAGCACAGAGAAAAGCCATCAATGTACTTCGCCACAAGTAGTCACGGCCTGCTGAAGGATATAAAAATCAAATACGTTTGCCTTGGGCAGCCCCTAAGAAATGAATTGAAGTGGAAGCCACTGACAACAGGCACTCATTAAAAGGACAGATTTTAAAACTCCACACTGTCGGCCCAGACGTCTGGTAAGCCGGACTGTCTAAGCTGCTTGGGAACAAAACTTATCCCTAACATTCTGCCAATTAAAAAGCATAAAATCCCCATGCCATCACCATTCAGCTCAACTTGCTGGAAGTGGCAGGACTAGCAGAACAGACCAGCCATAACAGCAACATGCTCAGTTAGCTCTTCAAATCTTTTGGGGGGGGAAAACCTCAGCCCATCTTCTTGGCATAAGCAAGAATACGAGAACCGAGGTTCAGACTGGCCACATTTCAACCCAGTTTAGAAAACCGGGCATTTCTGCTTGGTAGAAGTGTTATTCGATACAATAAACTAAAAAAACAAGAGACAGAACAGTTTGTGTTCCGTCTGGCTAATGATGCAAGTAAGTGCAATGTACGTAGGAAGAGGAAATTATTGTACACATATACACATATGGCTGGTAATATTTCTGCTTCAACAATGAAAAGGAGAAAGATATAGCAAGAAAACATTTTCTCAACATCTGCAAGTAACTGGGAGCTCCACTGGATCTCAGCAATATGGAGACATCCACGGTATTCATTCTTTGAGTTCAGTATAGTTAATCTAAAGAATAAAATTATTGCAATTACAAAAAAATCACACAAAAAATATATTTACTTATTGCAGCAGTCTCATGTATTCACACAGCTTTCAGTAATGCTTCTAAAATACTGTTAGCGTAGTCGACAGCTTTCGTTCATAATTACTTGAAGTTACAATGGTTCACAAGTTTGTCTCTGCCGTGGGGAAGCCAGTCAATCAAGGAGACGGCAGAGGCAGACAAGTGACAGACATCCCTGCAACAGATAAGTAGGACGATCTTTTAACCAAAGGACTAAGCTTGTCAGTGGCTCACTCAAAAATAACCCCTCCTGTAATGGAAAAGGGAAAAAGGTTGGGATTTATTTGGGTAAGCCACCCAGCAGATTGAACTTACCATTTCAAAGCCTAGAGAGAGGAAAGAGAAGGAAGATCAGTAATATCCTTCTTCCTTTGGTAATTCATTTCACTGCCTAAAGTCTCCCGAACAAACTGCTGTGCTGCCCTGGTCAGGGAAAGATCAAGTATTACTGGACAGAGGAAAGCTAAGTGTCTTTCACTGGAGTTGCCCTCAAGTTCAGCACCTGCAACATACAGTCAAAAAACAGGGGTTTTCCCTGGAGCTTTTCTAAGGTTTGGGAGCATACAGCAAAAGGAGCAGAGCTTCTAAAGCTACACAGCACAGCAAAAGCAAGACAATCCTATTAAAAACAAAACCAAAACCAAACAAAAAAACAAAAGCTGCTTAATCACCTTGCTGCAGCAATATCCTCAATGCCATTTCAACTTTCAAATCACCCTTAGCTTTGAGGTTCTTTACACCCTACCATAGAGAGGACTGAATAATTTCAGAGTACATAATCTTTCTCCTCCCCCTCCATACCATGATCTTTATCCTTAAGGATGTCTGACCTTCTTATCTTTATACTCGCTACTCTTTTCCACAGAGCTACTCCCCCATTCCCTCTGCAGCTTTCTTTATACCCATCGCATCGCTTTGGCTTCAGTTACCCTACTCCCTCTTATTTCTCCAATCCTTGGTTGATACCTCTGCTCAACTATTTTTCTCCCTTCATCACCTTTTTATGCACTTTAGACCATTCATACCTTCTTCTCGGCTGGTTTTGGTCCTTTCTTTCCTGAACCTGTTTCCCTTCAGTGCCTACGTTTCCATCCCTGCCTTCCCTGACTGCACCGAGCTTCCTTTAGACAGGCACAGGGGAGGAAAGAATAGCTCTCAGCAGCTCTCTCACCTTTAATCCACTTCGCTCCAGCATACCAGAAGCTCAGAAACCTGAATATCACCTCTGCTAATACCATGTTGCTAACCTCATCTCTCCCCTGCCCACATCAATGCTCACCTCACACTCTTGCCAAACTAATCCTCCCAAACCCAGAATCTTTCCAGTTTCTTTCCAGAAAGAAGGCCGATAACAATAGAGACCTATAAAATGCCTTTTTTTTTTTTAATCCATATCTTCCATTAGCCACATCACTAATCCTAAGGCATTTGCCTTTCTACCAAACAGCTAAAAGGCTCTTTTGACCTATACGCTTTACTCCTGACCTTTTGTTTCTCTTCCTCTCTTGAGATGGTAACACATCCTTTTACTTCATCAAGGAGATCGCAAGTAGATCACCCAAGAATGAAATCCAAGGGATCTCTGTAGCCTTCCTCCCCCTCACCGTGCCGCATCCATCCCCGCTTCAAGCCATGTAATTTTAGAGCACCGTCTCCCTTTCGTCATGCCTACTTGGGTCTCAACAGACTAGCAGTAACACGGGGTCACATTTCTAGTCGTACTTGGTCAAATAACAGAAATTTCACCTGCTGAAGCTTAGAATTAAAACTGTTAGAAATTGCATGAAAAAGGCATTCTTAACACTGACAGAAACACTCCTACAAAGGGAGCCTACATACAAATTTGTGACTTCGCACTAACAGTGCATCTTATTTTTGCTGTAGTTTTGAGACCAGTATTTTATAGAGATGCTCAAAAGCTGCATGCTAAAGGCAGGCGTATTTTTACCTATGCTTAGCAACAGTCATAGCGCAGCTTTCACAGCAGACCTGCAGAGCGAGCCACTTCCTTTATTCCACATTGGTGTTGTATCTGAAGTGACCTTTGTCTAAATATAGAGGGGAAAAAAAAAGTCAAAAATCTTCTCTGAAAGCAATTTTGATGAAGAAGAAGGAAAAATAAGGTTCAAAAAGCCTTCCTCCATCAGACTGACCAACTGTCAGGGGTACGTGCACAGGCGCTTCAGCTCCCACCAATTCAGTGCGACCTTGGCCAAGATACTTGGGCCCAGTCTCCCTCTAATTATCTTTTTCATAGCTCATCGTTTTCACGTTCAGTCCTCTGCAAGCCTTAACCAACTCTAAATTGTTCTTCCCAGAGGACCGATTCCACTTTTCCCTCAAAGGAAGCGTTAAAGCACAAAAGAAAAGGTCTTCTCACTGGCAAATTTTCAGGAAGAAGAGAGGAGTTACCCTACTGTAAAAACAAGCCCTGCCTTTATATTTGTTACTCTAGTCTATGGAAAAAGACAATGAAAACCTGATATTTGGCATGGATAAAGTCCCAGTTAAAAACAGCGCCCTTTCTTAAAGTCAAGGAAAAACAGGGTTGTGACCGGGTGATTGTTTCTGAGCATACTCGGCAGCTTTCAAGATTTCAGCATCGGGTAATGGAGCCCTGTTTCCTCTCTGACATCACTACAAATTCTCCGTGCATGACCAGAGCAATGACACAGTAACAGGTTTTGCTGCTACAATTATTTTTTTTAGGTAGGGGTTGCCCCACAAAGGGACTAGAACAAGGACACCCAGCGAAAAACACATGTGAACAAGTTGCGTAATATACGACTGCAGAGCTTAAACATTTCTTGGGTATATCCTGCAGTACTGGACTTGTTTTAGGTTCCCCATCTCTCTCCTCCGAAAGCAAACTATCACAAGAAACGTATTTTCAAACCCAAGATCTGGCTCACTCCACTTCCTGAAACAGGAACTTCAAAAACGAAATCAGACCATTTCAATATTAATTACGACTCGTTTCTTCACGTAATGAAATGAATGATGCAAACTAGCCCATGTGTTTAAGGCTGCGTTAGGAAGCCATGCCTACAGTCCACAGATAAGGTAATGCAAACAGTGCAGTCAACCACACTGATATATATTTTCTCAGGCGTTTCTAACACAGTTTAATAACGATTTATGAAGCATGCATCCCCTAAAACATCCAGAAGGAAAAACACAAATTAATTACGACTGGACATCCTGACTGCTTTCAAGACTGCACCTTAATGCTACATGAAGTAGAATTACGCAAGCTCCGCAACTATAAAAAACCCTCCCAGATCTTTAGCTGAAAAAGCATGAGTTTGGTTAAAAAGCACTATTCCAACTTCGGGCTCCTGAAACAAGGACGACACATAAAAGCTCATCAATAGCTGCTCTCCAGCTGCATTTATTCTCACTCCTTTTGTTTTTCTTTCTAACATCGAGACTCTCGCGGGCTGAAGTCAGAAAACAAAATGTCATTGTTTAAGCTTAACGAGTCAACGTTAATTTTTCCATTGTTTATTTAAATCCCCTTTAAAACAGCAACAGTGGCGTTAATTACGTCGAAATACTAACGCTTTCTTGGGGGGGGCGGGGATACGAGGAGCAAAAGGCGTTTCGCGCTGCGGGCACATCTGGGGGCAGCCGGACAGACGGGGATGCCCTGGCCGGGGTGGGGGCAGCCCCCGCCCGGGGACCCCCGCGGTGAGGCGGCGGCCCGACCCGCATCCCTCCGGGCTGCCGCTGCCGCCCAGCCTCCGGCCTAACAGACCGTAAAAACGACCGGAAAAAAAAGAAAAATAAAAATAAACCCAAACAAACNGCCTCTGGCCGCCTTCCCTCAGCGCCGCCCGCGCCGCGGTAGCGCGCCCGCCCCGCCCCCGCCGCACCGGGTCTCTCTGCGCATGCGCGACGCGGCAGGTCACGTGCGCGGCCCGGGGACGTCGTCGTGGCGGCGGCGCCACCGGGCGGAGCGGGAGCGGATCGCTGCTAGGGGCCGGGCGAGGCTGCACGCGCGAGCCACACCGCTCGNGACATCCTGACTGCTTTCAAGACTGCACCTTAATGCTACATGAAGTAGAATTACGCAAGCTCCGCAACTATAAAAAACCCTCCCAGATCTTTAGCTGAAAAAGCATGAGTTTGGTTAAAAAGCACTATTCCAACTTCGGGCTCCTGAAACAAGGACGACACATAAAAGCTCATCAATAGCTGCTCTCCAGCTGCATTTATTCTCACTCCTTTTGTTTTTCTTTCTAACATCGAGACTCTCGCGGGCTGAAGTCAGAAAACAAAATGTCATTGTTTAAGCTTAACGAGTCAACGTTAATTTTTCCATTGTTTATTTAAATCCCCTTTAAAACAGCAACAGTGGCGTTAATTACGTCGAAATACTAACGCTTTCTTGGGGGGGGCGGGGATACGAGGAGCAAAAGGCGTTTCGCGCTGCGGGCACATCTGGGGGCAGCCGGACAGACGGGGATGCCCTGGCCGGGGTGGGGGCAGCCCCCGCCCGGGGACCCCCGCGGTGAGGCGGCGGCCCGACCCGCATCCCTCCGGGCTGCCGCTGCCGCCCAGCCTCCGGCCTAACAGACCGTAAAAACGACCGGAAAAAAATAAAAATAATAAACCCAAACAAACACTAAGCCCCACGCTCCCGCGGGTGAGGGTTACCTCAGCGGGGAGGGGAGCCCCCACCAGCCCCCTCTGCGGGGGACGCTCAGCCCCGCCGCCCTTACGGCAGGGCCGGCCGCTGGCCCCCTCCCCGGGCCGGCCCCCTCCCGCGGGTCACCTTGACAGCCCGCCCCGGCCCCCTGCGCCCGCGTCTTTGTGTCGTTACCGGCCGCCGCGGAGCGCCGGGCCCACGCACAAAGCCCCGGCGGGGTGAAGGGTGGGGGGGCGGGAGGAGGCGGCCCTCCCCGGCCTGAGGGGGCCGCGGCCACCCGGGGCAGAGTTACAGCCCGCCCGCCCCCCGCGGCGCGGCCGTTACCTGGAAGTCCCTGTCCTCGTTGAAGCGGGAGAACCTGTCCGCCATTTTGCGCCGTCGCCGCCGCCTCGCTCAGCTCAGCCCAACCCGGCCCGACTCGGCCCCGCGCCTCTGGCCGCCTTCCCTCAGCGCCGCCCGCGCCGCGGTAGCGCGCCCGNGCAGGCACCGCCGGCTGTACCGTTAAGCCGCCTCCGCCGCAGCGGGTCGTGTTTGTCTGTGTCTGTCTGTGTGGGTGTCCTCAGCTCCGCTGCGCTTGGGAACGGAGCGCGCACCACGCATGCGCGACTCCCCGCCTGCGCGCGCACCCTGGCATCTAACGAGGGCGCGAGCTGCTGTAGCACGGGGGGCGTGCCGTTGCTCTATGGCGCTGTGCGCATGCGCAGAGTCAGGCGGTGAGAACACGACCCGAGGGACAGGGGCGGGCGCGATTCCCGCTTCAGCCTTCCCGCACTCCCGGCCCGAGCCAATAGAGTTGCTCCGGCCTTTTGAGTGATGGCCGTACGAACCAATAGGAACACGGGGTCGCCACCGCCCCCTGGCGTGCACCGCGGGTCACGCCGGTTGCTGAGGGGGCGCGTGCGCAGCCTCTGAGGGTCCCGGGCGGGAGCGGGGCTGTGGGGGGCGATGGGGCGGCCCAGCACCCCGGGGCGGTGGGGGGGGCCCGGCCTGGCGCCTGGGCTCAGCCCTGAGGCGGGTGACGGGGCCTGGGGCCAGCCCTGAGGTAGGCCATGTCGCCCAGTGCAAAGCCTGAGCTGGACTGTAGTGCTCGGAGCCAGCCCTGAGGCGAAGCACAGTGCCAGGGGCCAGGCAGGGCCACGCTTGGAGCCCTGCTCCCACCTGGCCCTTCAGCCAGGCTGCGGGGGCTGTTCATCGCCCCTGAGCAGGGAGACGCGTGCCTGGCTTGTGCAAGCGTAGCCGGGTCCCCGTGTGCGGTGGCAGAGGAGCAGCGCCCCAGGCCTGCACACGCGATGCCTGGGGTCTGTGTCTCACAGCAGCCCGCAGGCCTGTGAGCACAGGGGCCGTGGCAGATGAGGCCCTGCTTTTCCATCCACCATCACAGCTGTTACCAGCTGTCTCTGAGCATGGCAGCGTGTGTCACCGTCTCTGCGCCGTCCCCGACAGCAGGAAAACCGGATTCCATCTGTCTCTCCATTCATTCCTTTTCTTTCACCAGAAGCCTCGCTGCCCGGATCCTGCTTGCGTGCTGCCCTCTGCCGCCTCATCCAGGCAGGATGAGGAGACAGGAGCTCAGAGACAGGCCTGTCTGAAGCGTGTTCACCAGACCGTGCCTCCACGTGTGCCACCAAACCCGTCGATGAGGTGAATGCCTGTGACGGTGAGCCCTGCCCAGCAAGGCTGTGGGTCGGATGCAGGGGAGGCTGAACCGGTGGTCGTGCTTTGCGCTACACAGCGTAGCTCGTAGCAGAGCTGACTTGATCTATTTCTGCAGTGTGCCAGGCTGGGCTGTGCTGCCAGAACTCCTGCGTGGAGCTCCCTCTGACTTGCTAAGAGGGATGCTGCCCTCATCCTGCTGCCCCACCTCAGCAGCCCTGCAGAAATCCCCCTGGGAAGTCCCCCTAATCTTGGCTCTCTCCAGGGACCAGCAGCCCTGCGTGCTGAGGAGGACCTTATGGCTGAGAGCTGGGACCTCTGCATCGCAGGGTGGCTGTGAGAGCTTTTGCTGAGCAGGAATGTTCTTGAATTTACTCCTCATTGCCCTAAAAATGTCCTGATGATGAAGCCTGTCTGTGCTTTGCTCTGCACCCCCCAAACACCTCAGCACCAGGAGTCACCCAGTTCATCCTACCTCAGGGCTGTGGTCCCACCTGTCTGGGTGAGGGGTGGCTGCCAGTTCGGAGCTGCCGGGCCTCTGCCTCTCCTCCGCAGGTCGCAGTCTCTCTCCCTGCTGACGTCCCCATGGTTCCTTGTGCCCCAGGGACTGCCCTGCAGCTTAGCCCCATGAGGGTGGAGAAGCTGAGGCACAGAGGGGAGCAGCCTTCCTCCTTCCAGGAGGGGACTGTCCCTGCCTCGTCCTCCTGAAGCACCCAGATGGGTCCAGGCGAGCAGGGTGAAGCCAGGACCCCTGCCGCGGGAGCCCCCCCACACTGAGTGGCTCCGTGGGGGGCTCAGTCAAAGGGACATGCGTGTCCCACAGCCACCCCACCTGTGGGTCCTGGGTGGGCACCTTGGGCCCTGCTCAGCACCGGGGCTGTGCCCACGAGAGGGAGCTCCTACTCCACCCAGGTGGGCAGTGGGACCCCCACCCACACTGTGGGCCCCCCACCCCCTGTTGGGTGCTGAGCTGGATGTGGCCCCGCAGGGAGATGGAGCTGTTTTGAGCTGGGTGGGGCGAGTCCCGGGGCAGGGAGCATGGGTGCCGGCACCCCCCGGGGAGGGTGGGAGCTCCCCCAGCAGGACCCAGGTGTGCTGATGGTTTATGCCCCTTCTCAACATGTCCCCCCCACCCCCGCTGGGTGCACAAAGCCAGTGGGTGCTCATCGTTACCGATGGGTGGGGGGCACTTAGCCCTGCCTGCTTGTGCTTTGGGGTGAGGGGGATCTGGCACCCCGGGGGTGCTGAGCTGCGGAGGAGGGTGGCCCCCACCCTGGGGCCGGGTGCCCTCCTTGGTGCTGCCTGAGGCCTCTCAGCCCCTGCCTCGGTTTCCCTCGGTGCTACGGGGGTGAGCGGAGCCTGGCTGTGGCAGCGGGGAGCTGGGGCAGGCACTGACTGCGCTGTGGGGGGCAGCCCTGGGAGGGCTCGGGCCCGAGATGCTCGAGGGGAACAGTGTCCCCAGGCTCCGAGCGTGTACGTGCGCGGCACGTACCTACGGGTGTGAGTGCGAGTGCGTGTGTGAGCAGAGGGAGGCCGGGAACCGGGAGTGGAGGAGGCCCCTTTCTGCAGGCCGGGAGGTGGAGGCCGGCGCTGCGGCCGCCTGGGCCCCTCTTCTCATGTAAAGCAGCTTTGTGCGGGGGCTGCGGCCCCCCGGCCCCCGCCGCTTGCCACAGAGCAGGGAGCCGGTGGGGGCCCACAAAGAACGGCCCCCCCTCGGCTTCCGCTCACAGCGAGGGCCCGTGCCTGCTGGGGACGTGTGCCTGACGGGGACCTGTGCCTGCTGGGGGACAAACCTGCCCGCTCTGCACCCCCGGTACCCCCAAGCCTGGAGTGGCTGGCCGTGGGGACAGCTCAGTGTCCCAGTTGGGTGCAGGGACAGCTCAGTGTCCCCATGGGGCGTGGGGACAGCTCAATGGGGATGGTTCGGTGCCACCCTTGGGCACAGGGACAGCTCAATATCCCCATCGGGTGTGGAGACAGGTCAGGGTCAGAGAATCACGGAATCACAGGTTTGGGTGGGAAGGGACCTCCCAGCCCACCCAGTCCCACCCCTGCCATGGCCAGGGACACCCTCCACTAGCCCAGGTTGCCCAAAGCCCCATCCAACCTGGCCTTGAACACTGCCAGGGAGCCAGGGGCAGCCACAGCTTCTCTGGGCACCCTGGGCCAGGGCCTCAGCACCCTCACAGGGAAGGATTGCTGCCTCACATC
>VXBL01006202.1:0-11857 GCA_013400195.1 Aramus guarauna
AGTATAGTTTGTATTAAATTAAAATTTATTGCTTTTCCCCCTTTTCCCTCTCCTTGTTTTTTTGGCCATATATCTCCGTTACCCATGTACTGGATCGACTTGCCCCTGCGTTGCCCACCATGACGTTGGCCCATCCACCCCTGAACGCCCATGTGAAAACCCTGGTTGGCTATGCCCAAAAATGTGCTTGTTGCCAAACGGGTACCATACTTGACAACTTCCGATTGAATACCCATGCCCAATGCCAACATCCACGAACGCCAATGACCAATGCAGTACAATGCCAGTGTTTCAGTCCCAGACAGCAGTGGCCCCGAGCGGTATGTCCCAACAGTTTATGCCTCACTGCCTGATTAGAAAGAGAGAAATGTATTTTATTACCTGCCTTTTATATAATTAAATAGTATCCCCTTATAGACGGTGTATTGTTTTTTTTCAAGTTTTCTGTCTTATTTTCCCCATTAAGTCTTTTTGTCACTGAACTTTTACGTGAGTTGCCCACCCAAACAATCCACTAATTTTATTTCAATGGAAGGAGCACAGCTTCAAGTGTTGCATATTCGCTGCATTGTAAATCAAATTGTTTCGAAACAGTCTCTCGCTCTGTCTTTGTGGCCCACCTTGCTCCCCTCAGCATTACCTGTTCATAATTATTTCTGATGAAATGCTAACTCTGGTTCACTTTCCTTCACTTCTCATTTGTTTTGTCCTTTTTTGTTTTATTTTGCATTTGTATTTGTTTTCTTGGAGAGCCCATTAGTAATCTGATTTCTAACTGGTCTCATAACCTTACTCCAGATACAGTGTTCACCACTTGCATATCCCCACTTTTTCTACAAGAAGGTGTACCAGTTTTACCAATGTAATAGCAAGGGTATACTAAATTAGTGGTGGTGGGGAACATGAATATTCACTTCTACTTTCAGTTCTGCGTCAATTTCTTGCCCACTTAATCTGAGCCCTTCCAAAGCCCATTCTGTCTTTCTTTCTCTCTCTCTGCAAGACCTACCTAATCTTAAATATATCATGCATATATATTGGGCATAAACAAAGATGCATGTGTTGTAAATTGAGCAAACAGGTTTACTTTAAATGGGGAACACTAATTGTAAGCTCTTCTGTCTAGTAAATCTTGTTGGAATTTTGTATATGATGATAAAAAAAAATTTACTTCTTCTTTTCCACCTTTTCCATATTGTCTGGCATTATGGCCTCCAACAGCATCCTGAGTATAAGTGCAGATATAGAAACGATTGGAGAAATCTTGAAGAAGATTATCCCTACTTTAGAAGAGGTATGTCTGTTATCTTTTACGTCTAAAAAGAAACAAAAGTTTAGCTTTTGAAACAAGGTGGTTCTAGATGATTTGCTGTTTTTTAAATACAGTAAATTAGAAAACAAACCCCAAAATCCTTTTAAAGACTCTCAGACTACCTGTTGGCATTTTTTTTGGTAGAGCACAGAGTCAGTCACTATTTATTAAATTAATGTTTTGAACAGCTTCCCCACTTTCAAAATACTTGTTCTTAACTTGTTTAGTCCCCATTTTGGAAGTAGTTGTAACTTGCATCCTGCATTGGCTTTGTAAGTAAGAGTGTTGCACTGTTTGATATCATCTTAAATCTTTATACAATGTTGTGCAATGTAATAAACAAGGAAAACTGATTTGACATCAGTTTATGTTGAGGTGAGATGCTTAAATAGTTGTTATCCTATCAAAGGAAATACAGGATTACAATTCAGCAATAAATCAAGTCATACCATTGTGTTTGGAGAAGAAACTTAACAAAATCCCAAATACTTCAAATTTTTGTGTGACTAATATTTTTATTCTTTTGCTTGTATGCATCTTTCTTACAGTATCAACACTACAAAGGCAGCGACTTTGACTGCGAATTGAGACTTCTCATTCATCAAAGTTTGGCAGGAGGAATTATTGGCGTCAAGGGTGCTAAAATTAAAGAACTCAGAGAGGTACTTATTTCCTGTTCTGAGACTTGGATTTTGTTCAATACACAACTTAGTGTTTTGTGTTCATAGGGGGCAAGCGTAAGTTATTATTACAATTTATTTTTTTAAAATTCTACTTCCTTGAAGACCGTTGTTTTCTTCCAGTGAAGGAATGCGATTATAAAAAGCTAATGCGTCTCTATGAACTTAAACCACCTTTGTTTTCTATCCTTTCTTTGCATTGTGTCAGGCAATTGCAGGTCAGTTCAGATATAAACTGATACCTGTTTGCATGGGTTGAGAAAGGCAAGATGACTAGACGTAATGCTAGCAACATTGCTGTCTTGCGTCCAAAGCATGTTTTCCTGATATGTGAAGGTTAATACAGCCTGTAAGCTCGCAATGGGTATGTGGTGCTTTTCCTAGTGTTTAATGAAATGATGGTATAGAGGAGCCATAATTGAAATAGGAGAAAATGGAACTTTTCTCCTCTTCATACAAAATTATGTCAGCACAGATCTTTAAAAAAAAATTAAAAAAAAATCCTAAAATTAATTTTTTTATGAGAACTCAGAAGCAAGCATGCACTTAAAGTTGCTGGGAATTGTCTTTTGGATTGTTTCTTTAAAAATGTTTTAATGGATTTATAAAGTTGTAAATTTGTAAAATTTGTAAATACTTACATTAGACAATCTTGGATTTTTTTTTTTCTTCAACAGAACACTCAGACCACCATTAAGCTCTTCCAAGAGTGTTGTCCTCATTCTACTGACAGAGTAGTACTTATTGGTGGAAAACCTGATAGAGTTGTTGAATGTATCAAGATTATCTTGGACCTTATCTCTGAGGTAATGTTTATTACATTTATTTTATTCTTTCATTGGCATTCATGAATGTTAGGCATCAATTGGATGAAAAACAGTATTGTTAAGTTTCTGTTTTGAATTCAGTATGTCCTATTTTCCCAGTAACAAAAGTTACTGTTAACACCTTTTGAAATTACTTCCATTTTCTAAATTTGGGGTGCAGCTTATGGGGGAGGGAAACAATTTTTGGTATTAGTTGGTTATTATTCATGCTTTGCATATCATTAAGATGCAAAAATTGAAGAGGAAGTGAGACAAAATTTATTTGCCACTGATAAGTAACAGCAGTTTCTCTATTGTAGTTAAGTTCACAGGGAAACACATCACCATCACTTCCTTTCTTACCAGCACTGTGAAATCAAAAACATGTTCCAAATGCATAAATTCATATTTATACATTTGTTAATTAAGTATGCCAATTGTAATAGTCCTAATTGGGTTGGGGGGTATTTTTTTTTTTTGCTTGTTTTAGTCTCCAATTAAAGGACGGGCCCAGCCTTATGATCCCAATTTCTATGATGAAACATATGACTATGGTGGCTTCACAATGATGTTTGATGATAGAAGGGGACGTCCAGTAGGCTTTCCAATGCGTGGAAGAGGAGGCTTTGATCGAATGCCTCCTGGTCGTGGTGGACGACCTATGCCTCCATCGAGAAGAGATTATGATGATATGAGCCCTCGCAGAGGACCTCCACCTCCTCCACCAGGTCGTGGTGGTAGAGGTGGCAGCAGAGCTCGTAATCTTCCTCTTCCTCCACCACCACCTCCTCGTGGCGGGTAAGTTGTTGTGTAAATGCATTATACAAAACTCAGATTGTGTACAATCTGCTGAATCATGTTGATCTTTCCAGTGTTTTTTCCACGCATCCCTGTTGGTAGTGATTATGCAGAATTGAATGTGTATTAGACCAGAGTATGTTGAAAAGTACTGGAATTAAACTATTTCCTGTACTGTAGTAATCTACAGTCAGTAGTGGTGAGACTTTCATGTCATTCAGTACTTGGCTAAGGTAATTTGAAATTAAGTTGTGCATGAACCATGAATACGAAATTTTAAATTGGAATAGATAAACTAGTTTATAACGTAACTCATGTACTGCTGCTTTTTTCATTTTAGAGATCTTATGTCCTATGACCGAAGGGGCAGACCGGGAGACCGTTACGATGGCATGGTAAGAGTTCAAAATTTGCCTTGTTCTGTTTTGTAAGAACAGTTAGCACACTGACTGTGTGAAGATACTATTGCTGAACACATGCACTTAAGTGTGAGGCATGTATGGTTTTGATGATACAATCAAAATGTCTATACAAATGGTCCCTCCTGTAGAAGAATGTTTGGAGTGTAAGTGGTATTTAAGATACAATCTTTCTTTCTTCCCTGGCATGAAAAATGTTGCAGAAAGTTTGACTCTGCTGTACCCTGCAGGTTTTCTTGCATGACCGTCTTTTAGTTGTGGGTTTTTTTTTTAATCAGGATGACTGAAATAGGAATTGGTAGGCTTTTCACATAAAGCAAACGCATCAGAACAACGTTCTCTTAAATTCTTTGATTCATACAAGCTTTCTTAACACTAATGTTGGAAAACATGAGTATAGATAGAATAATACAGATTATAGAATACTATCTATGAAGATCTCTAGTTGATCTGGAAGGTGACTGCTCTTTTGAATCAATTCTTGTCTGTTTGCTGGTTTATCTGAAAAAAAATCCACTGTAATTTCCTAAGTTTTGGAGCTAGGGCCACTGCTAAGTTGTATTCTAAATTAAATTAGGTACATTCAACCATATTAATTCTAATACTAGCTGAGGAAAAAAAAAATCTCATAGTGTACATGTAAGCTTAGAAAAAGGCTTATCCTTCCATATTGTGTTCTGAAATGCAACTTCCCAGCAGTCATCTGCTATTGTACTAGATTCCTGTTTCCTGGGAAGAGAAATCATGTGTCTGGGAGGTAAATCTCTATAGTAACAACCTTCTTTTCTCTTCTGCCTTTGTTTGGCACCTTCATTAAGATGACAAGTGAGACTTTTTTTTTTTTTCTTTTAAATGAATGGAAGAGAAAGGAGTGGAGAAGAGCTATGAAATCGGCTTTACACATTTCCTTCTTCTTGGGAGTAAGAGTTACTGGAAGTAGATATTGCAAGAATGTCGGATGCTTACTAAAAATACTAAAAGGAAAGACTTACACGCAGTTACAAAAAAAGTGTTACCCTAGCTACTCTGCATGTTAAGGAAGTGGAAGAATTGAGAAGTACACCTCCAGGATTCCTTATTTGTTTTACGTGTTTTCAAAGCTCAGGTTTTGCAGCTAATAAAGCCAGTGCTAGAGCATATAAACTGAGCATCCCGCCCTTCTTCAGGTATCTGGTTTAGCACACTCTTACTTAGCTTGACTCTTGGGCAGTAGTGTGTTTTATTTTTACTCCATTCCAGCTAGAACAGAAAATCCTTTTTGACTTTGTTTAGCCTGACTTTTATCAGGTTGAGCTTTGCTTTTTTGACATGAGTTTCTACAAGTAAGTGGAGTCATCCATCTCTCCTTTTTTTTTTTTCCAAAAAGCAATTTATTTCACAGTGAAGCTGCTCATGGCTTTGGCTCCTTCATGACCAAATACCCTAGCCTGCTTAAAGTGAGGACTGCTTCCCAGCAAAAATTGTATTAAATTTCTAGTTTCAGTTAACCATGATCCTAGTATCCTAAATTACGTAAGCAGTTAGGAGGTCTTCATGTGGTTTGTGAGGCTGGAGCTGGAAATGTCATGCCAGAAATACAAGGTCTTCCTGTGATACCCTTTTTTTCATAGAGAAACCATTCTCTAGTGAAACACTTGAACTGGAGTAAACCAACATCAGTATGGCTTGTGAGCTAAGTAATCCAAGGGAAAGGCTGCTCTCAGAGAGCAGAAGTGCTCCTTTACATACATTCTATTTTACATAGATGCAATAAAAGGCAAGAATAGATGCTTTTCTCAGATGAGCATCTCCAAAATCGTGGAAATGTTCAATGTACAGAAATTTTTTTTGTTGTTGCCAGTTCTCTTTTCCACTAAAGGCAGAAAAACTCAGTAGTTTAAGACATTTAAAATTGGATGCTGAACTGTCAATTTTCTGGAATTCCAGAGATAGGACAGTAAGGGCAGCTTTGTAAATGCTGAGATGAGTAAGAAAAAAACACTTTGATTTTAAAAGATACGTTAATTCCCAGTGCAGAGTCACTTACTTAAGATTCTTGCCTGTTAGCGTGGCTCACAGTTGTTTATTTATGCACTGCTATTGACAGTTCACTTGGTTTATAATCTCTATTCTGAATATTTTTCCTTAAGGACAGACTTGTATTGTTTCTCTGTTAAGAGCTATATATTTCAGTGTGTAACTATTCCAAATCAAATGGCTGTGGACCATAAGGGCTATTCTGACAGTTGAAAAAACCTGAATGCTATTTCCAATATTTCGTTTTTAACACCCTCATCCTCAGGGGTCTTTTAGATACATAAATGCATACAGAGATCAGTGGGAGGGGTGGAAAATAAAGGGGACAAGCATATAAAGCCATTTTATCCCCTCACCTCTTTTCTAATTGACTGACCAGATACAAACATTTTCAAAGCACTAAAAATTTTGAATACCGAGTTAATAGAGAGTTAAATCAGAATGTCTCCTGTTAAGTGAACTGTCTTCACAGACTTCTGTGAGTGTTTTCAGACTTCTAATGTGCTTTTATAAATGCTTCCTGGTTCTTGATCTTTTTTTATTTTAAATGTACACATACGTGTACAAACACATATGTCTTGACATATAAACAATTGAATAAAGGCACATACACTTAAAAATACAAAACATTCCTCATATTTAAGAGATTTGACATTAAAAAGCATGTAAAAATCAGTAAAGGAAGAATGTATGACAACTCTTCTATTCATCCATGCAGAAGGCAGAAGAAAGTTACAAAATTCCACTTTGTTAAAAACAAAATTATGATAAAAGAATTTTACATCAGTTAGGACCACATGCAGTTTCTTTCATTTGATGTAAAAGTTAAGCTCTTTGCCTTATCCAGCCAGTGTGTCATCTGGTTTATATTCTAGTACCAGTAGTCACTAACACAAATGAGTCGGTAGAGTGTAACATTGTCATGTATGTTAAGATATCCTGTTTGAGAAGCTGGTTTTAGAATGCACAAATGAACGCCAGTTGCTGAAACTGTAGAATGCTGAAAGAAACAAACACTATATATCACGTTTTAAAAACATAATTAATTTCTACTGTAGTTAGCAGCAGATTGTTATTCAGGTTACTTGCTGTATGAGGTACATGGAAATGAACTGGTAGAACATGAGAAGCAGTGTCCTTCCTGCTTGACATAATCACTGACAGTTACTTGTTTCAACCTTACTAAACCATCATTTTCTAATGGATGACGGAAATGAGACTTAGTACATATTAGCACTTGAATGTGTTGGAAAAGAAAAAAAAAAAAAAAAAAAAAAAAACCAAAAAAAAAACAAAACCAGAAAAAGACCAACAACTTGTTCAAGCTTTGTTCTGCCATTAGCTGTCTGACCCCCTTTGTTAGAGGAAAATCTGTTTGAACCACAGAAAGAGGGGAAAAAAGTGAGTGTGACAACTTACAGTTCCCTCAAAGTGAAATTAAAAGGGAGTGAGTCTTGAAAGGGGTCTAAACCACATACTACTTAAGTCTTTGTCGTAGCGCAAATGCTTCTTTGTAGCAGTGTATACTGTATTTGCTTGCCAAGTTACCTGTAAGTCTGCATGGTGTAGACCTAATTTAGATTTCTTTCCTCTTTTCCTCCTATTGTATGATGTCTGGAAGATGATGCAATGTCATGTGGATGCCTGTGATGACATGCAGCCACCAGAGTTGGTGAGTGTACTCAACCTTTTTTTGAGAACTGCTTTATTGAACAGGTTAAGTGATAATGGGAGTTTCTTGATCTTGAGCATAGTCAGTGGCAACTTGAACCTATTGAAAATCTTAAAGCTGTCCTTCTGACTAAGAATTTATTGGCAGTTTGTCTAAACAGTGTGTCTGGTGCATGCAGGTAATGTTAATGGAAAAGTAGAAGTATGCAGCAGCACAGCCAAAAGAGAGGAGCTTTTCTGTACCCTTTTTTGCCCCTTTTATGTCCTATTTTCATTTTGTAAATAGGAACTTTCTCCATAACTGATGCACTGTAGATGCATACATTTAGGATATGTGTTTTGTATTAACTTCATAATGTTGTGTTTTCTCATATTTCAAACAGCAAATATTAAAAGCAGCTTCTGATATATCTGGATAAACTACTACGTTTTACTTACCACTTATCAGTGTGTTTGAAAATACACTATTTGATCGGATAGCTTTTGTGAAGGGAAGTTACAGGGTTCACCAGGTGTCGTGCTGTCTAGAAGATGGCAAAGTGCTGCCAAATATTAAATGTCATGAACACAGCAAATGTAATTGCTTAACTCATCTGCTGTGAAGTTTATTTGCTGTCCTGTAGTCTGAGGAGGCAGAAATGATCATGGAAAGGATTGTTCATTAAAACAGATCAGTCCAAAAAAGGATCCTGTGGCAGATACCAACAGGAATATGTCTGTGTGTATGCAGTATACTGGTCTGATAGCCTCTGAGTTAAATCTTAAGCAGAATCCTTTATTCTCTTGTGTTTTGGACCCCACTAGAAGCTTTATTATTTTGTATTACAATCTGTGTTGCTAAGTAACACAATACAGCAATATAGGTTGCTTAGAGACAGTGGATAAGCTCAACTCTTTGGTCTGAGTAGCTTCCATTTTGGTCTTCTAAAAAGGTAGCTGCTAAATAGCATTTTGGGAAAACTTGTTGGTTACAACTTCTTTGAACAAGTAGTTGTGGTTGGTTGAACTCAACTGGCTCCTAAATGCCCACCCACCTGTCCTCACTCCCCCTCCTCAGCAGGATGAGGGGAGAAAGTAAGATGGAAAAGCTTGTGGCTCAAGATGAATACAGAGAGATCATTAATTGCCATCATGGGTAAAACATTCAGCTTGGGGAAGATAAATTTAGTGCCACTTAAAGATAGAGTAGCATGGTGAGAAACAAAGAGGAAAACTAAAAACACCTTTCCCGTGCCCTGCACTTCTTCCCAGGCTCAACTTCATTTCTTCATTCTTGACTCCATGAATGGTGCAGGGGGAACGGGGAATGGTGGGTTGCTGTCAGCTCATCGCATTTTGTTCCTTTTGCCTCACACCGTTCCCGTGCTCTCCAGTGTGGATCTCTCCCATGGGATTCATTTGTTCACCAACTGCTTAAATGTGGGTCTTTCCAATGGACTGCAGTTCTTCAAGAACTGCTCCAGCCTGTGTCCTCTTCATGGGGTACAGTCCTTCAGGAACAGACTGCTCCAGTGTGTGTCCTCCACAGGCCACAGGTCCTGCCAGGTGCCTGCACCTGCATGGGCTCTCCATAGGCTGCAGCTTTGTTCAGGACATGTCTGCCTGCTCCCTGCATAGGATCCTCCATTGGCTACAGTGTGTCTGTCTGCTCCAGCATGGTTTTCCCATGGGCTACAGGAGACTCTCCATTCCAGCACCAGGAGCACCTCTTCCCCCTTCTCTTACACTGTGGTGTCTGTAGGGTAGTTTCTCTCACTTTTTCACCCCCTCGCTCATGTCTCACAACTGGTGCACACTGAGGCTTTTTCACTCTTTCTTATCACAGAGGTGCCACCAGCTTTGCTTGATGGTCTCAGCTTTAGGCAGCAGTGGGTCCATTTTGATGTTGGCTAGAGCTGACTGACTTTGTCTCTCATAGGGACAGCCCCATGCCTCTTCACATAGAGACCCACCCCAGCAGTCTCCTAGAAGTTGAACTCTGGAGAACTGTGCATATTTATTCTCTGCTTCTATAAGAAAGTAGAAAAAAGGAAGTTTTGTGCACTTAGAAGAAGTCATTAGATGAAATGAAGCACTTGATGACAAATACTGGTGTACAAATCCTAAAAACAGAGAGAGGCCAGGAGTGCTCATTGCAGTGATCTGGATTTGGTATGTGGTAGTTTTAGTAGAACAGAAGTAACTCATGTCACGATGGTCTGTTCTAAGATGGAAAGGATTGTAGCATAGTCTGAATCGAGAAACAAGTTACAGATCTATTCTTAAGAGCTTTGTTTTTTTCCTGAAGTAGGAAGATTGACAGTCACTGGATAAACTCTTTGTCCCCAGACTGGAGACTTGAGTCTCTCTTGAGCTGTATTGGTAGCATTGATAAGGCTGTACTCTGATCTTATGCTTTGAATGTTAGTTTAAAAAGTTTAGTTACTCCCCTCCAAAGGGTCAGGAGTAGGTCAGCATAGAGAGCTGTCTACCAGCAGCTGAATTAGTGAGGCCGCTTGGTAAACTGTTATAGCTGGATTCTTTAAGTCATTTTATGCCTTACTCCTAGAGGTTTTGACAGGGCAGGGTAAGAGGTTAGTGAGATTTCCCCACCACTGACCCCTTTTGGTTTTGGTCTGCCCTCTCTGCCTTAGTACACCTTTGATGGCACAGTGCTGTTACATTTATAGTGAGGTTGGGGGTTGAGATATTTGTGTAAAATAGGCTCAAAGTTAACAATATGATACTTAAGATGAAAACATGTTGATGAAGCATGGCTGTTCACTATTTTTTTCTCTTTCTCTTACAGTTTGAGGGTGGCTCTGGATATGGTAAGTATTTATATAGAACCTTTACATGTGCTTCATTATGTAGTTATTAAAGGGCATGATGCATACGTTTAAATCAGACTATTCTTATGCAGGGGGGCGTGGTTCATACGGAGATCTTGGTGGACCCATCATCACAACACAAGTGACAATTCCCAAAGATGTAAGTAAAGTTGACTTACTTTCCATGTGTGTTTTCTCTTAAAAAAAAAAAAATTTAAAAAATCACAGCCTCAGACTATTTAAGTAAATCAGAAGTATTTAGGGTGCTTGATAAGTACTCCTAATGTTTTTAAGTGTTCCTGAATCACCAAAAGTCTATGTCTTCACTTTAGAGACACACTAAACAATTTTATTATTTGCTAATACTCAGTTATAGAGATGGTCTGTGGAACTTGGGTTTTTTTGCAAATGAGCAACTGGTTCTCCCAGTTTTGTTCCACCTGTGTTTATACAATTAATATTGCAGGGGATGTTTTGATGCCGTAAAGAAGTAAGCTTCCATTGCAACTCTTTAAACTTGGGAAGCCACACAAACACTGCTGTGATTTTTGTAACTGTTTTTAGATGGAAAGTTGTATCAGGAAATGAATGTTTGCTTTCTCCCCTAGTTGGCAGGATCTATTATTGGAAAGGGAGGCCAGAGAATCAAACAAATACGTCATGAGTCAGGAGCTTCGATCAAAATTGATGANTGGCTTTAGATTACTAATATTTAAATGTGCCTAAAATATATTAATACATCTATAATTATTAGCCATTCATATTTTAAAATTATTCACTTTTAAATGTATTAGGAATTTGTAATTTAATCTGCTCTAAGAATGTCATTGTGAATGTTGATGCAAGATGTACAGTCCATCATTCTAATACATGCTTTTTTCTTTTTCTTTTATAGTGTGAAGCAGTATGCAGATGTTGAAGGATTCTAATGCAAGATTATTTTTTCTTTTTTATAGTGTGAAGCAGGATTCTGGAAAGTTTTTCTAAGACTAGTGAAGAACTGAAGGAGTCCTGCACCCCTTTTTTTTTTTTATCTGCTTCTNACTAGTGAAGAACCGAAGGAGTCCTGCACCCCTTTTTTTTTTTATCTGCTTCTGTTTAAAAAGCCAACATTCCTCTGCTTCATAGGTGTTCTGCATTTGAGGTGTAGTGGAATCTTTGCTGTCCACCAGATGTAATGTTTTAGTTCCTTACAAATACATAGGGGGGGAAGGGCGCACAAGACTAACATTGAAATTTTGAAGCAGCAGCAGAGTGAATTATATTTTTGTTCATTGTTGGTGGTAAATTGTAATGTTTTTCTGTAATTGTTGTGAACACCCTGCTTTATGTACACTGTATTTTT
>VXBL01006203.1:0-28998 GCA_013400195.1 Aramus guarauna
GGAGGAAAACGCACCCGCTCCCCGTCATGCCAGGGAGAGGTCGTGGTGCACCTCTCCTGCTTTTTTCCTCGAAATGAACTCCCCGCACCCGGCACGTCCTGGAATACGATGCGCCACGGACTGGCAGCTTCAGGGTCACAGCTGATTTCAAAGGGCTTTTCTGCAAGGTTTCCCCGGGCTGGCTTTGCACGCCGACGGGGAGAAGTCGGGCGCACCCAGCTCAGCCGCTTCAAAGCAAGAGAGGCAAAGGCTGGGGAGCAGAACTGGAACTGGAGCCATCTTGATTTACTCACAAGAGAGGTTCATGCTGGGTTACGTTTTGAGCTTTTGTGAAGTTCCCATTCATTCTTTTTTTTTTTTTCCAAATCTCCTTGAAATGAGCCTTATCCCGTAATCTCTCACATGGCCGGTTTGCGTTCTCGCAGGGAGCCTGGCAAACGCAGACATCCTTGGATGCCTTTCAAGGTCAGCTTCACCTCTGGGGGCTTTCCATCACTTGGAGACCTGACCCATCCTGAGTTCGCTGTGGAGCCCACCTGCACCCTGGATGAAGCTGGGGAGCAAGCACCCCCGTGTCTCGCCTCAAAATTACCAACCTCCTTGCTCGCCTGCATTGCAACCCACCAAAATAAAATAAATTAAAAAAAAAAAAAAAAGAAGAGGACTACTGCTTTTCCTTCATCTAAGAATATTAGAGTATTTGGGGTTAATAAGGAAAAGGAACCAATTTATTCCTCAGCCACACACTAAAATCTGGTGTTAGTGAGTTTAGAGTAAGCCAACACCCAATAAAGTCTGCACAGACTTCACTGGAGCTGAATCAGATCTCTGCTGGGTCCATTTAAAATGCTCTAAGCATTTTCATCATACCCTTACTTTTAAGTAGAGTTACAGTCAGAAAAATTACTCTGCATACACGACCCCAGAGGTTTCATATTTCTTCTCCTGCGGTGACAGTTCCCAACCAGATCTGCTTAATTTACAAGTTGGGAGATAGGGTTGCTTTCCCCCTCCTCCCTTAAAACTGCCAGCCCTGCAAATTCCTCTGGAATGGAAATACTCGCCTCTCCTCGCCGGCTCTGCCACCTCAGGGCAGGATATACGGCCCTGGGCATGGCTTCCGAGACATGACCCGATGGGAAACCCAGCTGGCTCCCCATCCCGGAGCCGGAGCGGCCGCTCGCCGGAGGTGAAACGCTGGGTGCTCTCGCCTACCGCATGTAACACAAGCGGGAAGGACACGACGATCCCCACTGATGAGATGGAGATCGCACATAAAGCACCAGCAGAAAGGTACTGTGCCTAGCTGTGAGGGTTTTTTTTTAATTATAGAAACTGATTCTTTGCAATTATCATTTAATATAATGGAATCTATCATTAAAGCAATGAGTTCAACTGCTCTGATCTTTTCCCATTTAAATAAAGATGGATGGAGAAGGCTCTGGGAATTGGCACCACCCACCAGATCGGCATCTCTAACTCGGGAGCGCGAATGCAATCGGGTCAGCCAGGAGAGAGCTGCTACCAGCACGTTCACAGCTCCCCGCGGGGTGAAAACAAACAGAGCTTCTCCCTGGTGCCCCAAGCAGGGAGATGCGAGGTGTGCCGAGCAGCAAAGGGCACGGAGCACACAGCTTGGGACCTCACAGCACCTTTGCTTTGCTCCCCCAAGATGGTTTTTAGGTGCATACATCTCACAAGTCCAACAGCCCATCTGAGATCTTTCCCGGTGCTGCTGGCAGCCTGCTGCCATCCTTCACCATCCTCAGGGTAAAGCACAGTCCCCGGCCCGACGCTGAACCTCTCCAGATGTCCCTCCTGGCCAGCAAAGAAGTGCTTTGATAACTACAAAACCCCGTTAATGCCTTCTTAAAAGAACCAAGTCTAGCCAGGTATTCCCATGGGTGCAGCCAGGTCTAATCCTGCACCCAAGATCCAAGGCAAAAATCCCATTGCCCTCTGCAGAAGCCACTTGGTACCAATTATTCCCTTCCTTACCCCAAATCCTCCTCTCGGCATGCAAGAAGCTGAAAAAGCCCTGATCTCAAAAGAAAGCAGAGAGCTTCAGTAAGTACTTTTAGCAATATTTTAATAATAAAAATTCTAATTAAATTTTTTACATATTTAAATACATTTGTCATGTATTTTTATTAATAACGTTCTCTGCCCTCTTTAATTTGATAATCTCCTCACTCTCTGCAAATAACCTCCCCCAAATACTCCAGAATATCGGGCATGCCAGCGGCACGGAGAGCTGAACAACTCTCCCAGGACCACGCTGGTCCACAGTCCTCTGCTGGGATCGATACGAGAGGGAGTGGGAAACGCAGCCGTGGGGCAACCTGGAAATGGGTCTTTGTGGAAGACCCAGGAACCCACATGACACCCAACCAGTGGGGATGCGGGAACATTTTTCTTGCTTAGGACGACTGCAGATAAAGCAGGTGAAGAAGCAGGAGGACAGCAGGCGGTTCTCAGGAAACATCCTGCTTTCAAGACCATTGGCACGCTGAAGACAAGCCACTCAATTTTCAGTGCCTTAAGGATCTGCTGAGCTTCGGCTCTTCTCGTTAATGTGGAAGACAAAAGTGGGAAACAAGAAATGACCCCAGATATGCCTTAATCCGTTCTGACTTCTGTGGTACCATCTCTGGAGGGCAAAACAACTGTCTCTGAAGACTAATTCAAGCTACTGGTTGATCGCTGCCTGGAGCAGACTGGTGTTTAGTAGCTGGGCACAGCTCTTGCACAGTTTTGTATTTATTTTATTAATATTATTATTATTATTTTTAACTGTTGAATCATTTTATTAATATTAATAAACCCGCAGAAAGTGCTAATTTCCTCCATCATTCTCCTAATTACCTCTATTGAATTGTGAGGATCATCTGCATGAATAATGACTCCCCATGCATTTGCTTTGCTGTTCCGCCTCTGTTCAGCAAAGAAATCAGCAAGGGCTGGATCCTGCACGGCTGCTCCTGCACCCGCAGATGGGAGGGAAGGACTTTTCCAGCCACCACCAGGTGCCTCCTAGGTTGAGAGAGATAACAAATGGACTGTCCACCAGCCTTAAGAGCCTGGCAGGGGTCACGGGATTGATTCTGCGTGAATACAAGGGACGGGACAGGGCTGCTAAGAGGAAGGCGACTGCTTTCATGATGCTTCTGAGTGCACAAAGCATCTCTCTGCTCCTCTGGAGCTCCAACACCCTCACGAGAAGTGCTTTGCAAACAAAGATTGCATGGGCAGCCTGTTGCACGGCATCCAGACCTCCCGGCCACCCCAGAGTCCAACAGCAGTTTTGCTGCAAGTTTTGGCTGAGCTAGCCACCTTGGGTTCTGGTCTCGAGAGCCAGGACCTAGCAGAGATAACAGATATCTCCCTTAGCCACACACTACTGGGACCAGAAGGTCCTAGGCTGAGCGGAGGAGTTTATGGCACAGCGACAGCTACTCCCAGAGCAGGGTGTGCAAGACAGTCTTCCCAGGAAAGACCGAGAACAGAGAGGCCTTGTACTTATTTCTTTTTCTGTTGCTGATCCCAAGATGTTTTTCCTTCCCAGGTCATCTATAAGGTGCTGACACCAGGAGAGGAATGCTTTCCAGCTCCGGAAAAACACTGAGTGCTGGTGTTTAGCACAAAACCGAGGAAGACCCATAAATGTCACCTCCTCGGCTCCTTCACACGGGAGTCCCCGCTGCGCTGGCAAGGCAAGCCAGGAGGAAAAGGGACACCAGCACATCTCTACAGCGTGTGACTCCAGCACGGCCTGGCAGTAACAGCTGCACAACACCCTCTGGCTTGCTAGGGGACCATAAAGTCTTAAAAGATGTATGATGTTCTTGGATGGGATCCATTCCCCTGCAGCTACCGCACGCCAAGGGGCTTGCACAAACGCAGAGGTCTGCCAGCACATGGCAGTCCGATGCTGAATCTCGATGATGGATGCTTTGCAGGACCTGGCATCGTCTGCTATCAGTGCTGACCGCTGCAGGACATCTGGCTAGGGAGAATATTTGAAGCACGAAGATGATCTTCATAACCACCACTGCTCTTATCACGGAAAAGCAGCTCGGACCAGCCGCTTGCTTAGGCGGAGGGAAAAGACGGGACCATTTCTGACTCCCCCACCCCATTTCACTTGCCGTGAGCACGCTCCACGTACGTGACCTCCAGATTTGATGCCCTAGGCTGCAAGGTGGCCAGAGGCTGCCATTCTGCCTCCAGAAAGACTTCTTCTGGCAAGGGGACAGCACACACATGGGTGTTTCCCTTCACCGGCAGCAGCGTGGCCGGGAGAGGGAGGGTAGGTTAGCAAGGCTCTCGCTTCACAGGAGAGGCTGTTCGGATCATATTTGTATTCATTTTCATGAACTCCCCATAAAAGTCACTAATAGAACACAATCTGCTAATTAAATTTCACTCAGGAAGGCATTTTCACCTTAGATTAGCAGTGTCCTTGCACATTTTTTGCTACTAATGTACTAATAACATCTTATTTATCTTATAAATGAATTCCGTTAGACTTATCATTAAATTTGAGATATTAACGCGCCTAAATGAACCCAACGTGAAAGTGGGGCGAATAATTCCAAAGGGATGGAAACGGCGAGTTCATTTTCCTTCCTTTTTACTGCTAGGAAAGAAAGGCAGCGGACCGACAGCTCAGGGGAGCAATGTCCTGCCTTTACCTGCCGCAGCGGTGCAAGCGAGGGCAAGGAGCCCTCACCAGCCCCCAGGTCTTGCTGCCAGGGATGTGCTGCCCAAGCAAAGAGCACGCACAGATTCTGAAACCTTCTTTGTGCCTGTATTAAGTGTTTTCAAGCCACAAAGTACATAGGAGAGGACTGAGATGCATCTTGCCCCGTCTTTGCTCATCCCATCAGGGTCATACCTATAGACCTGCACCAAAACTCAGGGCTCCCGGATTCCCAAGGACTTGTGCTCCTCCAGAGACACCCCATCTGGGTGTGCAAATAGGCTGGAGAGGCCAGCTGCCACCCCAGCTTCCCAAACCGGGGCCTGGATTTAAAATATTTGTCAAAGGGAGGGAGGAGGTGGGGGAGAGGCGTTCTTGATCATGAATCTTGGCAGGATGCAGCTGCTGTCTGTGCTTCCCCGCGACTGGCTAGAAGATGGATAACAGAGAGGAGGCCAAGCTGCAACGTTTAAATCCAGACCTGCTTTCGCAGGCTGCTGAAAATCCTCCCCTTCTAGAGCTGTTTTTTCTGACTATGTGTCCTCAAACCTTCCTTGCACCCAGCTCCACGGGAGATGCATCACCGCCCTCCTGAAAAATCACGTAAGGGCCTGATGCCAACCACCGGCAACTCAGCACGCACCAAGCTGCGCCTCGAAGGAGGGGATACGGTTTTGTATCCGGCTTTTCCTTCTGCTGAGGCTTTTTGTCCCAAATCAGGGTTTAGCCTTTACACAGACTGGGTCAAATCCTGCCCTGGCTGAGCAAAACAAGAGCAGCGACTGTTTCCTCCTCGGTACCTCTGTACATGCCCCTATGGTGCTTAATAGCCAACTTCGCAGAAGAAAACAACATCCAACCTCCGCTATTCCGACAGCGGCATCTTCTCCCTCTTTCTGAAGATCCAGTGCTTTCCCCCTTGTAATTGGATGAGGCAACATTGACATCCAGTGGCCGATTAGATTAATCGCAGCGGAGACGGAGTATTTTCTCTGGGGATGGAGCAAGGACTGGCAGCGCGGTTTGAGCTGCAACAGGCAGGAAAGACACCAGGATCCCACCGCTGTCCCTCCTCCCTGCCAGGGCCACCGCCACAAACCAGGGGAAACTGCATTTGCAGGGGTTCCCTATTCCCAAACCTTCTTCCGTGCTGAAAGATACCACGGCTCCACCGGCATAAATCAGCATCTCTGCTCCGACTGGAGATGCAGTAATTTACACCAGTTGGCACCCTAATTTTATGTCCGAGTCTTCTGGGAAGCCCAAAGACTCCGCAGGGTCCAAGCCAGCATGCAGAGGCTGCACGAGAGCTGCCCCGCTGCATTTCACCCCTAAGCACAGGCTCTGCGGCCGTTACAAACCTGACAGGCACCAGCCATGGCTACTTGTCCATCACTCCTCCTTGGATCCATCACATCCACGTTCATCACACGCACACGTCTTGCAGGACACCCACCGCCCCAGCAACAGCCCTCAAAACGCTTTCCAGATGCAAACTGCAGCTGGACAGCTGTGAAGTCCGGGGGAATTTCTGTATTCCCCGCTTACAGACAAGGAAACTGAGGCATGAGGAGAGGAGGAAGACCACGGCGGAAGGGGGAAGGCTGTAAATCCATGCCGTCAAAGCCCGCCTGCAGACCGTTTTGCCAACTACAGAACAATTTGCGTGCCTGCAGGGGCAGTTAAATGTTGTTCCCTCCCCAGACAGCTGTAAAAAAAGAGGCTCCCCCTCCTCAAATCTGCTTTAAAGGTTCTCCAGTTTCTGTGGGGCTGCAATTTTATTTTAAAAAATACTAAGGCAGATTACATGCTACGCAATTAAATATTGATTGGGTATTCTCCCCAAGTATGTTTCCCCTCCATCTCTCTGCCTCCACCGGGAGATGTCAAGTTCTGTTTCCTAAGCTGTCCCCATCCAGTGATTACGTTCATTAGGACACCAGCCTTGTGGTTAAAAGTACTTTCTTTGCTGCTGTACGTTTAATTAGACAACTCTTTCCTAGAAATTATTTATAGCCAAGCTTGGGAGCTATTGTTAGGCCGAATGTAAATAAGATTCAAAAGGGAAATCCCAGGGCACCCCTGTGGCTGGTGAGCCGCTCACTTCAATCCATTAGCACTGGTCCCAGCGCCCCTGCTCAGCACAGGCTTCCAGGGGCTTTATGGCTGCAACTTGTGCTATTTAACAAAATAATAAAGCAAGCCAGGCTAGGCACGGGTTTCCAATTCAACTTTTGATGCACAAGGAGTACTTTCCCCTCCCATCAGCGTGGGGAGCTGGGAAATCTCCCAGCTTGCAGAAAGAAAGGGATGCGGCTGGAGGAGGGCGGCAGACTGCCTTCGCGTTCGGCAGGAAAAATATCAACTTTAATTACAGCAATATACATCTTTGAAAAAGCATCTGAGAACACCTGAGCAGGGCTACGTGTTTGTTTAAAGAGTCTGGGTTTGGAAACGTGCCTAGGAAGGACACAGACTGAGCCCAGCGGTCCCAAAGCCCTTTGCAAGTCCCTGACAAGCTACAGCACCGTAGCTTCTGGAGGAAAACGCAAGCACACGGGTCTGATCCTCACCAAAACAACCAGACCAGCACACAAACACCACCGCCGCCTCCAGGTGAGATGTTCATCCAAGCCCCGGCCCTGCTCCCGAGCCCCTTTTGCAAGCAGTGCGGTCGAAAGACCAAATATCTCTGGTTTTAACCCGAATTAAGGAGTAGGCTGGATGGGCATGCCCTTCCCACCGCCCTGCAAGAGCTTTATCACAGAATCATAGACTATCCTGAGTTGGAAGGGACCCATAAGGATGCTGGAGCATTTGCCAACCACCGCATCCAACGACCAGCAACGGGGCGAGCAAGTCTGGATGCTTCCCCCTCCTGCCAGCCCGGCACTCGCAAACCAACCGTGCATCATTTGATGGATGATTCACGGGGTTAATCTTGCATTTTCACACCTTCGGTTGTCCTCCTGGCATTTGAGGGAGGGGAAAAACGCACTCAAGCGGCGTTATTTAGCAGAACAGCACTCAGCAGCTCGGAAATAGCTGGGAGCAGCAACAAGGCCACGCACGGGGAGCGGCCGATAATGCAAGAAAAATGGTAAATCATCTAAAACCTACAAATAGCGAGGAGCAGCGGGCTGGGGGTCACTGCACCACGCGTGCCCGCTGCCGGCACCAACACAAGCCGGCTGCATCCACATGCCACGTGGTTCTGCAGGGACCGGCAACAAATGCCAAATGAAACGCCAAAAGCTCGCCTGCTAGTTTTGATTTCGGCTGCCACCGCGCCAGGCGGGGCCGAGCTCCCCGGTGCCGCAAAGCCGCCGCCGTGAGTTATCCCAGCCCTGATGGTGACAGTGCCAGCAAGCCTGTCATCACCGCTGCCAAGCCCAGGCAGAAGCCATCACCGTTCTGGAGGGTAAGACCATGGGGACGTCTATTATTTTAAACATATAATTGATTCTAATTCATCACTTATCACACGGTGACAGATTTTTATATAGTTTATTATCTCAGTCGCAGCACGGGGGCCCGGGGGGGGCTGGCTCCTATTGTTCGGCGTTTCCTGCTCCTGCCTCATCTCTGGCTGCTCCCGTTATCTGTCTGATTAAGTTCGGGATTCTGGTATCTCAGGGTCCCCAGGTAACTGTCAGCACTCCTATCCTCCCGTTGCAAGATTAAAGCGGCCTTTATGCACCTCTCCTCCTTGACCCGTCTGTCACACGTGGTCTCGGTGCTTAGCTGATGATTTGGGGACCGCAGCGATGGCCATCGCTCCCCCTGCTCCCAGATGCTCGGCAGCCACACCGAGGAAGTCCCCGAGGACCGGGGTACCACGGCACCAAGCCCTTTGGACCTGGCAGGATGCAAAGCTGAACCCTCTTGCCTCCATCCCTCCACAGTGGCACCAATCCCCTCCCAGCACCTCGACAGGAAAAGCAGCAAAAGAAGGAAGGTACCCAAAAGTGTCCGGCGCAGCACGGAGAGGTGCAAACAGCCCATCACTTCCCAACTCCATCCGAAAACAATTCAGCTCAGAGACCCCCGCTCCTCCTCCCCGACGTTTCCCCTCACACCGGAGCAGGACGGGATTGTAGCTAAAATGGGTCGATTGGGAGAATTTCCATTTCACAAGGCGCTTTCAGCTTCTCCACGCTTTGTTTTTGTTCAGTTTCAGAATGAAAAAATACAAAAGCGCCCGCACACTTTCTTCCAAGGAGCTCAGCAACTCCAAAAATGCCAGAAACTAGAATTTTGACACTTTGAAGAGTCGCTTTGCAATTTCAGTATTTCGTTTCAGCATTTTAGATTATTTCGAATTATTTCTACAACATTTCACGATGCTAAATGCAACGCTGAGCATCACACAGCACAGCTACAAGGATGTCATTATGTGACATAACATAATGATTGAAACATTTTACAATTTGATCCTATTTTAAAATCATTAAGGGCTGCTGCTTCTTTGTTCTGATTGAAACATCTTGGGTTTTTTTCTTAGATCAAAGCATGTCTTGTTCAAAATGTAAGGAAACAGTTTGACATTGTTAAAAAATGGCGTCAAAACCAGTTTTTACAACACAAACAGCAGAGACTTTCATCTCGATGTCAAACTGCTTCATTACAACAACAAACACGAGGCACTTTTATCTAAAAACTAGGATGTTTTAGTTGACTTTAAGTAGCAGCTGCCCTTAATTATTTTAAAAGCAAAAGGAAACATCGCAGGGATTAATCTGCTTTGGCGCTGGTGACGTGTCATAGAAACGTATGAATAATAAAACCAAACCTCCAAATGCAGTCAAATGCAAGTAAAACTTTACAACAGGGAAATTCTTTGCGATTTTTCTGCCAAGGAGCCCGTTGCGAGGGAGGTCTATGCCGCTAGCGGGGATGGTAGCAGTGATAAACCCTTCATCCGCCGTCGCCAGCCCAATACGTAATTGCAAATCAGGTCTGGCTTTAAAAACCAACAGCCCCGACCTGAACAGCCGGTCTTCCCCTGGCAAACACACCCAGGAGGCTCGGGAAGGGCTTTTGGCTTGGGGGAAATGAAAGACTTGCTTTTGGCTTAGTCCTGTTCTAGTCCCAGGCAACGGCATCCCTGATGTTTCACTGCCGCAAAACGGTGGCGAGGGATGTTCTGTCCGGCCAGGAGTGAGTAACATCACCTCGATAGACCTTGACAGGCTTATATTTCATAAGAAATACTGGCCAAATCTGATTTAAGCCCAGCTTGGCAAGCTGTGGTTAGGACGAGTCTACTCTCTGGACTAGGTACCCTAGCACACTCTTATTTTGAGGGCAAAAGAGCCACAAGAGGTATTTTCTCTTGCCTGGCTTTCTGGCTGGAGGGGACAGCCGATTCCAGCACCGAGACGTGACACCAGTGCTCTAGATTTGGGACCATCACGTGTTTTTTCACACAGAACCTAGCACCAAGGGAGCCGAATTGGTCGACTCCTTGAAACTGTAGGAAGTAAAGGAAACTGTAGGAAGTAAAGGAAACTGTAGGAAGTAAACAGATAGCAACAATAACTATACATATGACTTAGACTAAAACAAAATGATATTTTCCAAACACGCATGCTTGCACGTACACGTGGAGAGCGGAGGCTGCAATCTGCCTGGGCTGCATCAGTGTTGATCCAGATGGGATCAGAGAGACCCGGACAGGACCACTCCAAAACGGAGCAAGATAAAAGCGCCGCCCGACCAAATTAATTCCCATCAGCAGCACCAGCTTGGGGGAACACGACTTTTCCCCACCCTTTGGGTGCCCACTTGCAGCAGCAGGGTCCCGACACCGTTTGGGCTCGCAGCACTGCCTGGCACGATGCTGGCGTTCCCCCGAGCCCTGCATCCATGCCGCATCCTTGGAAACCAAAACCCTCTGCTCTTACAAGCGCAGAAGAGGCCCTTGAGGTGCTATCGTCTGCTCCCTGAGCAGCTGAATATCCCTGAGGTGGGCTGGGCTCTCGCTTGCAAAAGGAGAGCACTCGTTTTTCCCCGCCAGCTATTGCCTTTGCTGCTGACATTTTGCTCGGTGCGCGATGAGCTTCCTCCCCCACTTCCCCTAGGAATGACACCGCTGTTATCTCCGCTGCATCTAAAGCACACACAGACTCAGTTTAGGGACAGTTAATTTCCAATTCTTTCCAGATGGGTTGGAATAATATCCCCAGGTGGTAAATACATTATTAAGAAGGCAGTTTGGTGTGAAATTGGCTATTAAAATATAGATAAAGTTTAATATATTGAGCTCCTTGTCAGAAAAATCACTTTAGAGGGAGCTTATTATTTGTTTGATATTAAAAGAGTCACAGCTCCGCTCCAAGTGACAAATGGGGAGGGGGAGAAAATGCCACCAGTAATGAACAAAAGCTTTTTAACATTTAAATTTAGGTTTCCGCTCAATGCCCCATGCTGTTCTGGGCATGCCCACCCAGCAGATCCATCCGCCGCTCCTCAAATGCCAGCGGCCGGGGATGCCGGCATCCCGCGCCCATCCCAAACCCTGGCCACGATGCCGGTGGAGGAACACACTTTTTCTTCCCCTTTGGGGGAATTTCAAAGCAAGCAGCCTCTCCTCTCCGCTCCCTGTTTCCTTATCCTCTGGAGAATTTAGGAGCAGAAATCAGTTGCTTATGATTTAGAGGAAAACCCAACTTTGTAACCTCCCCGGCGGTACCGCAGACCCCAAGGGGCAATGAGGGATGCTCTAACTGCACGCCGACGGCAAGCCTCCCATCCCGCTGGACCTCCATCCCATCGCCACAGTTCAAAAAGTAGAAAAGTTTTCCAGCAAACCCCGACTAACGCTTTGGGATCCGCTTCCCACACGACCGGCATGTGCGGAGCAGCAGCATCCCCGCCTGGGTGGGATCCGCATGGGATAACTAAGCAAAACATCACCGGTCCGAGATGGAATAACCTGCAGGCGAGAGAACAAGCTGCATCCTCCCGCTGCTCCGTGCAGGGCTCAAGTTAGGTCTCCTATTACTAAGACTTCATTAGTTTTACAAAATATACTACAGAACATTTACTAGCAGGCTATGAAGAATCATAAATAATTAAAATTAAATTACACTTGTCAAGGAAATGAACGAACCGCTTCTCCGCGATGCATTATCCTCCCGCACTTATTTATTTATTTTTAAATCGCTTGCTTATGAACTTAGCAGGTTTTAAGAGAGAGGGGTTAGAAAAATATGCTCTTTAAAAAAAAAAAAAAAAAAATACCACCGACCTGATTTTTACCCCACTTAGCCACAAAGCAAAAGAAATTACAATTTAAATCAATGGTGCTGTGGCGCATGTATCCACATTTGAAATCAACAGTGGTGTAAAAAACATTATTAATCAGCATTATTATTATCTGGCAATTAGCAAACTTCAATAATTGGCACTTATTAGATCTTCCACTTGATGAGAATTTACTGTCAGAAGCCTTTGAGGGGAGGCACAATAACAGTGGAAAACATCTTAACTAATTAATTAAGCCTCCCAACAGCCCCAGAACCCTTATGAAAATTTAAAAAAATAAATAAAAAAATAAAAAAGGCAGATTGTTAATGCCAGAGTTCGTGTCAAGGCTCCTTACCCCAAAATTAAAAGATTGCTCTGGGCTAGAATACAGCACCTTTGTACCACCGCTCCATGCAGAAATTGGGCTCCGCACCTATGTCCTTGGGCCTGTTATTTGTACCTATTTATTCCTTTTTTTTCCTCCCACTTGTCAGCATCTCCTTAAAGTCCCTTCCACAACTGAACACCCCCCCGGGGTGCACACATCTCCCCGGGGACCGAAGGAGCCGAGTCATGCGATCGCCTTTAATCTCCCATTTCTGTTCTCTCTTTAGATTCTAATGGTTTTGGTGGTTTTGATGTTTTATTAACCGTCCTGCTCTGTTCGAGGCAGCTAGAGGCCTCCTGTCATTCGGGATTGACAGCAGAAGAGCGAGGAGGAGGAGGAGGAGGAGCGGGGCTCTGCAAGCCAACTCCGCCGCTGAGCTTGGACCGGTGCCTCAGTTTACCCCTTTGCCACACAAATCATCCTGCTTTCAAGCTTCGTTCATATCTGTAATGGGATTGGATGTTTCTGGGATGAAAGGTGGGAGAGGAGTGCATGCTATTAATTAGTTAATCAATAGTTAATTCCTTCAACATTTGCAAAACCAAAAAAAAAAAAAATCCCTGAAAAACAACACTGTTTACCCGGGAAAGTTTACACACACAGGTTTACATTCCCAGGGTTGCACACGCTGGTGCTGGCACTTCATTACACAGAAGTTGCTTTTATTTGGGGGCTTCTTCTTGCCTTCCCCCTATAACACAAGGAAATAGCCCAGCAAAGGATGCAAGAAGCGCCTTTAGCAATCCCACTCTTCATCCCAAGATCGGAGACGGCAACAAACACGTGGCAGGCAGCACGGTGGGGGTATGCCAGGGGAGAGCCAACCACCCTGCACGCTGTCCCTTGGAGAAAGGAGGTGTACGAGCAGTAGTAGTTAAATCTATTTAACTTGCACACCGCAGCGAGGATGGCAGGGAGACCCCAGGGAGCACCGAAACCCCACGAAGAGCCTGGCACCGGGGCTAGGACAAGCCGGTGGCGACGGCATGCTGGGGTTCGCCATCCTTTTCCATCCAAAGGATGCTGGAAGAGGGGAGAGAGAACCCGATCTGCAGTCACACGCCCTGACCACCAGCCCACACGCCTTCGGTAGAAGAACCGGCTCTCATCTGCAGTCTCCTCCACGCCACGCTGATTAGCCAAGCGCCAGCCCCGAGCTGCAGCTGCTCCTCCAAAGAAAGCTCCCACCCCTCCATGCCATCTCCTCCTCATTTCCCTTCCCTGGCAGCCAGACGCGTGCAATTATCCGCCGAGCCCAGCTCCCCGGCGCTCCCGGCGCCTCCACCCCCGGCTCCCCGTGCCGGAGAAGTTTGCAGAGAGTGCGGCGAGTGCCTCGGCTAGTGGAGGAGGAGGATCAAGGTTGCCGATGCTCCTTTCAAAGGAGACCTGGAGAGGCTTGGAGGAGAGGCGGAGCTGCCTGCAGGCTTCCCCAGAACATCTTATTAGAGTCACTTTCACACATCAGTTGAAAGCCGCCTGACAACGTCCTTTCTTTAACAAAGCAAATATTGTATAAATTAATAGCCCTTCGGGGAAAGACAGAGGCAAGCGCTTCCCATCGCAGCCCCAATGGCCACTTTCCGCAACCTGCTCTTGCAGCCTGCCAAGAGCAAACTGCTGGCAGGCTGGGGAGGTGACGCGAGGACAAACCCTCCGCCTTCAGCGTGACACACAAGAAGAGATCCCTGGACACCACATGCACCCCAAAACTTCCCCGTAGCAGGCAGCAGAAAGCAAAACAAGCGTTCAATCCTGATTGCTCTCCACCACTGCATTCCTGAGGCAAGCCCAAGGATCTCTCTTATATCACCATCAATATTTCAGCATGCACGTTTGTAATTTATGAAGGTAAAATGACGCTTCTGCGAAAGCCATTGAGTATTCGGCTCTCCTGCGTGCAAATTTGAGGGCTGCTCCCCGTTGCAGCAAGTCGCAGGTGCAGAAGGCCTGCGGAGAGGAGATAGGCTGTGGTCTTTGTTCAAAAAGACCAGGAAGACACCTCAGTTGAAAGGGATGGGAAGCGCTACCCAACCTGGCTGTCTCCGCCTGCCACTCATTCCCCTTGTGTTTGGCCCCCGGGGTGCGGCGGTGGGGGTGCTGGGCTGGGATGCCAGGCAGGCGGGCTGCTAAGCACAGCCAGGAGTAGTTTTGTTTCTACACTTGCAGTCTGATCTGCGTTAGGAAGGAGCTTGAAATCCTCGTAAAGAGGCTCTCGCCTGGCTCTGCACGGACTTTTGGTGGTGGGGCCACTGACCAGGCAGTGCCTTGGCTTTGCTGCACCAACACAACCCACCTCGTCCCTGCAGGACCCCTAAGAAACATGTCCCTCCGCTGTCCCCAGCTCCTTAGTATGAAGAAAAGAGACTGGCAAGAGCTAGCTAACTAGCTTGCTTCCTTTCTTTCTTTCTCATACCAAGAGGTCTGAGAGCAGATGGAGCTCCCTACAGCCCTGCCAGCCACTTTTTAACTGCATAAACCTCCCAGAGGTGCAACCCTTGGGAGCTCCGCACAGTGCTCTTAAAAATATTCACGGGGCTGGCGCTTGTTTCTCTCCCTTCCCTTCCCTTCCCTCACTTTGCTGCCTATTCCCTTTTATCATGTTAAAAAACCCTGAGCTCCCTCCTCCATCCATACATCCATCCCCAAAAAGCAGCTCCCTCTGTGAGTACCCTCACCAGAGCCCTGCAGTTGATTTAACCTCTGTTATCTCCCCGATTAGCCCCGCCACGGAGCAGATAGTTGGCTCTTATCAACCCATTAAAGAGCCAAAGAATGCTGTTACCAGTTTTTTATCTGCAAAACGCACACAAAGCCCTGCTGATTATTCTATTAATTTGTTAATGAACCTGTCTTGCCAGACAGACTCTCAGCGCCTTTGCAAAGTAGGGGTAGGGAATTTTAATCTTCCTAGGGGTTCAGGCCCTGGGCTCACAAGGTTTTTCAGCTCCAAATTTCTGTAGGATCTGAAAGAAAAACTTCACCCCCATTAGGAGCTGCCAAACACATCTGCAAGTATTTCAGAAACTGCTCCAGCACGGTGCAGGTGCTAAATACGGACAGGGAGAAGCCCTGAAAACATGTTCCAGGGCACGGCTTGCTGCAGGAGTCCCTCGCACAAGCAGCAGCAGGTCCATAGCTCTGCAGCCACCCACTGCATTGCTCAGTCGAACAACCCCGAGCAGCTTGAGATGATGTTCAGTACCAGCACCTTGAACCCTGTGGGTCAGGCTTCCAGGCGTGCCAAGCACCCAGACCAACTCAAAACCCTAAATTACCCAGTCAAGAGTGCCAGAGAGAGCCCACGCTGCCAGTACCATGGGTGCTGGGTCCAGCTCTGGCTGGAGATACTCCTGCGGGTGCTGCTTCTAATGAAAGACAGAGCTGGGACCCAACGGCATGAAGGGAACAAAGTCAAAGCAGCTGCCCTAGACCCGACAAGGCAAGTCTCTCCCTGCCAAGGTCAGCTTAAAATCTTCCGATTGACTCAGAAATAATGAGATATTAAAAATAATAAATTTGAGGTTGCGTTCGTCAACCCTCTGAGCCGCTGAGATTTGCAAGTGCACGATCTCTTGCCATGCAGGAGCCTTACCACAGTACCTTAATGCCTCCCAATCTTTAATATATTTACTCTTGCAACACTCTTGTGCAGAAACGATATTATTATGACTGCAGAGAGGTACAGAGAGCCTGGGATGACAGAGAAAGACAGCAGCAAAATGAGCGATTCAGCCCAAATCTTCTAAATCCCGGGCTGGTTCTCTAACCACCAGCCTACTCCTCCTCTCCCTTCCCTTATATTTGCTCGTGGCTGGAGCTGCTTCTAACTGGGGAAGGGGAGAAGAAAAGACCAAAATAACCAGAAAAGCACGGTGGACCTGTCAGGATTGTGCTCTGCCTTCCTGGCTTGCAGAATAAGTTTGTCTCCTTGGCCCACCTCTCTTCCCCTCATCTTGAAAAAAACCCAACCAAAACCAAACACTTGCTTTTCAGTTATTTTTAGGCAAGGATAGCTGGATGCTTAAGTACTTCTAAAGCTGCCAATTGCACAACAAATTAAATGCATAACCCTGGAGCACTCAGAGGATGAATACATTACGGACAAAAGAAACATGTCATCACACCCACACACAGCTTTGTTTACTTTGCATTCATACATGACTCTGTTGTCACCTCCATCCCTGACTCCTAATGATAAAAGACAAAAGGCAGAGAATTCCTGCTCAGACCCCCAAAGTCTCCATCTGATATGCACAAATGCAATTTGTCTCAAAGCCTCCCGAGGCCCCCAGATCGCAGGGAGATGCATACAGAAAGAGCTGCAGGTAGGACACAGCTCACGGCAAGGAAAAGTGCGGCGGAGTCTGGAGCAGGAGCTGAGCCCAGTCCAAAAACTTGGCACCAGGCTTCCTCAATGCTCAGGCATTCACACGTCTGGAAGCAAACGATATCCCGTGGACATTCAAGAGCTGCCACTGTTCTTATAGGAACCCTTCCTATATATTGTGCCAGGCAACACAAAGTATTTGTATTCACGCTTCTGGGTTTCAGCCATGCTCTCCAAACCAGCCATCCCGTTTTAATGCTGAACCAGGGTTTGATCTGAAAAGCAGAACCGATGCTACACGAGAGTTTCAAAGCCATGTTGTCTTCATTAGATCAACCACTCGGAGCCTCCTCATTGCTCATCTTTGTCTCCTCTGAAATTAGTAACCTCATTTATAGTCTACATTTTGACGCCTCACCCCAAGTTTCCTCTGATAAATCTCCAATTCCAGGGCAGACTCAAAGTTTCTTTAAACCAAAGCATTTAAAACCAAAGCAACCACAACACCTGGCAGGGCATGGACCAGCTGGCCTGCAGGTCTACTCCATCTGCTGCTGGAAACGGCTTTCCAGGTCAAAGCACGTTTTCATTGCGCAGAGCCATGCTGTGAGGACGCCAGAGGATCTCTGCTTTAAAGATCACGAGCATGAAAACACCAGGTCAAAGGCTGAAAGGGTGACGTGTGGGAGACAGGTAGGCCTCCAAAGAGACCAAAATAGCCATTTTGCACCCAAGAACGCTCTCCCGCAGCTCCTCGGGGGAATAGCCTGGGAAAGTCTGCCTAGGAGGTAATACTGTGGGAAGACCAAGCTCCACACAGGCCAATGCCGGGACATTTATTCTTCACTCTCTCACATTCTCATACTCAAGGGTGTATTCTGAACCCTTCCCTAAGGGAAAAGCCACAGTAATCCCTGTTTGCCACATGTTCTCGGTTCCATTCTGGAGACTGATTTAAACAGGAGACATACCAGGATCGCAGAATTACAGCGTGGTTTGGCTTGGAAGGGATCTTTAAAGGGCATCTAGTCCAATCCCCATCAGATGCTGCCGAAGGTCTATGGTAATCACCCCAAGCAAGACAATCCTGCCAGCATCTTAACCATTAGATTCAGCACTGACCTCTCTGAGCTTGACACACCGCTGGAAAAACAGGCACCCTTCAAATGACAGCTTTTTTACTACGACTGAGTCCATTTATAGCACTCCTTGCCAGACATTTTGTCGTTTTTTTTTTTCCCCACCACTACAAGGTAACGCTCGTAGCATGAAGACAAACCCACCAGCGCATAGTTTGTCAGCTCGACGGCACTGAGCACAACTCGGCGTCAGCTCCTGACTACGGTCCTAGGCACGACGACAGCAATAAATATCAGTAACAGCACACGAAATGGAGCCGAGCTGGAACACGTGGGGGTGGGGGGAGAAAAAGGTCTGGAAAGGGTTTTTTCTGCTTTCTGCGGTCTGGCAAAGGGAAACAAACCTCCAATCCCCAAACCTTGCTTTATTGGGTAGCCTGCTCTTCCCCAGAGCATCCCAGCATCACCCAGGCACCTTCACCCCAAAGGACTCCTTACAGCCCAGGATCCTCCCAACAGGCACTGTCTTCTTCTTCCCTGCCTACACCTTTCTGTCTAACCAGTGCTTGGTATTTGAGTCTAAAGGTTAATTAAGTGTGGCTGCAAGAATGAAAGGCCACAATCAATTACTGCGCCTGCTTGTCCATTTGAGTCAATTTTTAATCATGGTGATTTGGTATTTTGGGAGGCATGGGGTGAGGAGAAGGGTGAAATTCTCTTTCTTCCTCTCTTTTTTGAAAGATATTTATTCGAGCTGGATAATTCCCCTGTCTCCAGGCAGATAGCACGCCTTCCCCTGGCACCTGCCACCTTCTCTCGCCCTCCCTTTGTTTCTGTGCAGCACTCCAGAAGAAGGAAGCCAGCAGAGATGAGGGAACACAAGAAAAAACTGCCTTCAATATATTCCCACCGCAGCTTTCCAGACCTGCTGCCTGCCTGAGTCCTCCAGGTTTTACCTGACCTGAGGCTGGAGGGACTGGAAACGGACCCCGCACACCCAGGTGGAGCAGCACATATGCACATGCCCCCAGACCCTCATCTCCAGGACCTCTTTTAATGCCTACCCAAAACTTGTTCGCTCCAAGATATATACCTCCAAATCCCCCAAAAGGCACAGGGCTACCCACCTGCCTCCTCACCCAGGTAAAAGTCCTCTCCAGGCAGCATCCCCGGTGCACCCCATTCACACATATGCCATAGGCACACAACCCCTCGAACATGACCNACCCACCACCCCGAAGGCAACACACTCACCCACCCCCCTACAAGCTCCCTTTGCCTGTTGTAATAATTAACTATTTAAAATTCAACCAGTGCTAATCGCAGCAGTCCGGGCTGTGTTCTCATTACCCAGGATCAATTCCTGTTTAATATTCACCTCCAGGGGCGGATGTGGCTGGAATGAGTTGCTGATTTCTCTCTCGCTACGCCAAAGCTAATGAGTGGCTCCTGCTATTGTAGTACAGTCACTCTCCTGTAATCAGTCAAAATAACAAGCAACAGCACCTTCCAGGGACGCAAAGTCTTCTACATAAATATACATAGACAGTCAGCCACGCCAATGGACTTCACATCTCAATGAGCTATGGCCAAGGCGCAGCCCTTCCCCAGCTGTGGGCTTGTCCCCACGCCCACAGCCCAGGAATTAGCTCTCATCTTTATGGGGCATCACAGCCATTTATAAGAGCTTGTCCACATCTGGGAGCTCCTCTGGATTCAGAGCGTGGACAACTATCCCTGCATTTGTACACACACACGTAAAGATGCTCCTTGTCCCTCGCTACCTTCAACAGATGCGTTGGCCCACCATAAGAACGATCTGCAGAGTCATTCCTGAAGAACTCCGTGTGTGCAGTACATGCCACACAGTAATTCACATCCCTGAGAGTCAATCTTCCCTTCAAACCTCTCTCCATGGAAAAACACAGAGCTCTTGCAAAAATAATAACAGGGAAAACCCACCCTGCCTGCTCCCTCCAAGGCATGTGCTAACAGATCTTGCATGGGATGTGATTCATTTCCATCTCCCTCCTCTCCCACTCAAGGGAAAAATGGAGTTGTCTGCTATTCCCTTGGCTTTTGTAAGCACTGGGGGAGAGCAAAAGCCCATTCCTCTGGGGAAAGCAACCTAACACGTCGAGCTGGTGGGACCATCATCAAATAACAGCACGTGCAGGGCAACTGGCCTCACTCGTGGGGTCGTGCATCTGAATTAGCACGCAAAAAAGTCCTCCTAAGGCTGGCCCTGACTGGTGAGACGCAGAGAGCATGGAGGAAGAGAGCGGGTCTTCTTAGCAGGGCGGTAAACACATCATCTGCACATCGGCTGGCCCGTCCACATTGAGATGCCAGTGTCACGTCATCCAGGGATGTGCAGGGAGAAGCGAGTGTCATTTCTCATCAGCCCTCATGTGGACAGGTCACAGGACAGCAGGAAAATGGGAGCTGGCAGGAATCTTCATCAAAGGACCAAAGGAGCCTATTTTTGTTCTTTAGCAGCAATTAAAGGCAGAAAATTAAACTAGCATCTTCACAGCAGGCAGTTGTCACCTCGGTGGGTGGCAGCACGCTCCTTGCTCATGGGTTAATGGCAAGGAGGACGTTCTGCTTCGCCAGATGATACCCGTCCTCTACTAGTACCATGGGGACGGGAGCAGCCTTGACCTTGGGGAAACCTCCAAAGGGGGATGGAGAAATGCCCAGTAACTGTGCCCATCTCTAGCAATGGCACTATTGATGGAGCAAAGGGAAATCGTCTACCTGGTCCATGTCCATCACCTCCCAACAGCTCAGAGGGGAGGAGAAAAACCACAGATGCCTCAAGGCAGTCTGCTTGCCGAAAATCAATAACTAGTATTAAAAAATGGATCCAGTTCCCATTGGAACAGACTGCTCAGGGCTCTGCCATAATTCTGCAGAACAGTCAATATTTACTGTAAGTGTCTCAAATAAAGATTGAGCTTCGATTTAGTAAGATCGTTATTGTGCGTTAATAATATGCCAATTGATTATTAAACATATTTACCGAGGGTATGAAAAATAGGCTAGGAGATGAAAGGGCATCTGACGCAGGAACATGATGTTAACTAGGAAATCTAATTGCGCAGAGCTGCATTAGCCAAATTATCTTTCTGTCGTTAGGAAACATTTTATAAAGGCATTAAAATGCTACAGATAGAGGAACGATACATGAACATTCAAAGGAGTTGGGCAAGAGGACAAATTGCATCCCAACGATGCAATGCCTGTCTCTGCTTCGCCCTCTGCACACCAGTGGCACTGGGGGGGGACCCACCGCTGCGTGCCAGTGCTGAGGGCTCTCCCTCCCCAAAAGGACAGAGGTGAGCAGACCAAAAACCAGCCAACCTTTATGGATAGCCTCATCCATCTACTCCAAGCCCCTGGATCTGCGTTTCTGCCGTCAGAGCGCTCGCGAGAGCATCGCGGGGTTCGAAGTGACATTTGGCTGGGTGCTGAACAAGGCTCTGTGCTGTCTGAGGATTTTCACAACGCGTCCACAAATGTCACTTCAAGTAACACTGGCGGCTCAGCAGTCAATTCTCACTTTGAAAATACAGGGAAACGTCAATTTGTGCGTGTTTTCCTCCTAGTCTGAATCGTACTCCTCTTGCTGAAAAGCTAGCATAACCGACAGATTTTTTTCTTGTCCTTTTTCCACAAGTTCTTGATGAAATGTAAATGATTTTCAACTTTGATCTTTACGCTTCCTGGCTTTTTCTGACTACGTTTCTTTCTAACAATTTAACTCGAGCTTTCTCCCGAAATAAGGCTCTTTTCCTCCCAGCTGCACCATGCAAATTACTGAGCAGTCCAGTGCAATAGCTCAGAACAGGCCACTCTCTTCCCTAGCAATAGAATTTATTTCCATTTGGAGTCATATATCCCCCTGCTCCTGCTCGATGGATTGCAGCTCACCAGGCATTCAAATTTTGCTCATCTTATGCCGCAGGGCAATTTTGAATGCACCAAAGCCCAGGCCACTCAGCCACAGGATGCTGATCAGATTTGTGTTAGATCAGGGGCCTCCGGAGCAAAAGGAGGACTGGGATATACGGTCTCCCATCCTCCCTGCAGCCTGCGGAGGTTTAGGTGGAAGGACTTTGCTTGGAGCTTCCCAACGTGCATGTTGCAAACCAGCGGCACTGGGAACCCGCAGAGCTGGGCTATGCACTCCCTGCACATATACTACTTTGGCTCCACACTGAGTAAACTCATTACGTTTGAGCTACTGGGCACATTTTACATACAGCTGATTAAAAAAAAAAAACCAAAACAAACCCCAGAAAGATCTAAAGCATGACTACTTTAAAAAAAAAAAAAAAAAAAATTAAAATAAAAAAAAATTAAGGGGGGAATTAAAATTAAATTTAGACCCAAAGCACATGGGCTTTGCAAAGATGCTTTCCAAGAGGGAGCGCTAGGTTTCATGCCTGCATGCCCCTTCCCACGCCTGCTCGTAGAGCATCCCCCGTCTGCCCGGCCTCGGCAGCAAAGCCAGCGCTCTCCAGGTCTGGGTTTGATCCTAGTCTGCAGGTGGCAAAGGCTGGATAATTCATACGTTCTCAGAGGCAGTGAGAAAAGAAAGGTATAACTTGCCTTCAGGCTTCCCACCCCTCCTCCTGAGACGCTCCTGCCTGATGCCGGTGTAAGACTTTCTACTTTCTGCTCTAAAAAATGGGCTTCTCCGTGTTCTTTGTACGGGGCATCTCGCAGGGACCCCGCTGCCGGTCCATCCCGGCACACCAAGCCCCACCAGAGCAGGATGTGGTGTGGTTGCATGGCTGCTAAAACCACCTCTCAGTGCTTTCCCACTACCTATCTATTAATCTAAATCCAGGAATGCCGGAAATCCTTGGTGCTCTGTCAACACCTTTCATCGGAGGATTTCAGAGCATTTTCCAGACATGAGCAGAACAAGCCTCCCCGCTCCCCTAGGAGCAGGGTAAGCAAGATTAAAATTAATCCCAGTTCAAGAAACTAAGGCCTGAGAGGTGAGGAGAGGGGGAAAAAGAAAAAACAAAAAAGCAATGCAAGAAATCACATTGGGTCCCCAGTGCCTTTGGTTTACCTTCCTGTCCCGGTTTCAGCTGAGAGAGGGTTAATTTTCTTCACAGTAGCTAGTACAGGGCTGTGTTTTGGGTTTGTGCTGAAAACAGTGTTGATAATCTAAAGATGTTTTTGTTATATAGAGATGGTTTTGTTATTGCTGAGCAGTGCTTACGCAGAGTCAAAACCTTTTCTGTTTCTCACACTGCCCTGCCAGCAAGGCTGGGGGTGCACCAGGAGTTTGGGAGGGGACACAGCCGGGAGAGCTGACCCCGGTGACCAAGGGGATATTCCATACCATATGACGTCATGCTCAGCATTTAAGGGGCTTGGGGAAGAGGAAGGATGGGGGGGGTGGTGGTGTTCAGAGAGACGGCATTTGTCTTCGAAAGTAGCCATTAGGCGTGATGGAGCCCTGCTTTCCTGGGGATGGCTGAACACCTGCCTGCCACGGGAAGGGAGGAATGAATTCCTTGTCTTGCTTTGCTTGCGTGTAGCTTTTGCTTTACCTGTTAAACTGCCTTTATCTCAACCCATGAGTTTTCTCACTTTCACTCTCTCTTCTCTCCCCCATCCCGCCGGGAGGTGGGTGAGCGAGCGGCTGCGTAGGGCTGAGCTGCCATCCAGGGCTAAACCACCACACTTCCTCTGGTTGAACTACCATGCCCAGACCTTGAAACCCAGCCACGAGTCCCAGCACTGCCCTGATCACCCTCCCGGGTGAACAGAGACCTCAACACTAACTCCACTCCCCTGAGACCACGGTTATCAGCTCCTCTCCAGCATTTTCCCATCCAGGGAGGCTTGGGAGAGACACAGCCATGACAAGCTCTCCAGAGATGCATGGACCCATTTGCAGAATATGACTTTTTTTGCGGTGTTTGATGGAGAGGGAAAGTTCCCCTCTGAAGAGACGGCTCTGCGGCAGCCACCGCCGCTGCCGGAGGGAAGGTGACGAATAGGGTGGCGGATTGCTCTCCGTTTACCTCTCCTGTCTGCCTGACTGCTGCTGGAATGAAGATAATCTATGAGCAGTAGCATGCATCAGCACCGCTCTCTCCCCCGTATAAATCAGGAGGGCGAAGCCGTATTGAAGGCAGCACTCCCCGAGCCTTCCTCCTGCCTGCCCGCAGCATTATCCATCTGGTGCTGAAGGTCAAAGAAGCCTCCGAGGACAGGATAATCACTACAGAGAAGAGGGTTGCGCTCCATCACTTGCAGGGTGGAGACAACACGAGCCATAGAAAGGGTGCAGATATCCCTTATTCCAAACCGCAGATGAAGCCGTCCCTGTTTCTACCTGGGCTGAGGGCTGTCAGCCATCCTGTCGGGACTGGGCATCAAGAGGTTGCGTGGGCTTGTCAGCTCTCTGCTCTCCACTGTGCCCCTGTCTTGACGTGCAGCCCTTGACCTGGAGGACCAGAAATGGTTTCATGCCTCCTTTCAAGAGAAAGGAGCCTCCAGGACTACCCATCAGGAAATACAGCCAGCTGCCCGTCTGGGAAACAAAGCTACCACTGCCCAGGCAAGAGGGGAGGAGGAACAAGGCATAAGGAGAAACACTTCTGAGGCCCTAGCATGAAGCATCACTACTGATGTCTCTCTCGGACAACTGTCTCCACACCTATGGAAGGACCCTTGGAGCTGGGCAGAGAGGATGAAACCAAACCCAAGCCGACTGAGGATATCCTGTGATTCTGGGCTTGGAGGCCGTGATTTATTAGCCCTGTTGACGTGGTCAATAACCTCATCCCTCTTTTTGACACGGCCGTGATGGAAGAGGAGGTCAGAGGGTGTTTAACAGGCCCTGACATGTGACTGATGACCAAGGTGGGGGAGAAGACACCACCAGCCCATCAGACAGCATCCCCATAACTCTCCACCCCAACACAAGCCTGGCCCTCACCTACCGTAAAGCTCCTTCACACATCTCTCCTAGGAGCTTGGCAATGGCCTTAATTTATCTGCTGCACAACTTAATTAAAGTCAGTGCCAGAAACGAGCTGATCAAATCATCGAATCCGCCCTGGATCCTTCTCTCCTCATTCCAGCACAGCCACTGCCCAAAGCATCCAGCTCCTTTGCCAGCCCTGCACTCAGGGTTTCCCTTGATTCACATTTTTCCTAGACAGGAGTGACTTATTCCTCACTTGTTTCCCTCTGTGGCATTTTGCAAGCCACGGTGCAGAGCTGCTCCGGCACAACTGTGGGAGGAGTGCATGGAAAAAGTAGCCCTGTCCCTCTTCTCAGGACATCATTTCTTTCTTCTGGGCTGTAAAAGGGATGCTCATTTTAGCACAGTGGGTTTGCAACCCCAGCATAAGGAGAAGCAGGTTGGCCCTAGGAAATCCAGGCTTGCTACTTCTGGCATTTGTCTCTGCCAGTCAGAAGCCATAATTGGTCCCTGCTTTAGGGAGGAAAAAGAAATAACCTACCTCCAAAAACACCTCGCCAATCAATAAACGTTTGTCCCTTGCATCTGTGGCACGGTGGCTGTGGGCTCCCCAGGGCTGCTGCCAGCCTATTTTTCTTCTTTCTCTGGCCCATCGCTTAAGCTAGGTGCTGAGCTTCACCTCTGGACCCTCTCTCCCCCTCAAGCCGATCAATAACTAACCCTCTGCTAATGACCTTTCTATCCCTCTGGAGGAGCAGATCCGTCAGAGAGCAGGGATGAGCCAGGAGCTTGCTCATCCCTTCTCCGACAGTGACTAATTGCTGCCATTAGATGCAGAATTACAGACAAAGAATGAAGGCAGGGAAATGACTGACCCTATGTTTAATGCAACCGATGTCCGAGTGTCCATCGCTGCTGCAATGCTGGGGGAATTATAATGCAGCAGGGAGCCGAAAGTCCTCTTTGGCCATTGCTGGGCCAGCCAGGCTTCCCAACCGCACGCCTGAGCTGGGCCAGTTAGTCCTTACTGGAGAGAAAGATGTTGCTGGTCACAGCAAAGTTTTCCCCTTGCAAAACATAAGCTCTCTCACTCAGGCTGACTCTCTAAGACTAGTTAAAAACCTCCTGCAGAGCAACGGTGTGCACTCCTCTCTTCCTCAGATTCATTTTGATGATCTCCAGCCCAATTCAGAGCATGACTAATAGTTTCTCCCCGTAGTCACCAAGAGGCACGTTGCAGGAAATAAGGAGAAATGCATGAAAACACCATTCTGCATTAAAAAAACACCCCAAAATAAATATCCTCGACTGCTTCAGCCAGCCCCTTTCCACAATGCAGCGGTTCTCCAGGCACCTCTGAGCCCAAACGCATCCCCAGCCCGGCCGGGCTGGATTGCACAGCTTCACTGCCACCGCTGACGTTGGTGGCAGACACACACACACACAATGGTCTGCTGGAGTTTGTGATACACCAAGGGCAAATGGGCAGATGCTTTATTAAATGGAGGAAGCTGGCTCAGAAAGTCACTGGAAGAGAATAAACAAGCAATTCCCACCAGTGTGGAAAGCAGGGGCAGCTTTTTGTTGCTGCTATCATCATCGCTGTTGTTTTCCTCCCTGCAAACCCCAGGCCAGACCATCCCTTTTTGTAAAGCATCTCTCTGATATGGAAAATTTCAGCAGCTTTCTGTGCTCAGTTGAAGCAACCTATTCCCATCTCAGCTTTGCCTGCCTGTCTTTATGCATGTGATTGAGCCTGAAGATCTGCACTTCTGCCAGTTGCAGCGTTGCTTTGGACTCCGAGTCAAGTTTCTATATGCAGGTCTTTTGTGGGGGGATTTCGAAGCCCTGAATTGTCAGGCAGAGAGTGAAACAGTCATCGCAATTATTCTGCGCTGGATCAAGCCTCGCCGAAAAACACCAGGCACCTCTCCACCCACTCCTGTTGGTTTTAGACCGTGAGTTTACTGAGGAATCAGTACAAATTGTATAGCTGAGCATCAGGATCCTATTTAGCTCCAAGGGGTTTGGTTAGATACTGAGAGGAGTGTCCCTGCCTTGCCTTTCTGCACCTCCGTCGTCACAGGCAGCCGGAGCGGAGGTGGTCAGACAGATGCCTCACACAACCCCTCACTCCAGCAAAATCCCTCTGGACTTGTCAGGCTCAGCCCCTGGTGGGTCCATGGACCCTTGGACCGGCCACCGCTATCTCCCGACACCGGCTGTGTCCTGGGGCTGGCAGGCACAAGGCAGTGCGGGTCCGTGACGGAGCGAGAAGAGGAGCTACCTTTGGGATTTGCTTTGCAATCAGCACCGGATGGCTATCATTTCTTTGTTAGGATAAGAAATGACTGGTCATTGCAGTCAAAGCAATTAAGAAGAGCGATTACCATAACACGCCACATCCTTCTTCCCTGTCCGCTGTCTTGCTTAATTTCCCAACTCCGCACCTTTCCGGGGAAAGCTCGAACGGGGCTTCTCACACCGAGCTTTTGGGCCCCATCTCATCAGGAGGGGCTGGTTCTGCAGCCACCAGCCTGCACTTCAACGAGGTGATTTCCCGAATTAAAAAGAAAAAAGTCCTTAGCACTGAATCTTTTCTCTAGGTGTGGTAAATATTCATGAGCCCATCACCTCCTCCACTGCCAGCCCCACCACCGTGGCGTCACTCCTGCCTAGGGCCCTGTTCTAATAAGGCAGAAGCAAGAGAGTGAAGGGCCATATTTTTTGGCTTCTTTCTTTTTTTTTTTTTTTTTTTCCAAAGCCATTTCAAATGTCCCTTGTGGGAGAGGAATGCAGGAGACATTTTCTAAATATACACACCCGTATCTTTCTCAGGAGCGATATCATCAGCTGCAGACAGAGACAGGAGGTACAATTGCCAGGACAAAGAGAGATTAGACAGACAGACAGACCAAGAGCAGGAGAAAAATGTGGATTTAAAGCGTAACTCATCTAGAAAGACTTCCAAGTGCCTTGCGAATAGAGCAAAACTTTGCAGAATCATGCTCTGAAGTGCACCCACTCCACGCTCACGTTTATCAGCATGCCCAGCAGAATACTAAAGCCGACTAAAAAGCCAAGCTAAAATCATCTCGAGCAGAGGAAAGCAAAGCACCCGCAGATCTCCTCGCAGTCACTTGCCTTGCACCAGCTGCTAAACAGCCACAAAGAGCAGGACCCATTCCCTGCACCCAACACAAATCTACGTCCCATCCGCAGCAGGAGCGGGATGAGCATCGCTGTCCTGCATCCTCCATGATGGACCATCCAGCTTAGGAGCGGTTTTCCCAGAGCCCAAGTATGCCCAGCAAACCCAGCTCCCGGTGACTTCTTTCCCCTGCCCTGAGCCATGGTCACAGCTCCATGGGTATAAACCAGCAATTTATTTTCAAAGCCTTGTTCGGGAGCTATTTTGGCCCGTATCACAAGATGGTGTGGCACAGGGGGATGGAAACGTGCTCACCGGTAGCCCTGGATCTCCTTCTACCAGGAGCTAATCCTGGTGATGACTGATCTGAAGATATACGAGCCAGTGAAGGATGCTGAAGCAAAACGGTTGCTACCCATCCTGGGAAGCCTGAGCTGCTTCTCTCCCACTACCCTATTGCTATTCACCGACGGATCGCACAGAGTGAGGTTTATTCTCTGCTTGATTGGCACACACTTAATTAATGTTAATGGAGCACTCGCATCATGATCAAGGAGAGACTCTGAACCCCAAAGTATACTAAATCTAAAGAATTACAGCAGAATTCATGGCCTAATTACAGTGTATTGTTGAAATACCACTTAAATATAGTGATTATTAAAAGCATATTATTGATTGGGGTTTAACTGCTATGTAAATAAATCTAGTCGAAGCAAACTGAGCTACAAATTCATTACCCTGCCGTAAATCCTCAATAAATATTTTTTCATGAATCAGTTGTTGTTTATTATACAATAAATGTCTTATTAAGTCAAAATTAATTGCGTATTTGGGGAAACTTCATTGAAGGCTCCCTCCCTCTGCCACCACACGGGAGCTTTGCCAGGCGACTTTTTAATATCCCCCTCCCTCCTTCCCGGCTACCTCTGTTCCCCCCTGGGACCGGCGGGGAGCAGGTGCTGCGCCTGCCTCATGCCAAAGCAAATCCAACCCGGCACGGCGTCGGAAAAAGACACGGCCCTGCCATGCCGCCTGGGGCTTAGCTGCTTGCAAACCTTGGCAATTAGCAAAGCTCATCAGCTGCCTCCTCATCCCCCAGCCCGAGCACCCCGGTTCCCACAGGGGTGTTCCCCCCCACC
>VXBL01006203.1:32292-140046 GCA_013400195.1 Aramus guarauna
CTCTCTCTCTGTAATTTACATACATAGAACTAATTGCACACTAGGAAACAACGCAGAGATGAGAGCTCAGATCTCGTGCAATCGGGACCATACCCAGGTAGGATGGAGCACCCATCCCAGGGGCAGCCCCTCCCGTGCACAGCAGCCATCTGCAGAACTAATAACTCTGCTAAGGGCATTCATCCTCTGCCTGCAAAGCAAATCACACTTGCCGGCCCTGACAGCCCCAGCCCTGGGGAATTGCATCAACTGCAAGCCCACGAAATGTGCACAGATTACAGCCAACGTTATTCAAGAGCAAGTTAGATCCCCACCATCCAGACCGGCTAATATACTGGTAAAAAAAATGCACTAGGCGGGAGGGATTTCTGACACAGCTCTTCATAACCAGGAGGAAAATGCATTGAGAAAAAGAAGAGTAAACAAAATGATACACTTCTGCTGCGCCACGTGCCTGGAGGCACTAAAATATTCTCTACCTTGGCTAAGCTGGACACTACGAGACTCCCGGCCCAGCCGCGCTGCCATGGATGCTCAGGGCTTCACCTACAGCTGTGGGGCGATGCCAGCACAGCCAGGCTGCCCCACGTCACCTAAACTGTGATGGGTACCTGCGTGGTCTGGAAGAAATATTCAGGCAAGCCCTCTAGGATCCTCTGCCTAAGGATACCTGGTACTGTGCATCTAGCCATTAAAAGTCACGTTGTGCACCCACCGCTAATAAAAGCGTATTAAACGCACCCAGCAGGACCGCAGACCTTCGCGTCTGCTGCGTCTGGAGCAGAAGAGGCAGGTCGCTTTGGGGCACGTGTCTGAAAGCACTGCCCTCACCGTCCCCATCGCATCAGGGCTGCGGGAGGATGCCGAGTGACCGGTCTCGCACACCTCTCTTCTCCCCAGCCCTCCCCTTCACGTGGTGCGATACCTGGAGATCGGCAAAGGTAGCCCATTGGTGATCTGCTCAAGTCCAGGCTCAGCAAAGAGGTGTGAAGCTCCCAGCAGAGCTGAGATCAGCAGTAAACCTCTCCCATCCATTAATCATAGCTACATGGGGTGCCAGCTTGGCTTTGAAAGTGGCAAGATAGAGAGGAGGGACCGACGGCCTGAAAACCAGCTCTCCACCAGCGATTTCCTCCCTCTGCATCCTCTCATCTCCTAACACAGCTCTCCCAACCTGGGGTCAAGACACCCCTAGCTGACGCCAGCCCCAGGCCTCTAAGAAAGAGAAAAGCTGCCAAAAGCTGATGCTTTCCTCTCCTTCCCCTCCCAACCATCCCCAGATTGCAGCGAGAGGGGGAGAATGAATCGCCCAGGGGGGACGGCAGCACCCAGGTACGGCGAGGAGGAGGAGGAGGTGGGGAATGAGCCTGAGTGTCACCGGCAGAAGAAACATCCTTGTGGGACTAAATTGCATTCAATATAATAAACTATCATCTTGAAACGAGTGCTCCAATTGAGTTTTGATGTAAACACTAATATTTTCTCCACTCCGCTATTCTCTTCCAGGGAGATCTCATGTATATTTCACTATGTGTCCTACCTACTATTGCTCTCATACATCAAAGGGTTCGAGGACAAGGAGCCTGATTTTGAAAACATTATTCTTTTAAAGATTTATTCGCTCGTCTTGACCACCTCCTCTGCCGAAAGGGAGAAGCTCTCCATAAATTATTTTAGCGCCCTATGTAAAACACGCACGTGCGTGCCGTCCTCTGCTTAGTAAGCTTAGTGAGAAGAGAGACCCTCTGCGTCTTCTCCCTTTGGGTTGACCCTTTTCTGAGAGCCTTCCCTGCCGGACTACCCCAGTTACACCATCTCAGTGCCATCCCATCGTGATCCCAAACAGCGAGAAGGAGGGGCATGAGTTTCCTAAGTGACTTGCCCAAGGCCATATGGGGAATCTGTGGCAGAGGAGGGATCTCCAGACACCTTGACGTCCCCCCAGCCTTGCGCTTCTCCCCAGGTAAAACCAGTCCTGGGGCTCAGCCTAACACAGGCAGGGCTCAAACGCCTGTAAACCCCGCTCAGAGCTCTGCGCAACAGCAACGTGCACCAGAGCCCATCCACCTGCCCTGACAATTGTTGGCTCTAACCAGCCCAGACAGACATATGTCGGGAGAGATGAAGTATTCATATCCTCATTTTGTAGCCACAGAGCCCGACTTGCACAGGGTCACAAAGCACAGCTGCAAGAAACATTAAAAACTTTCAGGAGGCCGAATAATACATGGCTCTTTAAGGAACGGCACATGCAAAATTAACCACGCGTTCCCTCTGCCCGCTTCATGGCAGATGCTGGGAGGCACTCAAAGGAACCTACGTTTATTTAAAATTAAATAAAAGAAGCTAATTTTGGCATGCAAGAGCTGAGGCACCTGGGGGACTCCTTGCTTCAGGGCACTGCCAACAGAAGAAGAGTAACAAAGTTAAGCAAGCAATTAAGAAACCGCTGCAGACACTTGGTGGGAGGCTGGCTCTTTGGTGAAGCCACAGCGTGCACAGCTACCAGAGGAGATTTCACACCATCTTCTGCCACCCCACCAACCTGGGAAATGACTGTCTCCAAGCTCCCCCAGGCTTGCAGCACATAAGCAGTCCTTGGGCTGAGCCCTGCTCCTCGGAGCAGGATGTAACCCTTTCGGCCTTGGCTTCTGACCTGAAAACAGGGAACACCATCTGCTTTGTCCACCCTGACTCCACGGCTTGGAGAGCAGCTGGTGCGAGGGGAGTAGGACATTATCGGGGGTCTCCAGACACCGCAGCAATCCGAAAGCTGAGAGCTACAGCCTAAAGCATCCAACCGTCTCTTTACAGCATCTCTGGGGGCAAGTTTAATGCTGCCCTGGGGGGCACAGTCCTGGGGTAGGCACTGCCGGCCGTTCTCCACGTACGGGATGGGGGAAACTACAGCAGCATTACGGAGCTGACAACGTGGACCTCTGGAAGGAGTGATGATCCGGCAGCTTCTCTGCCTGCCGTGGAGTTTTGTCAGCACCGTGTGGAAGAGCTGCAGCATTGCACATTGCTCCCAGCTCCTGGCCACGCAGCCCACCCGCACACGTCCCCACGCTCCCCGGCTCCGGCACGTCGCTACGATACACCCTTTGGTCCCTGCTTAGTGCAAAGCAACACTTGGCATCCCCGCCGCAAGCACGCCAGCGGGCGTGGTGCCAGGGTGCACAAGGCGTGCAAGGATGCACGTGGTGCACGCGGATGCACGTGGTGCACGCGGATGCACGGCTGCCTGCAAGGCGCAGGTCTGAAGCTGGGGCAGGGCAGAGGGGCTGTGTGGGAGCCACGCAAGCAAATTAGGGGCTGGGAATAACGCGCAGCCCTCAAGGCTACTCTCGGTCTTAAATTACCCACTACAGGTTGCACACGGTGTTCTGGCTCTACACCCCTTTGCTCCTCAGTGACTCATCGATATTTTGAGGCTGGAAGGTTTGATTCTGACAATTTTAGTACGGCCTTGGAAAAAATTGCAAAGCACCGACTCAGAGCAAACACCGGGTACCTAGTGACCATCCCTCTGCGTGCCTGGTCCACGCAGGCAGACCACGGAGAGGAGGAGGAGGAGGAGGAAGAGGAGCAGGGCTGCAGAGCAAATCCCAGTCCCTTTCAAAAGTCTCTCCTCCCTCCTCAGCCCAGCTGGTTTCTTGCAGCGCAGGAGCCAGAACGCAAACGGAAGCAAAGTAAAAATGTTCAAAGGCTTCAAAACCCTCTGCGTTTGATTCGGGCAGGCCTGGAGGCACTCCTGCTTCTGGCTCCACTCACACCCTGGCTCAGGGTCTCATCCCACAGCGGCCGCCCCGGTCCCTCGTGCTATTTTAACGTGGGCGCACGCTCTGACCCCAGACCGGGGCAAATCCGGGGAAGGAAACGCATCGCCTGTAAGTGTTGCACCACCTACACACGGTGGGTGTGCAACGGCTCCCTCCCCAAATAATCATCCCAAGAGCCAGAAGCAGGGAATATTCCCCTAAAAGCCAATTTTCAAGGCATCACCAAGTTGTCCGTAACAAGGCAAAGGACTCGGAGAACCATGAATATTCCCAAGTTTTGGAGCTGTCTCTTCTGGCAAGGTTTTCCTAGGGAAAACAATGAAAGCTATAAAGCCAGAAAACTGCGAAAATCTGAAATAATACAAGTTGTTTGGGGTTGTTTTTTTCTTTTGGCACTCTTCCCTCCCTTGCTCCAAATGAAAGCCGAACACCAGCAAGGAGCAGGACCTCTCCCTTCAGCCCAAACGGAGCCAGGGTGGCAGTTGTTTACCACTGGTTTGCCTACAGTGCAGCATGGGGATGGGTTTGCTTTTCATTCCCTGTCAGATGGCCTCAAATCAGGATTTTCTGATCACTGGTTCACAGCTCCAAAAAGAAACCTGCGCTTCCACGTTTGCTACACGGGACACTGAGTAACAGAAGGGTATTTCTGGCTCAGAAGCGACCCAACGGTAGCTGAAACGTCAAGCACAGCTGATTTGCATGATTTTCCACTGATTAAGATGACAAAGTTGGGCCAAAATCTTACAGAGACAGATTACAGAGGGCTGATGCCATCTAATCTAAGCCTCAGTTCACTAGCTTTAGGCCTAAATCCTAGCTTAGTCTGGAAATGATCCGTGCTTCCTTGGTTATCTCTACCAACTCAGGGAATAAGCAGTCATGTAAAACCACATGCTAAGATGCTGAGGAAAGGAATTAATGAATAAAAAAAAAAATAAAAAATGCCATATGCTCTCCCCACTTCGGAGCTGTTCCATGAAGGAGGAAGGGGGGGGGAAATAAAGGCGACGGAGGGGCGATGCCGGGTCCGGAGGAGGATGCTGCTCTCCCTCCCTGGGGCTGCCCACCCCTGCAGCTGGCAGAGCCCCCCATGCCAACCACTACCCGGGCTTTGCCTCCTGCAAGACACTGCTGCAAAATAAAGCAGTAAGCCAGCGCAGAGGAGACCGAAGGCGTAAACTCTTTGAAACAAGAGTCACAAAACTCTCTTCTCCAAAACCGAGGTGAGAGCTTGGAGCAGGGGAAGGCTGGAGGGATGCAGAGCAGCCCAACACCCTCCCAGCACCGCGGGAACGACGTCGGCCAGGTACGACCGCACCGCCAGCCCCCCGGCAGCACCGGGGAGGGGGGTGGCTGTTTAGCTGAGGGTCTCACCCCTGTATCAACAATAAATACATCTGCAATAAATATGCAAAGTTGTAACTGATTTGCATTGACATTTGGACTGGGGGGGGAGCTGAGGGGAGAAAGAAATAAAGTCCATTATAGCGCAGAGTAATTTAGGATATTACCAACGGCATCTGAATTACAAATCTACCTCTCATTACTGGTATGTTAACCGGGAAAGGCAGCTTCTCAACAACATGCAAGGCAGAGTTTATTAGCATGAATTTGCATAATAATTAGCTCTGCAGCAAGCAAAGGCTGTTGTGCCTTTCAAAAAGCCAACTTTCAATGTCAATATCCAGCCCCAATTTGGCTCCCGCCCTAGGGCCCTCCGGCAGCGCAACGCCGCAGCGGGTGTTCGGCAGCCGGCTGTCATCTCCCTGATGCTGTCGCCTGCACCGGGGACCCACGGAGGTCCTGCCTCATCCCTCCAGCACGTCTCGGTGCTGAGAGGCACGGGAGAGCTCCTGGGCAGGGTCTTTGGCAAGCAAACGTCATTGTACAGAGAGTTTCCGCATTGCACGGGCACTTTCTGCGTTGCACGGGCAGTTTCCTTCCCCGGTGCATTAGCAGAGTTGGCTGCTGGATGGCTCCAAAGTCCCCGTTCCACACAGAGCTGCTCTCCATCCCACCCCGCAAAGCTAAATCTGCCACCAGCTACAAACTCATCGCTCCCCCTCCCTGCACCCCCCACTGCCAATTAACCCTTTAGATTCACGTAAGGCAATTTAAAGAAGATGCAGGAGAAAGTTATTTGCTATCTAACAATGCCATGATAGGAGGAGTGTGGTAACAGGGGGAATTATATTTATTTTCCATGTACACAAGCTGGCCACCACGAATATGAAACAGGACTGTACTGATTGATGCTCTACAGCCGGGCATTTTCCAGGTAGCCTTGTGCCAATAACAGACTCTTTCCTAGCCAGGATGGAAACATAAAGGCAAAAACACAAGGCTAATTTAGTCTTTTTGCTCAAACTACAAGTTTCATCTTCTAGGGCTCTATCTGTAAATGTATATATACTTGCAGGTGCATTTCAAATGCAAATATTTCAATTTGAACAAGACAAACAAAACACACTTGCAGGTGGAAAAGATGCTGTAGTATTTTGTTTCTCCAAGTGTTTTCTTTAATTTATTTTTTTTCCCCTACAGTTTCTCAGCAAAATTCTTGCCTGGAAAACACCCTGTCTCCAATCCCCTGAGCTGCAGGCAGCTTCCCTTACCTTGCACACTCCAAGCCTTCTGTTTCAAGAACTTTTTTGGGGCCCCCCAAACACACCCCTGGGTTAGAGGAGCTGCTTAATAAGATTTCTGACCCGGGAGGTCGCAGGGTGAGTTGCACATCCATTTGCAAGGCAGCCGCAGACGGCAGCAAAGCCATCTGCACCCGGGCAGTGTGCCTCGTGTCACCGCGAGAGCTGCTGGGGAGGAACCGGAGCCTCCTGGTGCGAAGCGTTACGTGCTCCCCCAGCCCTCTGCTTCCTTGCATGGGAGACTCCTGCCTAACCCCTCAGCAGGACCCGCAGGGCTCCCAGACACGGGGCACAAGGTTTCCTGACAGCAACCCACCCGAGCTCGCACTCACAGTGCCCAGAGCTGCCGTACAAAGGATATAGCTGCTTGAAAGACATTGTGCCTCAGTTTCCCCTAAGAGGATATTATTCCCAAGCAGGGACCGTGCTGATCATTTCCAGACAGCAGCATCTCAGCGTCAGCTTCAACTCAGCTGTTTCCAACACAGGCGAAACCTTACGCATCTCTAAAAAGAAATGCATTACCCAGCTGTCTCAGACCTGCCATCTCCAGGCCTTCAGCTGCATGTCCTGCTCTTTGCAGCCTCTCCCCACCCCAACACATACAGCTCTCGGCCAGCAAGAGCTACTGTGCACTGGCTTTTCCTTTCAGCGCTAGAAATACTCGCTTCTCAATGAAGCTGATCAAAACCAGCTGCTTTGGACCTTATGCTGTGCCCAGTCCTGGTTTTATCAGAAACACTTGTGACCCACCACCTCGAGGTGTCGTGGTCTCCAGGGACAGCAGCCTTACAGAGGAGCAAACTCCCTTATGGGATGTGGCAACTCCTTGTTCTTTAGTGCTGCAAACTCTGGGTCCTATGTACCCCTGAAAACCACACCTCAAAACAAACCGGGCTCCTGATTATATTATATTCAGTTATTATATCAGACAGGAATAAAATAGGGAGGTATAAAAGGAGTCTGAGCAACAGCAAACAAACCTCAGCACCTCTCTATGTCCCGAACCAGACCCACCCCTACTTTCCCAGGATATAAGATGCATTTTTGCACCATTCAACAACACCTCAGTTAACAGAAGGCTTCAGAGGTCCCTGCCCTTGAAAAACAGGAGTGGGAACAAAAGGAGGAAAGCGTGGTCCACGGCCTCAGAGGGCAGAATAAAGCAACTGGGAAAGGGCTGGTGTTGGGAAGTGCCAGCATTTCCCTGGGTTCCCCAGGAGGTTGCGATGTGCGCAGGTACCGGCTGTGCCAGCTCCAGAGCGACGCGAGATGGTGCTGCTTCCCCAGGCACGGGCAGGGATGCAGCTGGGATGCTGAGGGCAAGGATGCAGGGATGCAGCCAGGCAGGGATGCTCTGAGCCCACCCTCCTTGCTGTCCCTCGCATTCTTGCGCTGCACAAGGCGAGGGCTGGGAAGGGGGGGCACAGCCAGAGAAATGGCAGAAGTTGGTACAGGTGCAGCTCCTGGTTTTCACCTCATTTGTTGTTCATAGAAATAAAGAGACATGGTAAAATAACTCTGTTCCAAAGCACTCTCCACCTCAAGTAAGAGATTTGTAGTCGGAGAAAGAAATGATTAGGTTTAGAGGAAGAAAGAGTCGGCTTAATGTTGAACAAGTGAAAAGATAGCGCAAACCAGCTAAACACTATTTTCTGTGCAAGTCATACACTTTTTTCTCATTTGGGCTTTTAAAGAAAAGTTGGAGCAACTTTTCCTAATTTGTGGATTAAATTCTATTTAAAAGGACATTTCCATGCTCTTCCCATGGCTGTTTTTCCTTTTGGAAAAACACTGGGCTGAGGATCCTGCAGAGCTCGTCAGCAATCTGGCGCCCGTGTGTGCCACCCCATGATAACAAACCCAGGCAGGGACATGGGGGAGAAGCAGGGAATAAGCGTTTGGAAGAAGATGACTCTGCAGTGAATTTAAAAGGAGTTATCAGCAGCTGCTGGGTAAATCAGCTTGGCTAAGATAAGAACCAGAACAAATATTTATTCCAAATTTACACTGACCTAAACCTGAGCGCTTGAGGGTTGAATAATTTTGGTGAACTATATATTTTTGTCAAATCATTTCCTGGGCTTCTTGCATGGGTTGAAAGAGATTTAGCTGGGAAGGATAAATCCTGGCTGCTCATATACTGTTGTCAAAAGGATGGGATGGAAACACAGATAGAAACACTGATAGACAGCAATAAAAATGATCTTTATAGTGTTTCAGTCTGTGCTGTTTCGCGATGGCAAACCTAGACCAAGATTTCTCCAAGTGATTTTGAACGCTGCCTTGTTCAAAGGGCTCATCCGGCAGAAAAGGGTCCCAAATTTTCAGAAAGCTCTTTGTGACTGCTCATATGCATCCCAAATCACTGCCCCTTATCAGACCTCTCAGCTCAACTCCTCGGTATCCGGTCACCCAGGAAATCTGGCTGAGTTTTGTCCCACACAGGCTGATTTGGAGATGCTTAAAGACATTCTCGAACCTTGCCTGCCCCGTCTAAAGAGAGAATCAGACTTGTCTCAGGCACATCTGGCTAAGTGGGGTCCACATCTGCACCTGCAGACTACGCTGTTCAGCCCCAGGCGCTGGCCTGCAGCGAGTATCTAGCCAAGGGTGGAGGCTGCATCTGAAGGAGAGCACCTTCCCCCATCACCACGCCAATCATCGCTCCCCAGGACAGGCACGCCGGTGCAGGCAGAGCCCTCTTCTGCCTGCAAGGATCCAGCTGCTGATGCAGCCCTTGTCATCGCAGACACCGATTCGCAAGTTGTACCTGACATGAGGCACAGAAACATCCAGCTCTCGGCTCCTGTCCGCTAGCGTTGCTGTCTTCCCTTCCCAGACCACGTGGGAGACCCTTTTTCATTGGGAAAATTTACCTGCTCTACCTCTCCATCCTCGCAGGAATAAGAGCGCAGGCACGGCATGACAGGAACAAGCAGAAGCTGAGTTTACATAAACAGCGGAGAGCGCAACGTAAAGGTTATTTGTGCCTGCGGGCTGCTTTGGGATCCTGTGAAATACGGAGGTCTCAGGCTGACTCACACTAGACTGAAAGTTCCTCTAACACTAAAGACTGCAGCTTTTTAAAGTCCCTGAGCACTGCAGGGCCTCAAGGTGCTACCGAAAACAAGAGCGAGGAGTTAGGGCTAGTGGTGCCATGTTATTCAGCATCTCCCATCCCTTCCTTGGGCCGGACAACAACCCGATCGCAACCTCAGCCCAAGCAAACGTCCACTCACTTCGCTGTGATTTCTTGTCACCGTCTGGGCAAGAGCGGGCAAAGACACGACAATTGGCATTGACGTGATATTTCACGCTTAAGACTCTTTAGAAGGACTAATTCAAGCAACACTGTAAGAGTTAGCCAGGTTTTGTGGCTAGGGAAAACGGAGCCATGGAAGTCAGGCGACCTACTCAAAGCCACAGACGGAGTAAAATAGGAGAGCCAGGATTAGAGCTAAGGATGCAGCAGAGATGTCCTCCTTCCACCCCCACGGATAACGCAGGAAACCTGCTGCTTCTACCACCACAAACCAAAAATAATCCCAGAAACAGGCAAACCACACAGAATACAGCACAGGCGAGAAGGCAAGTTTGTAGGACAGAAGGACAAGTTGAAAATATGGGATGCGTGAGTACGTTCAGCTCTCAGCTCCGACACAATCTCCTCTGGGTGACCTTGGGCAAGTCACCTTCATCCCTCTGCAACTGGGCATCAGCTAGATGGGAAGAAACATCTCCCCTTTGCTAATTTTCTTTAGTCTTACCTCTCTTACAGGCAGAAACTGCCTCTTATCACTTGCTCATGGACAACCCGGATTAATTAGGCAATTCTGGAAGCCACCAGAATATGCTACAACAAAGAGTAAAAAAAAAAAAAGGCACTGCAATTTCTTTACATTTTCAATCCACCTTTAGATTTCGGGGAGGAACTAACAATGTTCTTTTAACACCAGAAGGTCTTGCTGAAGGGAAGGCAATTGAGAGAGAGGCAATGAGTTACAATTGGACTCACAAAGCTGGCACAAAGCAGCAGCCGGAGCGTGCGTTTGCATGTATATAAATACATCTCTCCGTGTGTGTATACACGCATATGGACTTGGGATGAGTGGGGTGGAGGTGGAGAGCATAAACTTGGGGAGAGATAAAAATCAAATAAAACCCCGCAAAAATTAACAAGGGGAGAAAGCGTTTTACTCAAACAAAGAAAGTCATTTTGCAGCCACCGATTTTTTCCCCCCTCTCCCCTCTTCTTTTTTTTTTTTTTTAATATTTTTTTTTTCCTCTGAAGTCGGCATTGTGCGGAGCCGTGTTCCTTTTCAAGATTTCAGATGTTGTTGTGTTCAAACGAATCCCATTTTGTCACAATCAATGACTCTCCCTGCTCATTATTACCTCCAGCCCTTCGGAGCAGGCAGCACCGCTGGCAGCCCTCCAAGCTGCAGGCAGGGCAAGGCAAGGCAGGGCAAGGCAAGGCAGGGCAAGGCAAGGCAGGGCAAGGCAAGGCAGGGCAAGGCAAGGCAGGGCAAGGCAAGGCAGGGCAAGGCAAGGCAGGGCAAGGCAAGGCAGGGCAAGGCAAGGCAGGGCAAGGCAAGGCAGGGCAAGGCAAGGCAGGGCAAGGCAAGGCAGGGCAAGGCAAGGCAGGGCAAGGCAAGGCAGGGCAAGGCAAGGCAGGGCAAGGCAAGGCAGGGCAAGGCAAGGCAGGGCAAGGCAAGGCAGGGCAAGGCAAGGCAGGGCAAGGCAAGGCAGGGCAAGGCAAGGCAGGGCAAGGCAAGGCAGGGCAAGGCAAGGCAGGGCAAGGCAAGGCAGGGCAAGGCAAGGCAGGGCAAGGCAAGGCAGGGCAAGGCAAGGCAGGGCAAGGCAAGGCAGGGCAAGGCAAGGCAGGGCAAGGCAAGGCAGGGCAAGGCAAGGCAGGGCAAGGCAAGGCAGGGCAAGGCAAGGCAGGGCAAGGCAAGGCAGGGCAAGGCAAGGCAGGGCAAGGCAAGGCAGGGCAAGGCAAGGCAGGGCAAGGCAAGGCAGGGCAAGGCAAGGCAGGGCAAGGCAAGGCAGGGCAAGGCAAGGCAGNAAGGCAGGGCAAGGCAGGGCAAGGCAGGGCAAGGCAGGGCAGCAGAGCCTGCACCTCTCCAAAATGTACAGCAGAGGTAAGCTGGAGAATGTCACCTACACCTGGGTAATTTTTAATTTTCTTTCTTTTTCCCTATACTGTTAAATCACCTCCAAGCTTATTTGTCTGGCTAGAGGTTAATGAAACACTAATGATGTTAATGAGCCTTTCATGCTGCAAGTTTTTTTCAAGAAAGAGATATAATAGCTGTTTTCCTTCCCTTTTAATCTTTTTCATCATTTGGGAGTTGCAGGGCCAAAGCAATTAGCGACTCAGGCGGCTCTGCCTCCCCTCCCGGTCACAGCCCAGTGGGGCAAAGAGAAGAAACCTATTAAACCCCCTTCACATGTCCACAGGTGAGGAGCTCACGGGCTGGTGCCACACACTGCTTTAGCTAGAAGGCAAAATACTCTGCGTGGCGGTGAAAAAAAAATAAAATAAAAGGTGAATTAACAATCTGGAGCCGTTGGGAATGGTGAAGTGTCACCATTAGTCCCGTGTTGTTCAATAGAGAAGGTGACGAGACGGAGCCGGGTGCTGGCAGGGGAACTTCAAAAGGTATGGGGAGGTTTGGGTAGGGCTGCGGCAGCCGAAGGGTTGCTGGACACCTTCCCCCATGAAACTGCTCAGCGGAGAAACCCACCTTGTTTTGGTTTTCATCCTGGTGAGCTCTGATTTCGGGTGTGTGACATCCCTCCGGACCATCACCAGCCAAAAATCAGCCCTTCCTTCCCAGCTTATACAAAAAGCGCAGGGGGGTGGAAGAGACACAGCAAGGGAAAAGCTAAAAAATTCAGAGAAATGGCTGCTCTACACCCGGCTCATCTCCACCCTGCAGCCCCAGATACCAGAAAAGATTTCTTTATCGTTCCCTAATCCCCTCAACACAACCGCCCGGTATAAAAACCCGCCGGTCTCAGCCCATTTTACAGATGGCTCGTCCTGCACCGAGCAAGGAGGAGGGGAGCCGGGGGTCCCCCTCGCCACGGCCGAGCCCCCCTTGGCGTGCCGGGAGGCACCGCCGCCTCTGCTTTTCTTGACGGATGCATCGGTGCCAAAGGGCACACAACTAAATTACGAGCTGGCACTTACAAGGAGTGAGGGCTCTGGCTTGTGCTTCCATTAGAGGGTATCTATCTGCATTTAAAGCTGTGGTGCTCTGATAAGGAGAAGGGAGGAAGCTAGAGAGACCTCAAAAAATTGCCTGGACGAACTCCGAGATAAGACTTTTCAGACAGACAAAAAAGCCTGTCCTGATTTATAGAGCTTCGTCCGTCCTTGACAGTACCTCTGGAGCTCCTGATCTCTGCTGTAAAAAGGAAAGTTCCATCAGAAATGCATGTTCTGCCCCCAAACTATTTATCCAGACAACCTGTCAACCTACCACAGCCAGATCCTCTCTTGACACGGACAAGGCAGCAACACAATCGGCCACCTTTTATTTTTACCCTCTCCTCTCCCCTGTTCTTACTAATCACAGACACTTTGTCCGCTCAATAATAAAGATCCTGGCTGCCTCAGTTTCCATTTTTTTGTTATCGCGCCTTTCAGCCGGCATGTTTATTTATGACTGCTACAAAGCGCTTTCACAGAAAGATGCCATTAGGCTGGAATGATGCTCCCTTGACATTGAGATCAGAATCTGCACAGACGCCACGCAACAACTCATCTTTATGTTTGCTTACTTGTCTTCGTTCCTTTTCTTTCATTATTATTATTAGTAGTAGTATTATTTCCGTTGCAAGGGCTGCCAGGGAGGGAGAGGAGAGGGGCACTTGCAGCACAAAGACATGAAGCCGCTCCGACGGAGGCCACAGATGGTATGGGCTGGCTTGGCTAATTCTGCCCTCTTTCAGGGCAGCTGTTGGCACGCACGCTCTTAACAAGCCCATTAAGAGAATAGGACCCCAGACTGACAAGGGCGCAGTAATGGATTTATTCTCGCTCACGCCATGCATGCCACGGCAGGAGCTTCCGCAGCAGAGATGGAAACCTGGGGAAAGACTGATTTTGGGGGGGCAAGGTGGGCAGCGATGCCCGCTTGCCCCCCGCCAAGCCCGGAGAAGGCAGTGATGGAGAGCAGTGCACGATCAAATCCAGCCAAAGCCACACGTACGCTGTGCTCAGCCTGCGCCGGTGGGTTCGCTTGGTTTCTCTGCTTACAAAGCCTGACTTGTCACCGAAAAAGAGGAGTAGCCACTCACTGGGATATCATTAGGGTGACAGCCCCATGTTTTCCAGAGCCCCTGTGACCCCAGCCAGCCCTGCTCCTTCTCCCCTCCCCGGGAAACTCCTTGCACACCTCATGCACGAGCACAGGGCACACCTTAGCTCTCCAAAGGCATGCAAAAACCGAAGAGGTCTTCTCGATCTGCTTAGCAGATGAGAAGGGGGTAAAAAAAACCCACCCTGCTGCAGAGGAGCCCCTCCGCTTCCCGGCCCTCATCCATGCTGGAAGGTGGGTCCTGGGACGTGAGACGCCTTCCCTTGCCAGTGCTGTCCCCAAAATGATGCTGTGCCCTGCCTGCCACGCTCACACGAGATGCCAGGGCAGACAAAGGGAGGGTTTTGTATGATCTGGCATCTCTTTCAGCTGTTAGCCAAGGCGCGTCCTTCCCGGGCATCGACTCTCTAATTAGTTCTATTGGTTTCAACAGTTCGGCGGGCTCGGTGAATGTAATATTTAACACCCTAGAGGGAAGCCTTTCACGCCGATACCTCTTTCATCATCTCTGCCCATCTGGTGCTCACTTTAAGCTCGCAGAGCACCACCTGCTTGGAAAACAATGAACTTGTGCAGTTCTCCCGCTCCTCCAAACCAGCCAGACCCTCCGGAAAAGGTGCGAGGAAGCAAGCCTCCCCACGGCAGCAAGCCTTGACACCCATCGTGTGTGCGGTGTGTTCACTCTGAAAGCGATCGTAATTACGTGTTTATCCCGCTACGCACCAAGGATGCTGATTCAAAGGGAGCAATGCAATTTTCCCCTCGATGCCTTGCTCCGGAAGAGCTCACGAAACGCACGCCACGTCTGCAGGGACGCAGGCTGCTCTTGTGCTCCCCCCTTCTCAACAGCTACAGCCTCACCATCGCCATCCTTCTCAGACTGATCAAGGATGAAGGATGGATAACTGGGTAAGGGCGGTGAGCAGGGCAAGGTATGAAAGGGTCGGCGGTGCAACTCCACGGCAGCAACAGGTAACGGGTGTTGTACGCGCGTTACGGTGACACCCCGGACAGGGTGTCAGGACCCCCGCTGCAGCGGGCAATGCGATGCGGCCACGGACATCTGCACCGTTAGAGCAGAAATGGGAAGCGAGCCCATAAAACCCATTTGCTTTCTGCAGCCACAGCACCACGGTTGACGTTCAGAGACATCACTGCGTCTGGAAATGATTAGATTCCTTCCAGTGACTGACACCTGCTAATAACCTGGAAGATGGGTAGAGGATACTCACATTGTCATCTCCAGCTATCTACAACTTCATTTTCCGTCATCTTTGTCACTCAAGGACAGCAGCAAAGGATATTATTGCTACTGGTATTGTTATTGCTATTATTTAAGCCATGCAGCCACAAATCTGCAGGTATCTGGGCTGGGCTGTGCAGATGCATTACACCAGTAGATTCTCCTTAGATCGAAGGGAAATTTATTGCGAGGATTATGTATAATGTATTTTTCTATTAAATTAAAATAAGCTTCCCTTTACAAAGTTCAGCGTGTTAACCGACAGCTGGAAGGACGGTGGTTTTAACCTCACGCTTAGCCACAGAGTCAGCCGCACAGGGAAGATGGATGGATGGATGCTCACTCTCAGGGAAATACAATAATCTCCTCTGTTCGCAAAGCTGAGCTTTATTTCTGGACCTCCTGCCTCTCCACATAAAGCCTATTAGCCACTCATCAGTGCTAAAAAAAAAAAAAATAAAATAAAATAAATAAATAAGAGAGTGCACAACAGTGCCAAGGGCAGGGAAGTTAAAGGACATTATAACTCTTTAATTACATCAGTCTTGGGAAGAAAAGAGCTGTCATTCCCTCCTCCTTCCCTCCAGGGAACACTTGGTATCTACCTTGGCCAGAACCCCCTTAGGAAAGTTGTCGCAACATATGTCTTCCCTGTGATTCATGCCAGGGATGGGTTTAGTCCTGTATTCATATTCCCCACCCACTATTTACTGTTCTTGCATACACACACGGATACACACCAACACGCCTTTCATCTCCTGCCTTGAGAAGAGGATGGGGGGGAAAACCTTAGTTAAGCTTTCAAGATAAGAGAGTCATGTGCAAGTCACCGGGTTTAGCCTGCAGAGAGGATTTTCTTCTGAGAGCACCTTAAGGAGGGTTGAAACATGAGATTGCAAAGAAACCACCCCTCGAGGGGCTGAGGACCCTGCCCTGGGCACCAGCTCATCACGCCACGCGCAGCCCATCGTGTACCGCCCTGAGATGCCGAGGATGCAGAGAGCCATCAAAGAGCATCCCGAGAGCTCGGGGTGTTTTTTTTTTCAAATAAGCATGGTTTTCAAATATATTTCTCCCTGACAAAAACGGCCTTTGTAGAAATGAAAATGGTTGTCAAAAACCTATCGCCCACCTCCTAAAAGATCCCATTACATCTCTGTATTGAACTTCTTTTTTATCAAGAAAGTTATTGAAACAGTGATGGAAACAGCCAATAGCGCTTTCGATTAAAAATGTATCACAGCGTTTTGTGATTTAAAAGCAAACAAACAAGAAAGGCAACATGAAATGTTAATGCACACGTGAGCCAGTTTGATTTCTGTTTGCTGTTTGTTTGTCAAACATTTTTGACTATCAATTAATTATCAAAACCAGGCCAGAAAGCTGGCGCCTGATCTGCACGCCCCGCGACTCAAGTGAGCATCACCGTTCCTGCGAGAAGGACGCAGAATTCAGGTTGCAGAGCGTGTCCAACGCTGGCAATCACGATTTCCTCACCGAGCACCAGGCCACGGGGTGGCTTCTGCAAGGTCTAATTTGGCTGGACAGAAGAGCACTGAGCGATCGTCCGCTCTCCCCTTTGAACCACCGCCAGAGACTGATGGGGCCGCTGCACATCAACAGCTCCCTGGTCACCTTGGAGGCAAGGCCATCGCTCTGTGTTGTCAGAGCCACGTCAGGAAGCCTGAGACATCTTTTGCAGCAGTTTCTGACACTGAAGGACACACCGGTGGAGATGGAGCAGCTCCCATAAGGGCTCTGCAAAGGGAAAGGATTGGGAGGTGCCTGAGCCAGCACCACATCCTTCGCTTCTGCTGCATTTTCCAAAGCCCTTGCAAGCACCAACCTTTACTCCAAAAGAAAGGAGAAGACACAAAATAAAAAGAAACCCAGGTGGGTGACTAAGGAGATGTGGCAGAGTCAGGAGGCAATGGCCCAAGGCACCCACGAACACGATTCCTCCCACACAACCTCCAGGAGCCCAGACCATCAATAAAGGCTGCTCTCCTCCCCAGCCAGCCTTGCGTGGCTCTCAACTTTCCAGCTACAGGCTGCAGATTGGATTCTTCCGTCATCACCATAAAACCAGATGAATTGTCCACGCCTGAGGGACCTGTGATAAGACAGGACCCTTTAGGCAAGAAGGCACACTTCATAAAACCGGCGCTGCCTTTCAGCAAGGGCTGGTCCTGCGCTGCTGGAGTGGGCGCTGGGTCCCAGACGCTGCAGCAAACCGCACCCCTACGCTTTTTGTACCGAAAAAAAGAGAGGCTGGGGGTCACCTGCCTTCCTGCAACCCAGCAGCTCAACGTGCTGCCTCCATCCCTCCCTTGCCAGGGTGTACGAGGAGCCCCCTCGCCCCAAATCTCTTGGGAACAGCTACAGACCCTGCTCTGCTCTTTGCTGCAGGAGCCCAAAGCCATTTCACCACTGGCTCTTCCACTTTAGCAGCCGGTCCTGCGTGGGCTGGGAAGGATGCACGACCCACCTCGGCCGTGGGTTACGTGTCTCTAGTCCCAGGAGGTGCCATGAAGCATCACCCTGCTTGCACCCATACTGCGATGGTGGGGCACCCCTGCCGAAGCGGGGTTGGTGCCAGCAAAGGCCACAAATGGGACTTTTCTCTCTTCCCACAGCTCTGGAACAAGTTGGGGACCCCAGAAGATGGAAACCACAATCCCAGGCAGGATAGCCAGGAAGAAAGTCTTTGAAAACCAGCAAGAAGCTAGAGCAGGTAGAGCCCGGGCTCTGCAGCGAAAGCATTTCTTCCTGTTTTGTTTTGCTTTGCATTCTCATTGCCAGGTTCATTATCAGAGCCCTTATTCCTGCACACACTTCCCATTTTTCTCCCTCCTATCTCCCTGCATCCAACGCAGCTGCCTGTATTAGTTTATGTTAACAAGCTGTGGCAGCACTAATCCTGGCCCCTTCGGCTCCCACCGCCTGTTCTGCTGACCAGGCACATTGTTTGTCTCTGCTGCCTGAGAGCCACCACCTAGGAGCAGTTCCTGGTCCCCCGAGCCTTCCCCCACCTCCAACCCAAGCATCCCTGCAGGAATTACACCAGGATATATCCTCTACCAAATGCTGTGACCGCACTGTCGCTGGGCGGTGATGGAGCGCAAGTTGCAAAAAACGCTTTGCCTGCCCCGCTACCGCCTCCGCGGAGCACCGAATGAACGGCAAAGCTTGTTTTCTCCCCAAAATAGAGACTTATCTTCACCACCACTGCGCTGCAGCAACAAGCATCACCCCCGCGGCCCCAGCGTGCCGGGGGCTCCCGTGTGCCGTGCAGCACCTCCTCCTGCTGCCGGCAGGGCAGGAGGACTCGGTGCCCTCTTCTTCCCACCCCACCCCTGCAATCTGACAGCCTGCAGTTGTCTTTTCAGCTTTGACTTCCTCCTCGGCCCAGGTTGACAGCAAACAACACTTGGAAAAAGAAGAAGGGGAGAGAAGGGAGGGGGGGGGAAATAAAAAATAAAAGGCACAAGGCAGCTGCTGTGGCGGAGGGGGCGAGGAACAAAGAGAGATTTCAATCACTGCTCCCCGCTCCAAGGGCACGGCAGCACGATGGAGCTGCCCAACGTGTCCGGGAGGGAAAGGGAGGGTTGAAGGCAGGGGAGCTTGGCCACTGCCCCGAAAGCAGGCGCCTGGGCTCAGCCCTTCTGTCGAGGCACCTCTTGCCGATGGCGCGAGTTCGTTCCTCGTCACATCAAAGCCCACCTTCCCACGCAAGCTCAGCTAGCAGGGGCTGGGTGCCGGACCCCCTCTACCTCCCCTCGCCTCCCAAAGCCGAGCGATCAGACAGCCGGAGGCAATAAAACAAACCTCCCTGCTACCACTCCAGCCCAGCGCCGCACAAAGCCTCGTGCCACCGCACCAAGACACTATACGGAGCCCTGCTGTGCTAATGGCCGGTCTGGTTTTAGTGCAAGCGTTTAACGAGCGGCGCGTGTGCCGCTGATTAAGTGTGGCTCTCTGAGGCCACAGAAGAAAAGAAATTCAGTGTAAGATTGCAAACAATTACTCCTTTTAGATAATCACTGTTTTACAGTCCAGACGCATGCATAAATATTGCATAATGCTGGGGCTCAGCACGTAATTGTCAGATATTATTCAAACCAAGTCACTACTTTATTGGCAAGAGCTGTGAGCTTGTCACATCTCAGGGTCAGCGACTGGATGGCTGAAGGATTTTCAGGGAAAGCAAAGGTAATGCAAGCAGCAGGTCAGCCGTTCCCTAAACTGCTCGGCACCGACCTTTGCAAAGCGATCTCGCGTTCACAGGCACGAGGAGGCACGAGCCCGTGCGGAGCAGCGTTTGTGCGTGCGTTACAGCGATGGGGACGCAAGGCAGCGGGGACCGAAGCTCTCGCAGTGCAATCGTGAGGTGCTTTGCAGGGCCAGGAGCCGCGGAGCCTGCTTGCCCGCAGACGTACCCCTGCACGTCACGGGGAAGGTGCTGGTGCTCGTGGTGCTGAGGGCTGAGCTCCAGCCACATGCCACTTTGGACAGGTCTCCTTCCCTTTCTCAGCCGAAGCTGTTTTGTTTGCAAACCATCTGCTCGGCGCCCCGCTGCGCCGGCAGCGGCGAGGGGGCCCAGATGGACAGGTTCTTTGATAATTCTTTAAAATGAAGCACCCAAGCACAACGGCACCATATGCCGAAGGGCCGGCCAGCTCGAAGAGCTGTCGCACGACCCTCCTCTCCTTGGCACGGCCGTGCAGGCAGCGTGCCGTGCAGGCAGCGTCCTGCCCGGACCCCAGCACGCTCCCTCACCTGCCGAGAGCTTGCAAATGTTTCCAGGGGCCGCTTTGTCTCTGCCGAAGGCAAAATGGCCAGGAGGAGATTCAGGCTCCTGGGCAGTCTCCCGCTTGCACACCTTGCACACCAGGTCCCCCTCTCCTTGAGCTTTCCAAGACGGATTATGGGATGAGAAGAGGCGGGTGGAGAAGATGAGGCTGCTTCCTTTGCAGAGTTACTTTTTGGCCCCGGTTCACACCTAGTTTAAATGCAGACACCTATACAATTAGTCTGCACAACAACCAGGGCTGGACTTGGCTCAGAGCATCTCACGGACAAGCTCGGTGGCACAGGAGAAAGCCAGCTGCTTATGGGCAATAAACCCCCGCCTGGAAGCACGGCTTCCTCTCCCTAGGAAAGCTCAGCTTCACCTCCAAAGGCTCACGTCTCCCAGTTTTGCTCTGAGAAATTTTCTCATGAGAAGGAGAAGGCAGCTTGAGATTCCTGCACGGTCGCAGGAACCTGGGGCTTTAAGGGAAAAAACCACCTTGCAAAACCCACGCCACAATCAGATGAATTTTGATGCAAGCCACAGCGAAGGGCGGCTCTGTGGGATTTCAGATAAATAAAGGCACAAAGGCTGGTGAGATTGGACTGACACCTTTCAGGCTACGTTTTCCTGACCCTGCACCTTGAATATAAAATCCTCCCCGTCGCCAGCAGCCCTGAGCCCCAAAGCTCTGGAGAGCTGGGTGGAAGGGACTGATTCCCAGGGGGGAGATACCAGGAGCTCCCCAAAGCCTCTGCTCTCTATGGAGTGGGGATGCCAGAGGAAGGGAAACCCCTTCCCGAGCAATTTGCATTACCGAGGACCCCGCTGTGGTCCAACGCTATGGCCCTAGTACAGGACACCATTTTCACCCAGCTCGTGAGAAGGAAGGAATTGAAATAGCGAATAACGGGGCGTCAGTAACCTGACGGCCCAGCTCCCGAGCTGCCAGCATCGCCCCTGGACAGTATTCTCAATAAAGATCTGCGGTGAGTGTCAATAAGGAAAGAGATTACATCGGCTTCTAGAGAGAGAGTGTGAAAAAATGAGTGGGAGCAAAGAAAAGCTGCTGCTTTAGAGCATGAACGACGGCCAGGCACCTGCACACAGCTAAGCAGGGTGTGCAGGAGCACGTTTCCTCCCTGAGAAGTGGAGGACAGCACGGGATGTGTGAGGGATTTTGGGGGGGGGAGTTCAGGGCATCCTTCCACTGCCTGGCTGGCCTGAGAGGGGCCAGAGATGGAGCACGGGGCGATGGGGAGAGAATCTCCCATGTCAACGCTCCTCTTCTCGAGACGTCGGCCTCGCATCTCGCCTGGCTCGCGGTAGATGAGCGCTTTCGTTAACACAAATCACATGTGCTGCCTCCAACAAAGCCCAAACCAGGGCCCACAACTCAAGGGAAGTAACTGTGAATGTTGATAACTTTATTGTCCGACAAGGCACACGTGAAATGCTTCTCTTTTGCTAATGATACGCTGGGAGAGGTGCTGAGCTGAGGCAGGACAAAGTGGCCGGCCGGCTGGTAATGAAGAACAATAAATAGTGCACAAAATCAGCCCCGAGTTTCTTTCAGCATCCCTTGATCAAGCAGCGCCCTGCCATATAATGAAAATCTCGCTTTATTGTATCCATGCAAATCACACACGCCGCTTGAAAGCACGTGCATTAATAACTTATCTGTTGGGCCAATAAGAAAAAAACTATCGCATTATCCTGTCCACTTAACCATTAGAGCAGCTCTGAAGTGCATTCATACACCTCCTACGATGCTCGTGGCTTCCAGCTCTGCCCCCAAGTACCGCATTTGCCACCGTTCCTGACGGCCGCTCTCCCGGACAGGCGGATGCAGGACCCATCCCAGAGCCAAGCACCGAGCAAACAGGCACAGAATGGGGCCTGAAGCCTTTAGGGATAACTACCCCGACTGCCCTGCTGCTGCCTTGGGGGAGCTCTGAGCATCCAGAAACCCACATTTACATCCCGAAGGCAGAGGGGTCCAGCAGCCTTCCTGCCGCCTGTGTTTCTTTAAGGCCAGCCAGTGAAGGGTAACGTTATCCAGCCGGAATTGCACGGGGGAATTCAGGTAAGCAGACTGTAATTAACCGGGCTGGCACGTCGCCACGTCCGACAGATGTGGAAATGCACCTTGGGAGGAGGCAAAGGAGGAGGGAGAGCAGAGCAGAAGAGGAGGGATGGCTACCCAGGGCGCTCTGATGCTCCCTGCCCACACGCCCCGGGGGGATGCGGGGAGATGCAGCGGGAGCGAAGGAGCAGCACGACTGTGCGGTATCGTCCTCCTCCTCCTCCCAGCTGGTGAGCAGGAGCAAAATCCCCTTGGAAATGCAGGCAGAGAGGTTCAAAAGCACTGATAGCAGGTAGGAGCTGGTGTTTGGTTGTCCAGCATCCTCGGGAAGAGATGGCCAACAGCTCAGGCACTTGGAGTAGAAAACAGGGAAATTTGTGCTCCCTGGCTTAGGAGGCTCAAGCCACAGCTTTGCTGTCAGGCACATCATGGCCAGCTTTTGGTAAGCAACCAGAAAGCAGGATTTGTGTGACTGACCTGGAGCTAAGCAGCAGTAATCTCCTTCCAGCCCAACTAACTCCCATGTCTGTCAGCCCCGCTCCTCCAGAAATAGCTTATAAGAAATTCGCCCAGGCAGATGCCCACAAATGCCCGTCCTTGATTTGTTCTGCTTTGGCCTGTCTCACGCCGGCACCCATACCTTCCAACCCTGCAGAGATGAACATCTCCATCCCACCACACCCAAGGTGACAGACCTCCAAACTCGAGCCCGGACAACATCGCTTGAGCACAGCAAGGGCGTAAGGGCAGCACAGCCTCCCGTCCTGCCCCGGCAGGCAACCCGACCTCGAACGGCAAGGCACGACTTTTTCCCTTTCTCTTTTTGCTTTGTTTGATAATTTGACTTTTCCCTGCTCTGCCTCGTAATCAGCTTGGCAATGAATTACAGCAAGGGTGGCTCCGCTCGTTTCAGATGTCAGAGCCTGCGGTAATTGCGGCACCCACTTAAATTTATGTCAACGAGAGGGAGCCTTTGTATGGAAGAGAGCTCACCCTGCCAGCGCTGAGCCCAGGAGAGCCTTCACTCATCATCTCCAGGGTCTTGCTCCCGCCTTCCCACCAGGCTCGCTGCCGAGCAAAGCTCCCCTCCGAAGGGGAACACGTTCCCCAGCTCGGTCCTGCTCCGGAAGCCCACCCGAAAAACGCAGCAGCCCTGTTCGCCCTGTCCTGCTGCCTGCAGAGAGCCTCTCCAGACCCCACTTGCCTTAAACTGAAAAAGCAGATGCTCGCTCTGCACGCAGACTACCGAAATCTTCCCGAGCGACTTCAGCACCCGCTTCCCCTGCCCTCTCCTCTCCCAGAGACGGCCTCAGCTCAGCGTTTCGAGACGTGCGAACGTTTGCCTCTGCAGGGATGTGCCAGGAGAGGGAAAGAAGCCGGCGGGGGAGCAGAAATCATCCCGACTGCGGGAAATTTTGCTCTCCAGGTGGGAGCTTTGCCCATCTGCAGCAACAACGGGTACGGCGGGGGCCGGGCGCGGGAGCATGGCGTCCCGCAGGTGGGACTTCTGCGCCGGCGCTTTGCCACAGCTGCCACGCCGAGCCCAAGGGCACCCAGCAGCTGGAAACGCTCCGACAGAGCTGCCAGCAGCTCATTATCCTGCAGGAGCAGGGCCCGGGCTGGGTAAAAGGGTCTGAAGCAAGCTGGTCCCAGAGTTTCCCAGGAGGTCATCTCCCCTCTGCCACCCCCCTGCTCCCCTCCAAGCGGAGTGACATGGCTCTGTCAGCGGGAGGGGACCGGGCGCAGGAGGAGGATGAAAAGCCTTATTAGCATCCCAGCCACGCAAGATGTTTTGCAAGCAGCAACATTCCCGACGCCAGCTCTGCCCGGGAGCCACCCAGGGCTTCCTAAAGTCACATTGTGCGCTGTCACCCAGCCAGAGGCTCCTCGTACAACAGCAAAACACCCATCTCCTCCCCTGTGAGGGGTCATGGGGCAGCCGGACCCTTCCGCAGCACCGGAGCCGGCTTAGTCCCCGTGTTTCCCAGGGGTGGACATGGAGGGGTGGCTGCACATGGGTGGGAGCCCCATGAACACAGGCAGGATGGGGCTCACCTGCACCCTGGCATGGTGGCACGTGGGCAGGGATGGTCCCTTGCAAGTCCTCTGCCTCCTCTTGCACATGGGAAAGATGCAACCACCTAACTCCAGCTGGAAGGGTGGATGGAGCAGGATGGGGAGAAGCAGCAGAAACCTCACAGGTCAGGCAGACATTCCAGCCACCCGTGTGTCACATTTGCTATGTGCTGCCTTCCCCTTCCCCTGCCCTCTCCAGAGAACTCCCATCCACACTGCAAACAGGCAGCTGTTTCTGAGGAGCAGCGTAGGTTAAAACAAAAAAACAAAAAAAAGGAAAAAAAAAAAAAAAAAAAAAGCCAAAACACACAACCCCAAAAACAAAAAAAANCAAAACCCACAACGCCAAAAACAAACATTGCAAAAGACAGAACACATCAAATATTAAAGGAATCAAACTCCTCCTGTCAACAAGGAGGACACAGAAACTGTTCCCAGATGTGGCAGGGCTGTCACCTTCTCTGATCAGCTCAGCTTCAAACAGCTTGTCAGAGGGATGTTCACGCTTTCGGGGTCCCTAACCCCAGTGCCTCTCCCACCCCCGGCTCCCTTGAAGGGCTGGATCCTTCACGGGTGTAAATCAGCCCGGAGAGCTCTCCTGCTGCTCAGGCAGGCTTACGGCAGGTCTCACTGGCAGCACCAAGTGCCGGTCACTAAAGGGGCGTCGGGTGGCAGATTTGCAGAGGGTGCAATCCCCAAAACGCCTGGTTTGGCCACGCCACCTCACAGGGGAGGGCACAGCACCCTTCGCCCCACAGGTGAAGGGTACGTGGGCATTTTGCTCTCTCTAGGGACAGGGTTGTCCGAGGAGCAGCAGGATTTAGGCTTTTACTGGGGAAGCAGGAGATGCCGTGGCCGGATCGCACTTGAAAAGCAGCCGCTTTCCCGGTGTATCCATCCCAGGCAGCTCCCACCTCCCCAGCCTGCGCGGCTCCAAGCACAGCAGCAGCTCAGAGGCTGGATGCTGCCCACCACCCCCCCGGCACGGGCACACGGGGAGCGAGAGAGCAGCCCTGGGCTCTCCCCTTCCCGCCCCATCCCTGGCACCTCACACAGCGGCTGCAATGTCCTTGATAAGAGGTGGCACACCCCGGCTGAAAAGCAGCTCTCATTCTGCAACGGGGGGGGGGAAAAATGAGCTGGGACCAGTCCCAGTGGTTGGACTGTTTCTCCAAGCACCTGATCTCCCCTTCCCAGGGCAAATATTAAATATCCCCGTCCCAGCTGCCTGCAAACAGGCGTTGTCACATAGGGCATTCTTCTATCTGGACATAAACCGGCCGTGCAAAGCCCTGTAGCCACGCTGCCCTTGACTCCCAGGGATGCTAACTCTGCATCTCCGGGTGATCTCCAGCCACACACAATTACATTCACAGTCCGGATTCAGCACCTCGGTATTTTGCATCACTGCCTGAGACGCAACCTCTGAATCTGGGCTTTCCGAGCCTATGAACTTCATCTTCGCTCGCAGTTGATGCCAGGAATATTAAAAAAACCCGCCACAACAGCCTTTGCAAGGTGGCCACGTGCCAGGTTCATCTGTTCCCCAACTTACTCAAAGTTTCGCGAAATCCCTCCCTCTCCCTGCGGCGCACAATCTGCCTCCCCCCGCTCCCTCCCAGACCCCACCAAAGACCTCTCTGACCTTCCCCCTCCGCAGCCGCTTGCCCCCATGGCACAGAGCTGCCCGAGGGCACAAAATAAAGCGGTATTGGATTGAACCCTCGTCGGCAGGGCACCGTCTGTGCCTCGCCTCACCCCGTGGCCTCTGCCCGTGCCGCAACCTTTTATTGCAGCAGCAAATTGCTGACGGCCCGGCGGTTGGGCGCGGAGATGATATTGGCTTTCCCATCGCAACGCAGCTTTGCGGCCATTTCCCCAGGTCTTTGCTGAGCGGCGGCGGGTTCCATTTAGCAGCCACGTGAGCAGACACCGGGGGAACCACGGCCCGGGAGCTCCTTCCAGCACTGATGTGGGCGCATGAAATATTCAATAACCCCCAGAATAAACACGCACGAGATCTCATGGTCCTCTAGGACTCCCTGGCAAGACGCGTTCAAGCAGGGACCTCATCAGCCCCGGGATGCAGCGCTGGGACGGGATGAGAGATGCTGACGAGGACAAGGAGAACCAGTTTTTCCCTGTCCCACCACTGGCAATACCCCAACCCCAAGCCATGGGCTTTGTCGAGGTCTAATGAACGATTCGCAGAGTGTCCCACACCCCCGTGCCCAACTCCGAGCTTCCAAACAGCTCTTCGGGGGGAAACACCAACCCCGAGCGGCAGCTCTCGAGGGGGTGCCCGCCTGCAGAGCCAGCCCCGGGCCCCGACCTCCCTCCCTCTACACCCCCTGTTTTAACTTTTTTTCCACAGCACAGAGCGATTTGCTCTCTAATCAAGGGAGCGCTAATGTGGTAATGCCGGTAAATTGTAATTAATTTTCCCCCTAATTGATGCGTGGGAATATCCGGGACCCTCATTCTCCTGCCTTCAATTCCTTTATAAATATATGATTTGACAGGTTAATTTGAAAGTAAAAGTTCGGTTCTTTACAACAATCCAAGCAGAAGCCCCAGAACACAGCCTGCTGTCTCGCTACTTGAGGCGTAATGAAAAGGGTTGAAGTTAGGTTACAGTCGTCATCATCATCATCTTTTTAATTTCACTAATTTAATTTCTCTGTGTGTTCCCCACCCCTCCCCCCCCTCCTTCTCGGAAGATAATAAAAGCTTCATTTCACAGTCCAGGAAATTTGGCAGCAAAAGGTGATAGACAGCCAAGGAAAGATGGGAAAGACATATAAGAAGGGTGCGCTTCCTTCAAAGTTAAAACACGGTGCTCAGCAGCCCGGAGAAGGGCAGAGGAGGGCACGCAGGACACGGCAGCATTAAGAAACATCTTTCCCAAGGTGGCAAAGTGAAATCAGGCAACACTAATGATGGTGCTCAGTGCCAGAGGGTGCAAAAGCACCCTGCACCGGCAGGTAAACATGCCGACAGCTCGCTTGATTGCTATCCACTGCAGAAGCGCCGGGTCACCTTCCAAGAGCTTTAATGAGTTTGTGGACGCTGTCTTGCCAACATTAGTTTTTTGGGGGTTTTGGGGGGTTGAAACCCATCAGGTGTGAGACTATTTTCTCTGCCGGCCACGGCAGCAAGCAAGCGCAGGGCACTGCTCCCACCCCGCGCTGCCCCTCCAGAGCCCCGGGGTCCTCGCACACAAATGCAAACCGCTGCCGAAGTCAGCGGGGCAAACCTCTCAAAAGCAATCATGTGAAAGATTTCAAAACCCTTCTCAACTCGTTCCTAATTAGAAAGGAAGCACCAACCCCAACCCTTTTAAAAACTAGAAATAACCAATTTTAATATATTTAACCTTTCTAACGAGAAGTTGCATTGGAGCATCCCCTTTCCCACTTTTTGCATGAACCTCAGCGCTGTTTTCCAATTTGACAGCCCGCTCCCTGCAAAACCCGCGGGGCTCCATCCTGCAGCTTCAGGTCCGGCACTGAGTCAGCCTGGAAACGCCATCCCCATCCCCAGCATCCCTCAGCATCCCTCGGGGCAGAGGCTCCTTGCCTCGTGGTTCCCATGAGGAGTACAATCAAACCTCAAGGAGCTGGGGAAAGAAAGGACTAAAGTCGTCCCAGACATTTGCCAGGGGACTTGCAGAGGATAAATAAATGCGAGTCTTAGATGTGGATGACTGGCAGAGAGTCGAACTTCAATACCGGCTGCCGAGGATATTTACTGGAAGCAGATCTGGACTAAGCAAAGCATATGGGAATACTGTTCCTCCAGAATCAACACCAGTGCTGTCTCTCGCCAAGCTGTGTTTTGGGGCTTAGGGGACTTTTTTGGTGGAAATCTGCAGGAAAAATGTGATGGGGAATGTAAAAAACATGCCTAGATTTATGTCCCTATCCTGCCAAGATGATGTTGAAGCAGTACATTTTGCAAAATCCCTGCTCCTGTTTGCTGTTTTCTAACCGTGTCTCTCCCTCCTGGTCACAAACTGCCCTTTTCATCCATGCACCAACAAAATCAACCAACAACAAAGGCAGGCGGAGAGAAAGAAAGGCCTTTCTTGTCCTTTTTGGAATAATTCAGAGATTTGGAGGAGTTCCAGGAAACGAGACAAAAATAACAATTTCCAGTTCCAAGGGCAGCTGATCTGATTCCTGTCCATGCCTACTCCCCGAAAAAAGACTTGTACGAATTGGTGCTGATTGCCTAAATTCGGGGTGGAGGAACTGCACGGCCCCACTGCACCGGCGAGGAGCGGGGAAGTTTTCTGGGCCATGGCAAGACGCAGCAGGGACCCGGCTTTCCTACCGCATGCATCTCCCTCTCCCTCCTGCCATCCCTCATAAAGGGGAGAGATGTCAACTGACAATTTCTTAGCAAGGAAAGAAAAAAAAAAAAAAAGGGAAAAGAGAAGAAAAAGAGTGTTTGTATCTACTTTAGGTTATATTTTTATTGCCAGCCGTTACTGTAACATTTGCTCTGATTACCAGATTAATCACCAGATTGGAAAGCCCATTAAATAAAATCAAGTCCGACAGTTGAGGTGTTCCAAGAGCGACGTCTCTCGGTGCATGTCCCAGCCTGCTTCTCCCTTGTCCTTTCTCTCCCTGCCCCTCAACCGGAGAGAAAGACCTTTCCCCAGCCAGGACAGAAAGGGAAACACACTGTTTCCCTCTCTCCTGGGGACGGGAACCATCGGGAAATACCAGCGCAGCTGTATCCCAGCCCCTCCCGGCATCACCCCCTGTCCAGGCTTGATTTTCCAACCCCGCACATCGTCAATTAGGGTGATGGACAACACAAATAGGTGAAGATATGTTTCACAACCCTTGGCTCCGGTCTCTGCAAATGAGCGCTGTAGATCTCCCCTTCTCCTAATGTCACCTGTCAAAGCCTCCACTCTTCCTGGGAACAGGATCCCGCATCAAAGCACAGTTAAATGGGGTGTAAATGCCTCTTTCACGCACAGAAAATGGGCTGGTTGGCAGTAATAGGGGGAACTGTAAATGCTGTCAGTGGCTACATTTTGTTTATTGATTTACACCGTGTAATGGGATGACTCGATTTGAATCATATACGCAGGTGTCATGTCCCGTTCGTCGCCATCGGATTTAATAAGGGGAACACTGCGCCGCTGAGCTCGGCTGTGCAGCGGGGCACAGAAACTCCTGAGGGCTCGTGCGGATCCTGAACCCCTCAGGTTCGTGAACCCACCAGCAAAGCCCAAGTCCGGAGGTCGGTAGCCTGGGGCTGGAGCCATCCCATCCGTACAGTCCTTGTGATGCTCACTATGGCGTGGGGGCAGTTTTTACGCTTGCCCTAGGTTTTGGGGGACTGTGTAATTCCTTGCTAGGCACACACAGTTTAAGCCATCTACCACCCTGAAACACCTTCCAAAATTACCCATCTCTGCTGGTACAACCCAAGCTGGAAACTGCACGGCTCCTCCAGCCCTCCACCTTTGCGCAGCCTTCCCGAAGCCCAGCAGCCCACAGCACCCAGGGAAGACGGAAGGGATGAAGCTCCCCCATGCCTACCCTCTGCTTGCACCATCCAAATCCCTGGCTGAGGTCGCCCTAATGCGGAAAACCCAAGGGATTTCTTGTTTCTGCATCGCCTGTCTCTCAAACGACACAGAGGAATTAAATCCCACTGCTTAATTTCTGTGGCATCTGCCAGGCTTCCTCCCCCACCCCCAAAAATAAGGAATCCAATCAAGAACCTCTGAGAGTATCACCCCAGCGGTTACGATGCCAATTAAGAGAGAGTCAACCATTCACATGGCCAAGCAAAACAAGGCAAATGACAAGTAATTTAAACTCTGCTGGGCACTCTCCCACCGAAGGCAGGCTGCCGCGCTGCAGCGAACTGCGGCAGTCGCTAATTAGTAACCACTCAGAAGCCTGCAAATAGCCTTAAAATCACGCTCCAGGTACAGCGGTGCAAGATGTACAGCAATGGGGTGTTGGGTTTATCCCCGCTCCCAACAGCTACGGGTCCCAGAGCCACCTTCGCCTCTCAGATGGGGACACAGGGGCACGGCAAGCCGATGCATCCCATGCAAACGTGTGGCAGGGACAAGAATAGCGCATCCCATGCCCTGGGACTGCAGGCATCCCTTCCCATTCCCAAACCTCCAAAGCAACCCAGGGACGCCTCTGTGGAAGGAGCGGGGTTGCTCCTGAGCACCGCAGCGACGAGACTCAGCACCCCAGCCCCAAGCCCCCTTCCTTTCACTGCTCCCTTCCTCGCCAAGCGAGCGGAGGCAGGCCAGGATGGCATCGTCTCCGTTTTTTCAGGTCACGCTTCCCCTTGAAATACCATCACTCGGAGCAATGAAGCTGTCACTTTTTGTATTTTTAGTTTTTCAAACCTTATATTTCATTCCACCGCCAGCTGCTGAAAAGGACGAGCAAAAGGCCAGAGCAGGGAGCAAAAAATCAATACGCTGCAGGAAGACAGAAGATCTGTTTCTATTCTTCATCTCTGACGCCAGGTACCCAGGGAACATCGCTGCAAACAAGGCTGTGGACTACTGTCCTCCTGCTGAAGCTGAGTCCTCTGGTTCCCCACCCCAGTGAGGGACACTCATTGCCAGGGAAGGGGCTGGCTCTTTGGAAAACGCTTTTCCTACATGGAATTAAAGAAGCTGAATGCATGCTACACGGACGGTAGGCAAACAACACAGCCCTCGGGTAGGTAGCACCCTACTCCTTTCTCTCCAAATCCCTGTTCCCACCTGCTCTGTGGACCCTCTACATTTCTCCTCATGCTCCTCCTCCTCTAACTCTTCCCACACAGCTACACATTTTTACTCTCCAGGCCGTGCACAGCCCTTGATCCCCTGCTCATCAGTAATCACACACCAACTTTCCGCTCTGAGCTTGTCCATTGCCAAAGTGCTCAATTTTCACCTAATCCCTTTATCTCCTCTTGCTCCCTCCGCACGGGGAGCGAGGTCCCCATAAATATCTCCAAAGCCGCCTTGGCATCACGATCCTTCAAGCTACCCTGGCTCCTCTGCGAATGCAAAGGATGAGAAGTCGCTCAGCCCACTTCATGCTCTGACGACCTTCTGCCTTGTACAGCGTGCGAACGTATTGGACGCAGCCAGACAAATCATGCTCTCCTCTACAGGCACGATAAGGAAGCCAGTAGCTACAGGAGCTCTCAGAGTGAAATAGAAATGAAGGGATTTGGATCCCGGAGAGTAGAAACATCTCTCGGAAGAGAAACCAGACTCTCTCACAAAGCAGCTCAATCTGAAGGGGATGGAAAGACCTTTCTGCAGCAGCCTGGGGGAAGATGGGCACAGGAAGGTGCTTCTTGGTGGTGCCGAGGAGACAGAGGCTGAACAAGATGCAGGACTAAAGGCTCTCTCAATGCATCTAAAACACCTAGAAAAGGAGCTTATACAGCAGTTGAATAGGTGAAGTCCTGAGGAACAACACGATGTGATGGCTAGTACTAGCCCAGCTGGCCACACCGTCCATCCATCCACCCACTCTTTCCATAGGGGCCCCCTCTCAGCAGTAGCCTCCCCATAAATCAGGGGGTGAGGAATATACACAGAGCATAGGAACTGCAGAAGCAGCAGCACTGCAGTCATAAATCAGGATCTAATTCAATCTTGCGAGATGCCTCGTTTGATTAATTTATGTCAGCATTTTTCATTCCATCAGTGGCTGCTGTCCCTCCCCGCATCGCCTCTGCCTCCCACTCTCCTCCGCAATTCCACGCCGGACAAGCCGGCAGGCTCCACGCGGGAGGGCTGACCAAGAAGGGACGCAGCCAGGCTCTGAGACTTGACCAAACCCGACTTCTTGTCCTTGGCTGAAGCCCTCAGACCATGGATACGGCGGCTGCATCCATCTGCCACCCCCAGACCAGTGGCTGGCAGGGCCACCAACTTTCTCAGGGGATGGACCTGTTTCATAGAAGAAACTTTTTCTAATACCTTCACAAGATGGCAGAGGCTGCATCTCTGATCTTGGCCTTTTCCATTTATCGCTCTCACTGACAGCATCCAACACCACGACATGAAGAAAACCTGTACTTTAAAATGCTGGGGGGGGGTGGGGGGTGTTGCTTTTAACAGCTGGAAAACCAAACGCCTGTTGCAACCATAAAATAAAGATGGACCTCATTGAAAATCCAGATACTGCATCTGAGCCTGAGTTTCCTGAGGGAAAGAAATTACCCAACTAAATGAACATGGAGCAGGGAAAAAAAAAATAAAACCCATGCTGGCTGTCCCTGCTGAATCTCCCAATAATGAGAGTCTGATCAAGAGCTGCATATATTACCTGGTATCTCAAGACAAGAGGGTATAAGAGTAACATCCACACTGACCCCAGCAGCCTCAGACAGCCCAGCCTTGCCTGGAAAGTGTACATCCTGAGGACACATTACACACCCCGAATTTCTCTCTGCACCGCTCATTTATTTAGTAAGGAGGTAAGAGACAGTGAGATTGGTACTCGGGCCATCTGTTTGAGCTCTCCCTCCTCCCTCCTTGCACAAAAATTAGCGAGAGCCTGCAAGAAGCAACAGCACATGTTTAATTCAGCCCTGCAGATTGCTGAAGCCATCTTTTGGGCTTGGCTTATGGAGGGGCGAACGGCATAACGAGGGTTTAAATAAATCACCAAGTCAGAGGTGCAGACAGCCCAGGCACCGATGCACAGGCACTGCATCCTTTTCGGGTAAGTGATGGACGCTGCTCTTGCTCTCCGTGAGTCCTGCCCTCTGCCAAAGCCCGGGGCCGAGAGTTAACGCAGGCACTCGGATAGCTTAACCTGGTACAGCTTGGTTAGCATCAAAGGGAGCTCGGATAAAGCTGCCCGTGAGATGCAATGCCTTGTTTCAGAGCAGCCAAAACCTGGCAAAAATCAGTGCCAGGCCCCAGGTTGGAGGACTCGGGTTTACCGCTCCCCCAGGGGCTGGCAGGAGTTCGCTGGGGTACTGAAAGATGAAGCTGCCCCAACACCACGGCAGCAGAAAGCAGACTGATAGAAACACACTTGCTGAACCCAAGGAGCTCTGGGCATCTCCATCCAAGCACCAGAAGGCTGCAAACAGCGGGGCTGCAGGTTGACACGCTGCCCAAGCAGCTCCTTGCTGGCACCTCGCAGCTTGTGCGATGGAGAAGGTGGCATGGCAAGATGGCTTGGTGGCCCAGGGAGAGCTGTGCCTGCTGGGTCTTTGTGGTTAGGAACAAACCATGGCTTCACCCACATGCTCCATCCCTCAACACCGCAATGGAAAGGCTCGGCTAGGGACACTGTGTCAGGCTGCTACACTCTGCTGTCAGCCCAAAAGCCAAAACACACTCACGGACCTTCACTAAAGAGGCACCAACGTGATGGAGATGTTCTTACATCTCTCCTCCTTCACTCCCAGAGAGCCAGTGCTGTCTGATGCTCAGTTGGCTCTACATTCAACTACCAGCCTGGGGACAAGGCTGGCTGAGCATGTAGCTAACGCTGCACCATGCCATCCGCCTTCCTCAGCCCTCACCCCACTCCAGGAGATGAGGGTCATGAGGAAGGAGGCGATCACAGGGGAAAAATGCTGCTCTTCTCTTTTCAGCCCCAGCTCAAGGCAGAGGATAGCGTCGCTGTTGCTGCTCTGGTCCCACGCACTCCTGTTTCAACTTCTTCCCTCTTGGACTCCACTCCCGCCAGCTTTAGCCCTCTCCTGCCAGCACATCACCCTGGGACTCGGCTCCCACCGGCACCCCACGGTGAGGCGGCTCCCTTGCCCTTCACCAGGCAGTGGGGAAGGCTCCCCGCCGGCTCCTCTCCAGATGAAACTCCACTCAACCGATTTGTATTCGTAGCAGCAGCAACTTACAAGGTTTGGAGCGATTTCAGAACATCTTCACTGGCAATTTTCTCAAAGGCCAGTCTTCAAACAGCGACAAACCTGCCTTGATCTTCTCCGCTGAGCAGCAGGAGATGGGCTGAGCCTGTCCTCTTAATTGGTGTTACTCTCCCATTATTTCCAGGCTGGTAGAAATCCTGCAGACTCCCTTTCTGGCTGGTGGGCAGAATGGGATTTCCTTGGGACTCAGCGGAAAGCAGTACTCCGAGTCAGTGATATCTCACTACATACCTCCCCGGGGAAGGAACCCGCAGCCAAAGGCTTGCAGGCACTGTCATTTCACGCCTGCCGCAAAGTGCAGCAGAGATGCTCTCTGCCACTCCGCAGCGAGCCAAAGGACACGGCCATCTCCATCAGCCTCCATCGTACAGATTGGGAATGCCGCCCAATATTCAAGATGGAGGAGATGGGTCTATTGCACCCCCACAGGGTCAGGGCATGCTCTCAGACAAAAGTAATTTCTCAGAAACTCAACTGAGTTTCATCGATATTATTCAAATGTCAGTCTCAGCTAAAAGCCGTTCGAGTTGCCAAGGCGGATAGCTCCATGCATGCTGCAGGCCACAGCTGTAACATCCCCATCACTTCCCAGGCTTGCACACGACAATACCAGCACCTAACAGCTACCATCAATAACTGCGAACACGCCTTGGCACAAACCGGTCACCGAGTACCGGCACCACTTTTTCCAGAGGCGAGGGAAACTGCTGTGAAACAGCAGCAGTAAGCTGGCTGTGCTGGGCAGGAGCCCAAGGCATGGGTCTGCTTGCCTCCCAGTTCAGCCCACCGGAAAGGAAAATCCTCCAAGTTTGAGCAAATTTGCAGGTAAGGAAAATCCCTTCTGTTACCAAACCATCAGTGTTAAGCTAGAGTTATGTCTGCATGGGCAGCAAGGACAGAATGGAAGCGGGTTTCCAAAGGTTGCACTATTTATACTGAAAGCTCAGCCAAGTTCGAGACAGGCCTCTTCATTTTAAATCAACATAATATTTATGATAGATCACAAAAGATTATGGGCCAGAACCTCAGCCAGTGTAAATCAGTGCAGCGCTATGCACTTGCACTTGACCCAGCTGAGGACCCAGTTCTGGCTGTCAGCTTTTAAAACGCTATTTTTCTTCAGCAATGGTATATGCTACATAGGGTTTGCCAGCCGAGCCCAGGCAAGAAAACCCAGATACAGGGAGAGACAGAGACCTACTCACATGGTCGAGACTGTAGGACAATCTCTGTAAGTGAGGAGGAGGAATATTTGAGAGGTCCTGGCCTGGAAGGGGCTGGGAGCATGTGAACCAGCAAAAAAGAAGGTAAATTTAAAGAGTAGTTGATGCAACAGACCAAGTAATCATCCCCTTGTGAACTCTGCCATCCCCACGGAGTTTAACGATGGGGGAGTGGGAGTGCAGCTCCACTTGACTCTCCATCTCTAGTGGAGCCTGAGCACAAAAGCACTCCATTTAAAGCTGCCTTGATTTCATAACTACGTGTCAAGTATGTGCAGATACTGCCTACAGGCAACGGGAAAACACAGCACCTGACTTCTTCTTTTTAGAGATGGCAAGCGCAGCAGGATTTGACAGCCCTCTGCCCATGCCCCCGTCACTCCATCGGCCCTGAGCTGCATCCCTCTGGATTTAGGAGGCTAACTGCAAGGCAGAGTTGAGTTTACTTGGCCCCAACAATCTCCAGAGTTGTTTATGTTGTTCCTGTGTCTCCTGTTGCCTCCGTGCCCTTGAGACAAGGAATTTTGATGAGGTCCACCCAATCATCCTCATGTAACCCTAAAGTACCGCTAATCAAATACGTAGTGAAGAGCAATTAGAGCGGGATGCTTCACTTCAACAGGCCTTTTACTGTGCATTACCCAACAGCTCCCTACGAAAAGACAACCTGATGGATATCAACTACATATTACTTATTAAACACCTAATACGGCTTTAACGGTTCTGTTTACTGAAGAGTGTTAATCTTAATGAAAACAATATTTGAGGCAGACTGGCAGGATAATTCTCTACTCTTTTATCCAGGGATCTCAGAATACAGAAACAGTAATTGATCCTCCCAGCATCTCTGAGGGTATTATACCTTTTTAAAAGGGTAAACAGAGGCACAGAGAGGTTAAACGGTTTGTACAAAGTGCATTTGCTTCTCTGAGTGTTGGTAGCGCAGTTCCCAAGCCCTCAGAAAACCCACAGAAGCATGTCTCTAACAAGAGAGGTCTGTGGCTTTTTATCCCACTTGCCTCTGACAAGCTTGGTTTGAGCTCTTCAATGACGGGGGAACAGAAATAGAGGTCTATAGAAATTAGAGGTGGAGGAGACCCATAAGGAAGCTAATCGTTATATTAGAAGATACAAAAATACATCGGGGATGTAAAACCTTATGCTTTGGCGCAGAAGTCAATCACTAACTGACTGAGATTTGCAGAGAAAATCTTTCCCAGATTCTATTAGGCTCTGCGCACCTTTCTCAGAGGTATCTGGTTCTGGGAGCCATCGGGTACACCCAACTGGACCAGTATCCCTGATGCTCGGGGGCTGCCAGAGCTTCTAAGGCACTCAGGTACCCCAGAGCATCAGCACCACTCACGCTACCTGGACCAAGGACCATGGGCATAGGCAGGGCTGATGGGGAAGGGAGGAAGGAGGGCTGGAGCTCCCTTAGCCCAGGAAAATCATTTTGCTCTCCTTTACAGACAGCCTTCTCAGCCCTGCCAGGCCAGGAGAGGGTGTAAAAAAGGAGACACAACAGAGTATAGGGAACACCGCCCTGTGGTATGTTCTCCAAGTAATTTTCCAGCGCTAAGAGTTCCCAGACTGCCTCTAGAATGAGAGAGATGTCAAGGTCCATAATATTTTCCTATTCTTCAAGAGAAATACTTTTTACCATCCCAAAGCCTTCATTATCACTACTTGGGTCCATCTCATAAAATTCATAAATCTTTCCCAAAATATTCCCCTTGCCAGAAAAGCACAGGTTAGCCTAAATTCTAAGCAATGCACAGACCCTTAATGACAAGCTCCCGACAACAAAGGCACTCAGGTGTCAATCTATCAATCCATGGACCGGCGAAAAAACACCGTAAGAAAAGGCAAGGAGACACACAGAGTCAGAGCTGAATCACCAATTTCTTTAGGATAATCACGGTCCAGACGCGTTCGCGTTTGCGTAAGATTCTTTGATTTCCCCCGGCACTAAAAAGTCTTTTATTACACACCAACAGCACCATAATAACAGCCCTGGACGGGAAGGAAAGCATCTGAATTAACACTGCTCTTGACTTTATTTCCCCAGGGCAGCGGGGGCCCTCGGAGAATCCCTTTGCACCCAGCGGGACGGTCTGATGCCCGCACCATGTCACCAAAGTGACACCTATAGATCTATGCCTATATCTCGATAGACCAGCCTATACGCACGCATCTATACACGTGTATATATGTCCATACACAGTTCTTCAGCGGGGGTTTAATTTCACCCAGGTATTCTCCTCGCCTCAGAAGGATTTATTCCTTTTAATCATACCGTAGTGCCTTAGCAGGCGCTCATGCGTCCGCACAGCCAACCTGCATATTTAAAAGCCCTTTATCTGCTTCAGTGGAACTTCTGTCCCCGAGGCCACAAGTACGCCCATGCACAACAACAACAAGAAAAACCCAAACAAAAAAACCCCCAGCATTTAAAATGGGTGCAGAGAGAGCAGGTCTGGCAAATCTGGACATTTCCAACATCAGTATCTCAGGAGATGGAGACTGAAACAAATTGTTCTTACCCCAGAGTAATTTCACAAGATTTTATCCACACAGCAAAGTCACTTTCCACCACTGAAAATGATTTTCCGCCACGCCTGCAGATATCGCCAGAGCACTCTCTCAGCTGCTGCAAGTCTTGCAACTTCAGAGGGGAATTGTGGACATGCAAGTCACGTCCATCTGGATTTAGCTACCACAGCCTGGGAAATGCATCCTCTTACAGCCACAGAGCTGACAACCTGTTAGCATCACCTATTAGCCTGATCCAGAGCGGGCTGCGATCTAACCTGCTGCAGCTCAAGGGTCTATCAGCTAGGAGAGATGAGGGGAAAGCAGAGACAGCAGCTCGGGGATTGATACACAGCAGGTACAAAGGAAAGCAAGCAGCAGAGTATTTACATGTGCACAGCCTTGTTAATGGCCCTGCAGCTTGCACTCATCTGCTCCGGGTCCTGAGGACATATACCACAATCGACGTTGGCTCGGCTACCCTCATTGAGAAATGAATTCCCATCGCTTCGCTAATGCAGTAGGAAGTCTAAATAAGTGCTTTCCATGCACTTTGGACTTGTTTACATGCAGTTCCTGTACTAGCTGTACTGGCTCAGCAAGAAACAGTACAGCCCAATCCAATGGATATAGTTATTCTGCCATAAAGGCGCTGCGTCAGGGATAGCGTGTTTGCACATGCATAGAGAAACACGCCAGGCAGCCCTGCCCGCCTGCGGGCAGCAGCGAGGGCTATCCATCATTAGGAAGTCCGGGAATGAGCCTGGACAGGCGCCGGTGGGAAAAGAGCAGGTTACCCATCGCCGAGGTTTGCAGCCTCAGGTGATGCCCAAAGGACGGCGCAGTCCCGGGGAGGAATCCCGCTTTTTCTGAGCCCTCACTGCAACGCAAAGCTCCCGGCACCTTCCCGGTGTGATGCTCGCACCTGCAGCCCTGTCCCTGCCCGCACGCCGCTCCCCATTTCCCCCCGTCACTCAGCCTGCGGCAGAGAGGCAGACGGCAGCATCCCTCCCGTTGTACGTATTTTGCTGGGGAACTTGTAGGGCTTGTCTGGCTAATGAAAAGCTGCTTTGGATCCCCCTTTGGGCTTTTCAGGAAGGATTAGCAAGGTTTCTCCGAAGCAGACACGGCAAGACAGTGTGTTTCTCTAAATACATCAGGGACTTCTCCGGCGCTTGGCTTTGGCAGGGGCTAAGTGCGGTTGTCTTGCAAGTTGTCTCCTTGCTTGGGTATACAAATAGGAAGGTGCTGTCAGGCATCGATACGGGGCTGCTAGGGCTTTACCTCTCTTGGGTGCCTGCACAAATCCAGCCCAGGCTAATAGCAAGTGAAAGCTGTTACCTGCTGACAGCTCTGCCGAGGTCTCGCCGTGCACGCTCAAAACAATGCGGGCTGTGGAGCAGCTTCCCCGCAGAAGATGCTGAGCCCTTCAGGGCTGACACCCAGGCTGGCAGCCCCCGCAGGGAGGTCAGCAGAGCTCAAACAACCCATTGCACTCCACAGAGCCACCGTCTCATCCTCCTACACGTCCCTGCGCTGCGAGACTTGGGAAGGGCCACCCACCACTAATGGCCAGGGAGCAGAAACTCTGGCTTTACTTGCCAACTTCTCGACCCGCTAGCCAGCATCCACGGCCCTTCGCTCAAAGCCTGCCACAAAATGAAGCGACTTGCCCATGGTCAAGCAGTAAAGCCATGGCAGAGTTGGAGCTGAAGCTGACCTCCAGCTCCGTGACCTCCTTGAGAAACCAGGTCCTTATGGGACCACTGCAGAGTCCTAAAACTGGTGTCGGACCCACTGATCCTTTCAGCCCCAGACAGGCTTGCAGCTGACTTGTATTCTCATTTGGAGTAACTGAGGCCAGTGATCTGTCTCAACAACCCTTATGGGAAGCTGCTGTTGGCAGGGGCAATTGAATGTTATCCCAGCAAAAAGAGGGGAACAAGATGTGATAGCCGTATCATCTCAAAATAGGCTACACACAGGCCATTCGTCCCTTCCTCTGGGGGCCTGGCTTTGTTTGAGCAAGATTATGAACTCCCCTTCAGAAGAGCTTCATCATTTCCACATATTTCCCATTGGCCATGGGCAGGCAGGATCAATAAAGACACAATCCGAGAGACAGCTGCAAACACAAAAGTTCCTAATGAATTCCCGACCAGCCAGTCAGTACAAACACGCGTCCCATCAGCTGGGAATTTCTGCAAAGCCATCACTCCGACACACTTAGAATTTCCCCGTGGAGGGTAGGACCAGGGGCAAGACAGTGTCAGATGGCTCCCAGTCCATCTCAGAGTCCAGTGTTACTCCCAGAGCAATTACTCCACCAGACATCACCACCTCTGACCGAGGGAGAGGTAGGAGGCAGACGATGGTATATTTGAAGAAAGGACTATGGAAATGACCTGGAAGCATGGCCTGGAGGTCCGGTGGGGAAGGAAAGGTGATGTGTATAGTGAGGATGAGTCAGTAACCCGGATTGTTTCCTCCAGCAAAGCTAATTCTGGTGGTACAGGCTGGTTCCACCTTGGCTTTCCCTTTCTTCCTTTTCTTTTCCTAACTCCTCCTCCTAAATGCAATTTAGTTTCTCTGTAAGTACATATTGTCCAACCATCTAAACAGTTTTGCTAGTCAGATGTAGCCAGGAAAAAAAAATACACGTGGATTTATGTTTTCTTAATTGTACTGAACAAACTGACATCTCTATTGTAGGTAAAAGTTGCACTGAAGGGGACAGCTAGAGTTTTATTTCACGATTGCATCCTCTGTTAAGCCACAGCCTCCCATAGCTGCTAATAAGTTAAAAGCCAGTCAGCCAAAATTCACTGTGTTTCTGGCAAAGCACATTTACTGGTGGTTTTCCAGGTTTTTGTAAAATGTTCTTTTGGGAAACACATAACACTACTTCCTAGGCCATTTGGGGGAACTCGGGTATTAAATTCCATTCAAACGAAGCACGCACCCACCACTCCTGGGTGGGTTTGTAAATCCCTGTTAAACTGTCCTGACTTTGTTTTAAGCCTGTCGCTCCCCCAGCATACCCAGTGGATCTACTGCCAATATTTAGCCGAGAAACTCCTCCAAGTGATAGAGATCTGTCGTTTTCAAAAGCTAAAGGAACAAGATGCTTATCCCAGCTTCCCAGAAGTCGTTTCAGTGCGCATGCAGAACTGCAGGCATTTCCATCTATGAAGAGTCCCAAACACTCGCATCCCTCACCTGCATCCACTACAGCAAAAAAAGGGAAACTCTTCCCTGATGGGGCTGCGGTGCCACATCTGGGCAATGAAATGTGCTTAATGGACTACCAAAGAGCAGCTGCATTCAATAAAGCAGATTGATATATGATCTAGATGCATAACTATGAAGAGAGACACAGGGGTCTGTCAGGAGCGAGAATAAGTCCAGGGGAATTGGAGCAAAGCCTTGCAGCTCAACGTCCAAAGATCTTTAATTTCACTTATGGCGAGCACAAGAAAGCTTCTCCAAACAGCATTAGTTCAAGGCAGGGCAGATAGAAACGTAAAAGGTCTTGCATTTTCCCACGTAACGCAGAGGTTAAGCAGTATGTGCATGGCCTCCAGCCTGACGCCGGTTGTGGGCAATGATGGGGTTTGCAGCTCTTTGCTTGCCAGACCCTTCCTAACTTGCCAGCAAAGCCTGGAGTGAAGTCTAGCGAGTGAATACTCTGCCCGGGAAAGGTAATTTGAATGCCCAAGCGACTCGTATCATACAGCAGACTTCACTACCACTCCTGCTTCCCCAAAAGTTTACAAATGATGTTACTGATGGCAATGGATCACTGGAATCAATAAGCACTCTGCTGCAGTTTGTACTGAGCTAATAAAAACACTCGGCACAAGGTGCTGGCCCTGCTCGCAAACACTTTGCTCTGATTGACTTCGGCGGCTCCTTGGTTAAACGGTGCGAGGGTTAGGAGAGCGGGAGGTCACGTTAGCACAGGCACCGAGGTCCTGGGGCTGCTACGCCAGCTCCAAACCAAAGGGCCAGGGAGAAGATCAGTTCTAAAATAGCACGAATTATCTGCCGTTTACCTAGTACCATCCCTCCCAGGCTCCCCGCAAACTTCATTAACAGTTATTTGCCAAGACAGGAGATGGATTTTCCAGCTCTGGCCAGTGGGCATCACTCCTCCCCGCAGTAAGGAAGCAGAGCTGTTCAGAGACCTGCCACAGGCCCTTTATAGGTACGTGATGGGAAGGATTCAAGTCGCAGGGCAGGACGCTTTGAAATCAAACACCTTCTCTTCTATTATAGGTGTTGCTGTGATTTTTTTGAATGGCCACAGTGTGCCTGCAGTGAGAGCTCGTGTATCTAGCGATACTCAATTTAGCTGTATGAATAGGATTAATTACCGAGCGATTAAATGACTTGCTCAAAGTCAAAACGAATCAGCGGCAGTGCCAGAAAAATAGCCCAGCAGTCCTGGCTCCCGGTCCTTCACACCTGACATCAGATCACACCACTCCAGCCGCCCGCTTGGTTGATATTTATTGACTTAATTGCATACGACCGTCAGTCTCCCTGCCCTGGGTCGCAAGGCTCGAGCAAAGCAGGTCACCGAAGTATCCAAAGCAAAAGGAGGCTCACCCCATTGAAAAAGCTGCTTTGTCATTTGCTCCTCTCCAAAGTTAGCTGTCAAGAGCATCTGGGCATTTGGCTGGATCGCTCCCTGATATATGAGGAGCATGTTGAACATGTGCTGCCTGCAGTTGGTACAAGGTTCTTTGTCAACCCAAGCATTGCCTAAGTGCCCATAATAGGGAACAGGTTGCCCAACAGTTCCTCCTCCCTGATATTGATTATGGGGATATAATACTCCACAGAGCAGCAGCAGCTGTCTTTCACCGGCTGGATATTACGCATAATAAAGCACCGCAAGTTCCTTCTCTTGTGCAGTTATTACTCGATACACCACAACGACTCCTGCAAACAAGCCGTGTTGGCTCAGACTTGCTGCAGGCATCTCTAACTTAAAACAAGCACACAGCAGGGACCAGGGATGTGCCGCCGGGACTCGGAGGGCAATAGCCCGTCAAGTCCAGTATCCTGGATAATTCCTATGGATTTGGAGGAACATTCAGGAAGCTGTATAAAAGACCGCATACATCCAAAAAGGCAAAGGGAACGGGGCAAGATCCTTCCCTCATCCTCATCGTATTTATGGTAACAACATATACCATCAACTCTGCAGTCGCCGGCATCGCAGCAATCGAATCAACTCCCGTGTTACACGAGACTGGCATCCCATCCGCTCCCCTCCGGTTTTGAAACCTATGAAACTCTTAATGCCCACGTACACGCACGCTTCAGTGTGACTTAGGCAAGCTCTTGGTTTTAGTCTTACACAGACCGCCGCGTGTGTGCACACAGAACGAAAAACAAGCGGAGCGGTTCAGCGTGGGTTCCCTCCTGCCTTATTCCAGTACGCTCCTCTTCCTTACAAAGCACACTACACGTATTACAGCAACAGCTGGAACAAGAGGCTTTTGTGCAAAGTTCAATACACACACAGAGGAACAAAATCTTTTACCAAACCTGCCTGCAATCAGAGAAGAAGAGTGAGCAAAATGACGCACTGCTGGGGAAGAGAGAAGCAGACTGCAAAGCGATTTGCTGAAGGTCATGCAGTCAGGGCTGCGACAGAGCAGGGATGAGTCCTGCGTCCCAGGTCAATTCCTTAGCCACACCACTTTCTAGTTCCCATATACATTTGTTTTTCCACCTTTTTGTATTCCTTCCCGCAGGCTGCGAGGCAGTGCTCCTTGCCCGGAACAGTCCCCCCAGATCTCCCCCTTCGCAGGGGACGGCTCTGCCTGCACACCGCCAGCCTGGATGCTGAGACCTTTAAGCAAACGAAACCAGGAGAGTCTGAAGGGCAACGCTTGGCCACCTGTAACCATTTCTGCTATTCCGATTTTTATTACCAAATGGTTTCCATAATCCCTCAGGAAGCCAGCCCGGGCTGGCCAAGGAGGCAGCGCGTGCTTGCCACAAGCTGGAGTCTCCCAGGGGGAGGTTCCTGCATCCCTGCACCTCCACCTCCACGGGCATGACCCTTCCTAACTTCTCCACATCCCCATGCTTGCCCCTGGATAAAACCAGCTCTGAGCCGCGGCTCATTTTGCCAGGCTGTTACTCACCGCGTTGTTCATTACAGGGAAATGAACTCTGTTCCCAAGCGTCCGGGGGACAGAGAGTAATTGGGTTCTGCGCAGCCTTTTCACTTAATTTACTCAAGTTGTATTTATTTCTTACAGAATTAGGTTTTAGCGGCTGATGGACAAGACATCAGGAAAAGACAGAAGCAAATGGATGGGATAATAAACTTGGATAGAGAAAAATGATGGCTCTCGTCTATCCTTTTTTCTTTCCCTGTCTCAGTCATCCCCACCACTCTTTCATCCTTTTACTAAGGACCACGGAGGGCTGCTGCTAAAAAGCTCTACTTCATCACATCACCATGTGGCTTTGTAAAAGGTAACCTTATTATCTAAGTTCATCCCAATATGGAAAAAAGGATATTTAGTGGGGGTTAAAACATTCCAGCAGAACAATCTGCTGAATTTAATGAAATCAAAACATTTGCAGGAACCTATTGATTGTGTTGACATTTTCAGTGAAAAATTATCAAAATGTTATTTTTGATAAGGTTGAAGTACTTCATTTCAACATATTATAATTACATCTGATATCCTTATGGAGAGAAATTCTGAATATAATATAAAAGTCAGAAGAAATTGCCTCAACTTGACAAATCGAACCTTGTTAACATCAGGACTCCAGAAGATCTTCTCATGGTGACACTTGGGGCAAAGCAAGACCCCCAAAACCGAGAAGCCTGCTCCCTGCCACCTGATTGTAAATCCCCTTCTAGCAGCACGATCCTTCTCCAGAAAGGCAGGAGAAGGGAATGCTATGGGCTAATTAATCCCCGTTATCTCTGCCCCAGCAGGCAGGGACCAGCTTTGATGGGGTGAACAGCAGCATCTCCCATCTCTGATGGTCGCAACACCTCTGCGTGCGTGATCCTGCGATGTTAAATCCCTTCTCTGAGTTAATATGGGATGTAAAGAGTAGTTGCAGCAAACCTGGTGCCACCACCTCCTCGTTTTGCTTGGAGAAAGGGCATGGGATGGCACAGGGGGCAAGAAGCAGAGGAAGAGCACGCGCAGCTTCGTCTCACCCTGTGGCACCATAAATTACGAAGCTGTATGCATCCATTATTTAGCATAATTTATTTTGAACATTTAGATCAGCGGTTTGTGTGATGGGAAAAAAAAATAGAAGCGGGGGGAAAGCGGGAAGGAAAGAAAAAAGGGATTAAGTGAAGGAGAGAGGGAAGCGCTGGAACAGACGGTCTGGTCATTAATCAAAGACGGGCAGCGAGATGACAGGATGAGAAGGAGCAGCTGGAAAGCCACTTAAATAATAACAGGAGCTCCAATTCCCCCAGCCTTTCAGGAGCAGAGGGTGAATGAAAAGCCCTGTGCATAGGTTGTTTTAAGGCTAGAAACAGCTTTAGCCCCTCTTTCTCCCAGAGCCGAGCCCCTCGCATGCTCGACAGAGAACAGGGCTGCAAAAGCAGGGTTGCTCAGCAAACGGCTTTCCCCCCCGGGTTTGCAACACCTCCTGCGCCCACCTCCTGCAATCAGCGGCGAATAAAGCCCGCAGACAGCCAGCGTGCGTCCATCCGAAGGATGCTTTCCCCAAAAACACAGGGCAGCCCTACCAGAGGGAAGGCCACCAGCCCACGCCTGCCATCCCAACCATGCCAGCTCGCCAGCCAGCCCAGCTTTCTGAATCACAAATGCTTTCTAACATTTAAGTTTCAATGTCTATTAGCATATTACTCCACGATTAATAAATTGGAGGAAAAAGCAACTTGCCCAGCAGACAGACCCCGAGCTTGAGACTGGCGAATTCAATGAATAAAATGTTTACATGAATTATTCGCTTCAATCTAACACGGACAGCACCGCTCAAGAGCAGCTGCCCCAAACCCACAGCGTTATCAACAGCTCAAGGTACTCGGGGGCAAGAGGGAAAATCGTGGCCAAGCTAAGCCAGGCCAAGTTATCGCCACAAAATATTACTTACTGCAAAGAGGAGGTGCCCCTGGTTTGCAAAAGCCTCCCTCTGCCAAGGAACTGGCAGGTTCCCTTGCAGGCAGCTTTGCATCTCAAGAGGCTTCTCAGACACTCACTCCCTGTCCTCTGGAGAGCAAGGAGTTACCATGAGCCTCGTGCAGGAGCGAACGGTGCGCTCGGGTTAGGGGTGTTTGAAAAAATCACAGGGGGTTGCAGGAGCATTTACAGAGGAAATGCAAGCTATTCTCTGGAAGAAATCAATAAAAGTTTTGTATCGTGCCTTTCAAATCTGCAGGGAATCGTCAGATCCAGCTAGGAAGACCAAGTTTTGTTTGCAGCTGAAAGAAAAATGTTTCTATTGTCAAATTATCATGACACCTGAGGTGCTCGGTAAAAACCAACATACCCATGAATTCTTTTGCCATCACCACACGTGTTGGGAACACACTGAAAAGCAGATAATATGCCCGGCAACGGCTTGCATCCCAACTCGGCACAGCAGGACTGTGTCCCAGTCCAACACACCAGGACCGCCACCGAAGCTCGGTGTGAGCCAGCCCAGCTCCGGGAAAGCCACCAGCACTGTCAAGCAGAAGGCAATTTAGTCCACGCACACCCCTCCTCTCCCGTTTTTCCGGGCCATAGCCCTGGAAAGGCAACGTGCAGAACGGGGAAGGGACCGGCAGGATCCAAGAGCCTTGCCCAAGCGAGCAAACACCGAAACGAGAAGGAGAAAGCTCCAAGTTTCAATAACTCTGCAGCTGCTCTGCTGTCGGGGTTGGCATCGCCAGCATTGCCGGAGCACAAGAGCAACAACCCGAGCAGCAAGCCTGCCCACGTCCTCCCCTGACGGCAGTGATTCAGCCGGCTTTGCACCTGAAAGAGGGGAGGGCAGGAGGAAGCAAGGTGGGAAATGAGGTAGCCGGACCACTTTGTGCACCCCACCGGGGTGGGGCCATCGATGGGACCCAGCTGGAGGCCAGCGGAGCAACTGTCCTGGAGCAGCTCATTACAGCACCTGCCTGGAAGGGCACTCGCCTTCTGGTTTAGCCATTTTTCAAGTTGTCACCGCTGCTTTCACAAAGAGTTACTAAGGTCTCAGTTGGTCTGAGTAAGCCCAGAGGAGAAGACGCTGATGGTGTTTCACTGGACAGGAACATTACAACTAGAAAACCAGTTACCTCCAGGGGAGACACAGCACGGAGCCCCGTTCCCACTCAGGATTTAAATGCTGCACTCAAAATCCATATTTTTCCTCTCACCCTGACCGTCTGTCAAGTTTATCAGTGCTCGGTTTGCAATGAGACGTGCTTCATCCCTACACCTCACCTACTCTTGCTCCTCTTCTTCCCAGTTCCTGGGAAACTCAATACAACCGAAGCTGACTTTCAGAGCTTTAATTGGACCAGATGGTTCCATAAAATATAGAAGCAGTGATAAAAATACCAGCATACCTCCCAGCATTTTACTTCGGATCTACCCTGACTAGGAAAGATTCAACCAAGCTTCGTTGAACCGGCAAGCTTGCCGCCTTCCTCCCGCAGATGGGTCCATAAACTCTCTCTGTGTGCCTTTCATCTGCCTCAAGAGCAATGCCAAAGGTCTCGCCACCTCTTTATGGTCCTTCAGCCCCTTCTGAAGGTCTGGGCTGCCAACCAGCTAACGTGCCGTCCAATTCCTCCTCAAAGAGCTGTTATGAAGGGAGAAAAGCTATACCAGGTTTTTCATAGTTGCCATGTTACCCAATGGTTTCATTTGCTGCAGTAGAAAATTTTGGGCGCCGCAGAATAGAGTAGATCCTTTCATGTCACTTAAAAATACCAGGAAACTTTCATAGATTGAAAACTAAATTAAGACTAAAATTATCATACAATTTCACTCAGTAATTTTTGCTGGCATGGAAATGATCGCTCCTTGCTTTGGTAGTGAACAGATAATTCCAGACTTCAAAGGCTTGTTTCAGCATTAAGTAAACTTGTTAAATTAGGGGTTTGAAAGTTGTAATAAACTACCTAGATGAACATGACATGGCAAACAGCACGGCTTTTAGAAAATAAAGTCACACCTCTCTAATCTATTAAGAGTTTTTTGAGGAAGGCAACAATACCTTCAAGAAAAGCAGGTATAATATATTAGGCCTTCAAAAATGTCTTAATTAATAATAAGTGGTACCCCTGAAGAAGCAGCAGGCTAGGAAGATGAAAACCATCTTCCTACAGATGCCTTGTGAAGGGATGTCATTTGAACAAGGAATTTGGAGCATAAAGTACACAAACCAGACAGCAGCTGGAGAAGAGCAGCAGCTTGTCAAAAGCCATACGAAGTGGGGACGTAGGAGAGTGACAAATAAAAGCCAGACCTCCTGAGTCATGGCTCTCCCACCCCTGTTATCAGGAAGATCCCAAGCATGACATCTCCATGGCAAGGAGGATGTAGGACAACATGCCCATTGGCTGGATTCAAGCCACCGTGGCTGAGAAAATCATGGGTTAACAAACCAAACCCGTGTCCCAGAGCTCCTGCAGCGTTTTCACCCCCTGTGCTACATCTTCACCCTTGCACCTTCAGGAAACTGGAGCTTTCCTTACCCATCCTGGATAAATCCAAGGTGTGCATCATGGCACAAACACCCACCCCCACTCCCCCCGAGGCCGGCGGACAGCTGTGAGAGGAGCAGCAAATGGACAGAGATGGAAAGGAGAGAAAGCAATGACTGAAAAAGATGAGAAGTTGATAGCAGATTAAATCAGCCAAGCTGGGGTGAAGTTTTAAATGGCATGGGGAAAAAAGGTGTCAAGTTTGAAGCATTTGTGATACAAATGCTATTCATTTTAGGAGGAGAGGACTGTGGGAAATTCAACATTATCTAACACAGGCAATTAAGAAAACAATGACAGCTGAAATTTAATACAGACAAGTACAAGGTAATGCCTATCAAAAGCAACATTTCCAACAACTCATACACATTGATGGATTCTAACTTAATTGTAACCACTCAGGGAAAGAAAAAAAACTACATATCACTCTGGACAACTTAACAAAAACATCTGATCAACAGACAACGGTGGCCAAGAAAGCAAGACATAGTGAGAAAGGGAGAGAGAACAAGAACTGAAAATATTGTGATGCTATCACAGAAGAAAACAACACTCTCAACTTCCAGTATGTTCTTCGCCATCGGATAGGCAGATGTATATACAAGGGATAGGAAGAAAAGACAAAAAAGTCTGATCCTAAACACATTTCCACACCAAACGAAAAAACTGGGGGTGTGTCATTCAAGAGGAAGATAAGAAAGGAGAAAAACTGACTGCAGAACAAAAAAAACAAGGTTCAGAGGTGCCTTTTATTCATCCTCCTGTAATGAAAAGTGCATATTCACTGACACTGAAAACCAACACATTTGGAAGTGATAGACAACGTCTCAGCAGAAATGCCCAAGCTGCTCCAGGAGCCTTTGTCACGAACTGCCAGCGATGCAGAGAGATTATCAGGTTTTGCACAAGACACGAGCACGAATATTGAAGCTCAAAGACCTGCTTGTAGGATAAAAATCAGGATTTGAATGGAGGCCAAAGCGAAACCCCTGGGAGTCTTTCCCATTTGTGGCTTTGGGCAGCCCAGTATTTATTAAACGACAGCTCCTCGTAGAGGTCCAAGGCCAATTACCAAGGGCCTGGAGTTCAGAAAGGAAATTTTTCCCTTAGTTGTCTCTTGGGAGGACTTTTCCCCCTAGCTCAGGAGGAAGCCAAGCATCAGAGGCATCCCCACAACGACTGCTGCTGGAGGCAAACCAAGCGATGCTGACAACGACAGCGATGCTTTGCGCAGTGGATTTATTTGGGGAGGGATGTAAATCGGAGTGAACAACGTGGCCTTTCGCAGGGAGGCATGGTCCTTGCAGCGTGCGGGAGAGGAGCGGCCGGCGGTGGCAATAGCACGGCTCAGCAGCATGAGGCACTATTGATTCAGCTTTGACGGACAGCAAAAAAACCCAAAACTGCCACTGGCCCGGTCTGACCCGGGAGGGGGGCATGAAAAGGGACTGGGGTTGTTCAGTGCGGTTTATAGGATGGCTGCACGGGCAGATTAATAAGGTCAGCATCTCTGCTGCGGAGTCCAAAGAGGATGAGGAGGACCCACGGGAAGAAGGCATTACGGGAAGCCTCCCGTCCATCCCGCTAACATACCAGATGGGGGGGGGACAAAACATTTTCCTTCTCCAGTCGGACACTTTATTAATTCCTAGAGTGTTGACAACCTTAGTTGGGAGGCGGGGAGAAGGGGAGGCAGCTCGGCGCGTGTTTATGGGGACCTGCGATTCACAGCCATGGTCTGCCACTGCTCATAAGCAGGGGTGGATGTGAAGGGCAATCTGAGCACATTTGCAAACAGATTTAATAATAAGGGGCTGTCTGCCTCGATGTGTCAAGCTATCTGCAAGTACTGCAAAAGAATATCATCGAGTGTGACATAATGCAAAGCAGGATAAGGTCATTTGCTTTGCTTTTCTCTGTTTTAAAGCATCAGAAAAATTCTTTTCAAAATACAGCTTTCACAGAAACATGACCGGCTGCCTGAGGAACGGCTCGAGATCAAGCGTTTGATATTCAAAATTAATCCCAGGAGGACGAGGCGCGATACGTTCCCTTTCCCTTCATCCATTTCCAGGCTGGAGATATCTCTCTTCCATTAACTCAGCTCTCTCCCTCCTCCCTCATCCCCTGACCAGGTTTTCTTCACAGGCTCAGAGTTCATCTCTCTCTTTTTTTTTTTTTCCCTGAACCATTGATCTAAATGAGGGGTCTGATCCCACGCTCCTCATTCAACAGGGATTTTCAGCTGAGTGAAACCTTCACGAGTGAAATCTTAGATTTTATCATCTCTGCAAAGCCAAACGCCACAAGTTTGCAGCCAAAAACACTCAAGGTGAAATTAAGATAACTAGGGACTCCCGCAGCTTTCACCTTCAGGAAGAAACAGAAACAAACCCGAGAAGGGGGCCTTTAATGACAACTCCAGGAAGTTATTTAACTCAGATCTATCTAGGATTTAAATTGGGATCACTGCAACACAGGCAAGCAAAACCCTTGCATGTGGGGAATGTTTCAAAACACAATGTCTTGCTTTTTTTTTTTTTTTTTTTTACACGGCGGTAACTTTCCACGCTGTCCTTTCCTTCACAGCACACCACCTCTCTCCACTCGGGCACTGCCCATCCTGCCCGGTGCTGTCACTACTGATGGGCTTCCCTATGGAGTTCATCTGGGGGATGAAGCCACCGGAGGGGATGGGAACCCCATAACCACCATGTAGGTGCCCCAGACAGAGTTGCTGAGCATGGATGGGTGCTCCCAACACAGCTGGATGCTCCTAGTGCATCCCAGTGCCCCACCGCGGGAATACACGAGTACATCGCCACAGCGAAGCCCTGGGGAAGAGCCGAATTTAGGGAGGGAAGTTAACTTTGCAAAATACAAATGCTCCTTACGAAATGAGGCATACGAAATGGAGCCCTGCCAACGCCATCTCAAGACGTGTAAACATCTGGTGACGGTTATCGCTAGGGACACCCAGTAACTCACCCAGCGGTGATGGCAGCAGAGATGCTCGGGGAAGTGTTGAGGACGGGGTAACGCATAGCTAAGAGGCAAGGTTGTCTACCAGTTGCAGAAGGGGGCACGGGAAGTCACGGCACATAAATCCAAGCTTTCTCACCACTGCAGCAGCTGGGAAGTCCTGCTGGGATCACGTCGGGGTCTCTTGCAGGCCGTATGCGAGGCGCGGTGCAGAAGCACAGCTGCACACAGCTGCGCCGCGGCAGCAGAACCAGGAAGGGAAAGGGCAGACTGGTCCCAAGTGAAGACTCATCAAGTTCCTCTTTGCTATCTAACCCTTGGCTACCTCCTAACATTATCAATAACTGCTGTGCAAAGCTGAACTAAAAAGTAAGTTAAAAAAAAAATCCCAAAACAATCAAGCTGATATTCCAGGAAAAAAGCCCAATCCCTTCTGCCAGGGCAGGTTTAGGTTTAGGTTAGACATTAGGAAAAATTTCTTCACAGAAAGGGTTGTCAGGCACTGGAATGGGCTGCCCAGGGAGGTGGTTGAGTCCCCGTCCCTGGAGGTATTTAAAAGAAGGATAGATGAGGTATTTGAGGACATGGTTTAGTGGTTATGGGATGGCAAGGTTAGGTTAGTGGTTGGACTTGATGATCTTAAAGGTCTTTTCCAACCGAGATGATTCTATGATTTCTATGATTTCTATGATTTCTTCCCCTCCTCCCCAGTAACGCTGCTGAGCTCTCAGCTGAAATCTGCCTACAGTGACTGACTTCAAAAGCTTCCAGCTAAAGAAAGGACCCATGGCAGCAGCACAAGATGTCTGCACCCCCCCACCGGGGCTGCAGACCACCACCACAGCTCTTGGGTTTCAGCGCACAGGACCAGCAAGCTCACAACAAGCACCCAGATGGGCTGTATCCTGACCCACAAACAGCAAAACGCTCAGGAGGCTTTGGGAAGCAAACTCCATCAGCATGGCTCCTGCCCTCGGGTCAGTGCAAGCCAAGGGTTCGTAGCTGCTGGCACTACAGCCGTGCCCACGGCCACCAAACCACAGTGGGTAAACCCGGTCAGGGAGAGGAATGCAGAGCCATGCCCGGGCTGAAAGATGATCTAAACCATTTAATGCTATGGGAAGGTTTGCCGTGCACATGGCCCGATGGCTCAGGATAACCAGAACCAGAGAGCCAGGACATTCGGCACCCACCGGCTCCTCCCAAATCCCGCATCAGCCAGCAACTCACCCTGCAAGCTGACATGGGGGCAAGGCATACCCACTGCTGTCTGGCAACATGGGCTCACTGTTCACACCCGAAGCTAAGGACCCTGACCTGCTTCTCCTTGCCCAGCCCCGGCAAACACCTGCAGTCCCTCCCGCACGCCCGAATCCACCCCGTGCTTGTGCTTCTCAAAGGTCCTCCAACATTACAGCTGTCCCAGTTGGCATCTGGGGTCTGGTTAGCTCTGCCGAGGAGACCTCTTCTTTTTAACAAGCGTGTTAACATAGCATACAAAACCCTCCAGCTCTCAAATTTCTCAGGAGCCCCAGAGGAGTACAGGAAATTCTTCTTAATTACAATGTGCGTGTTAAACAAGGACACCAGAAAGCAGCGTTTTCAAATACCTGGGAAAGGTTGTGAAGACATCACCACTGCTCCTGTGTGGGTTTAAAGGGTGGTCACCACGTCCAAGGGCTGTGGAATCCCCAGGGTTTCAAAGGGGTTGATGTTACGGCAAGGCCACCAAGACTCCCATCTGAGGGGCTTCAAACACAGCGGGAAATTTGAAGCTGTGGCTGAAGAGAAATGCGTGATGCTGCAGAAGAAGCAGCCCCCAAGACAAAGTTTTAACTAAATAACTGCAAACAAGTCCCTATTTCTTTAACAACAGACAGAGCCCTTGAAAAACCAGTGGCAATGCCACCGCAGCCCCCGGCTCATTTGTCATCTGGCGAGTAATCACTCCCCGTCACAGGAGTTTAACCCTGTCACAGGCGACAGCGGCTTTGTCACTCCCGGCAGGGACACGGCACCAAGCAGGACGGCCACGCGGGGATGTGTCCGTGCGGATCCACACCTAATTCCTGCAAAAGTCCCTTTTTCCAGAAGGCACGGGTGTGTGCGCGTCCCTGTGTGCGCATCCCGACCTTACACCCCTCCGGCTGGTGGGATGCTCACCGTGACCTGGATGGGTCCAGCCCTGCTCCTCCCTGGAGCACCGCCACTTAGAATTTGCTAATTAAGTCCTGTTAATGAATTCCCTCCGATGCCTATTCACAGCACATTTGTGCGCCTGCTCTGCCAGCGTTCTCGCCAAGCAAGTTGGCTGTTGGGAACTTAGCTGAAATCTGGGGGATCGTGCCAAGAAAGCCCATTTCGGCTTCATGGTCATGAACGCTTACGCCAGGAGCACAGCCTAATGTTGCATTCATCCAAGGAGGGAGCAATCACAGCCTGCCTGGGACTCTGTCTGTGGCAGGAGAACAAGAATATGACACATCATCCATTTTTTATCAGGTCATTTTATGACTACAGAAAGTTTCTACTCCCAAGCAACTACCTACAAACAAGCTACAGATCAAGTCCCACAAACAAAAATTACCCAGTCACAGCAACCGGCTCTGGAGAAACCATGGTCCATCCACCAGTGGAAGAAAAACAAGCAGGGAAGGTGAATTATTTGTACAGACAACCACCCAGCCCTCCTCACACTCTCCACCGCTGATACCCCCCCAAGCAAACAAGGGCAAATCAGATATATGCTCAGTCAGCACTAAATATGCTTGTTCCTTAGACACTTCCTTTCATCCCCAGGATGTCTCAACATCTGAGCACGGTAATTCCCTAGTGATTAACTTCTTTATTTATTTAAAAAGAGTAGAGAGGTTTTCACAAGCGCGACTGTCACTCGGCATCCCTCACCGACAGCGAGACGATACAGGGACGATGCGTGACAAACGCTCTGCACCGGTGGCGGGTGTCACCTCTGCAGGGAGGTATCCCCTGACCGGGGCACTGTCTGGGGGGGTGTCTCACAATCACTAACTGCAGAAACAGCTCCCGGATAAATGATACGCAGCATCTGGGCTCTTCCCCTCCCTCCAAATACACACTAAAAATTGCAAAAGTGCATTAGACACAGCCCACGCGCACGGAGGAAGGATGGGGCGCAAGCCCGTGGTGGCGATACGCAGCAAACCCACAGAGCATCCTTCCGAGACAACCCTCCGCGGATGCCCCGGGAAAGCACCCGCTGGCAGCCAACGTGCGAGGCAGCTCAGCACAGGAGAGAAAAATCCTTCCGTGTTAATCGAAATGCCACAGAGGCACTGGAAAAGCTTTGCAGCTGGTTTCCCTGCCTTCCCAGAGGGTGGCCAGGGCTTCTCCTAGAGAGAAAGAGGAGAAATGAGAAACGCTCCTGCTTAAAATGAATAAAATATGTCACTCCTGATCTTGTAGCTATTAAATCACTGGCTATACAATTACTTAATTATGTAGCAGCAAAAGAAGAGGGGGGTGTGGGGGGAGATGGTATTTTTCCTCCTGAAAACTTCAATTTGCTACCTCAAGAAAATAATTACTCGATTCAAACATTAAATAATTGAGACATTCATTAGTAGTCCCATTGTACGATTAGCACAAGGAAGGTACCATTTAAAGACTGAGAAATTGATTCACCAGGGAAAACGAAAGCCAGCCTTAATGGGCTAAACGAGAGCGCGGCTTCGAGGGCTGGCCGGCTCAGCGGAGGACAGACGCAGGTTGCCACCATGCTCGGCCAAAAAAAAAAAAAAAAACCAAACAAAAAAACCCAACCTGTTGCAAATGTGCTCCTGGTCAGCATGAGGTGAGGAAAAGCCAAGCAGGGCGGACAGGGAACAGCAGCTCCGATAAAAGAGAGAGGGCAAAGGCAGCACCAAAGGGGAAGAAATCACAAGCAATTATTGCCAAGTGCAAATACTCTCAGTGTTTAAAATCTGACCCACTGCGAATATCTTTCTTGAATTGGTTATCGCCTTATCCTCTCAAATCTAAACTGCACTCTCCTTGGCTGCTCTAAGGAAGACAGAGCAGCTTTGAGCGGCGGCTGGTGAACACAGAGGGTTTTTGATCAGTCGGTATTTCCCACCTCACGGGGTCCCGTGGCTAACTGGAGACACATCGCTGCCTGAAATCCAGGCAAAACATTCCTGCTCCATCCCACCCACTCCCTTCGCGGGTTCACGTTCGCACCACAGCTTTCCTCCAGGCAGCACTTTTGGGGAAAAAAGCCACAGAGAGGACAAGCATCGCTCAGCTCTTCCTCCGGAGGAGACACGTGGGAAGGGGAGAGCACACAGCAAGCTGGGCTGCTGCAAAAGCCCCTGACTGTCTGACAGTCAGCTGCGATCCTTCAGCCCTGTTTATTCTCCTCTAACAAGCAGGGAAACCGAGGAGTGTGGAGTCATCAACTAATTATTTATCCCCAGTTTAAGTCTGGAGTTGAAACCTGCAAAGAGACAGCTGAGAACTGCGCGTTTTTATAACTCAGATCATGAGATTGCTACTTTCATGAGCTGACACCTTGCAAATACTTTGGTTTTTCTTGGAAAATGCCATTACATAGACAAAGACGGGCTTTCCTACTGAGGGAAAGGAGAGACTTGTCTTCACCTCACTTTGAGGAATTCAAAGCACCGCCCTTCACCAAAGATTCGAGTTCTTCCCAACAGCCTATAAGGCAGCTCGGAGACTCTTTAGGTGGAGCACGAGCTCCTCCGGCTGCCTTAGCAACCCTCCCCAAAGCTGCATCAATGTCATCTCCAAGTGATGCCACCGGCACGAGAGCAGCGAGATCTCTGCGCAATAAGGCGCTGCATTGAACCGAAATGGTTGCAGAAGACAAGTGGCCATGTTAATCTCGTCTCCATTAAAAAATAATAATGGATCAAAGTTCGCCAAATAGAAAAGGACAAAATCAGCAGAGAATTACTTTAATTATTACCTTCAAGCTTTAAAAAAAAAAAAAAAGGTATTACAACCGAGAGCACACACGAAAGAAAAACTATAAAGGAAGTACTTGACAGTGCCCCTTTAATTAAACTGCTCTGGATATCATTAGCAATGGACCTTTGGAATTTAAAGCCAATTATAGTCTAAATACAAAAGTTACTTGCTCACCAAGAAGCTTATGCAACATCTTTCAGAAGTGGGCTTGGTGCATAGGGAAGAGCTTTTCCTCTGCGAAGCATTTTTATGCGAGCTGGGCACCTCAGCGCAGAGAGATGCAAAACAAAGAGGAGGGAGAGGATCCCCCGTTGGGCTGCAACTACGGGTCCGAATATGCCCACCAGACCGTGTGATCCCCACAGGGGTCATCAGCCAACAAATTATGGACCTTGAACGCATGCTGGTGGAGCTTTTGACTTGCAGGGAAGTCATCTGGGGCTGCTCAAGAGTTAAATATTTGGATTAGAGAGGCCAGCATCTTGGTTAGTGTCTAGCGCAGACTCATGCTGCACCACTTGGTGCCCCTGGGGCCCAAGCATTCAACACCAGCTCAGGAGAAACCCAAGCCTCCGGAACAAGCTTCCCATCCCAAATGAGACCCTCCACTGCTCACCAGCCCAAAAAGGTACAAGAAATCCTCTGCAATCACAACACAAGCTGCCAGGCTCTGGCATCTCCAGGGATGCAGCTCTACCTGCAGTAAGACCTGGGCTAGTGCAAAACACTGCGACGTGCCCTGGCTCCTGCGCATCCCTCCCAGGCTCTCTCAACAGGCAGAACTACAGGATGACAGAGGAAAAGAAGCAGCCCTGCACGTGGAGGGTCAAAGGCAGGCAGCCTGTCTGCTGTCACTGCCTTTTGCCTTTGAAGGATCCCTCAGTTTCCATAAGGTTTAGATCAGAACCTGATTACAGTGCAGCAAAACTCTGCAGTTTATCTTCTGGACAAAAGAATATGACTGCAATGACAGGAGACAGCGGCTGTTTGCATGGAAACAGCTCTCCCCGTGCCGCACCGGCACAACAGGGCAAATCCTGCTGCGCTGGTGTTTCTGCTCTGCGATGGGGTTTGGAGGGAAAGAGTAAACAGACGGCATGTGGAACGATTCACCCCCAAAAGTCACAGACCACAGGAGGGCCAAAACCGTACCTTGGACAATCTGTGATGTGCGTGGGGTACGGGGCAGCTCTGAAAATGAGAGGACCCCAAGTTCACGTATTATGGGGTAGGGAGGGGATCAGGAGGCAAAGACTTTGTTCTTTGGTGCTCAAGGCTCCTTGTCATTAAAGCAAAACAATAATGAAGGATCAAAAATCGTTCTTCTTTTCTCTCACACCTTTCATCTTTATGGAAAAATCCTACATATTAGAGACCGTGCGAGCATTTGACTTTCAAAGCAAAACGGGGAAACATCTCCCTGTCACAGCATTTGGTGGGACAGCAACAACGAACCCAACAGAAATATTCATTGCCATATGTTCCAGGAACGAGTTCCACAGACGTTCATTAGTATCATCGCCATGAAACTCTCCAAGACTTCCCTGCAAGGGAAGTGGCAGTTGCTAATTAAACTGCAGACGTCACCCTGAGCGAGGAAGGTGAGGCTCAGTAGCTCCAGTTGAAAGACCAAGAAAGGGGAGAGTGATGGAGCATGCTGCAGAGACCCAGCTCTCTCTCTCACTGTAACCCCAGCTCTTCGTCCTCTTTTGAAAAACAGGCTTTCTAAGAGAGAATAATGATTTCTATAAGCCCCACACATTTACAGTTTTTGGTAAAAAAAACAGAGCATGGAGAAGCTCCTTGCCCAACTTTAGCTGATGCAAAGTTACTCAAATAAAATTCAAACAGAAAAAAAACCAACCCAAAGCACCAACCCTCTAATTAAAAGCACCCAGAGGTTTGGGAAGCCAAAGCTGGTGCTTTCCTCATTATATTTAATATTAACATTTCCATTTGATTTGTTTATTACCTAATTGCAGGGCAGCTGAATGTCTTGAGGGGCTTGTGCGTAGCGGAGTAGAGGAGCATTGCTCCTCTCTATCACCTGCTTTATGCTTCGCCTCAGCTCTGGTCTCCAGCAGACGAAGCTGCTGCTGGCCAGGAGCTGCTCTGGGGAAGCGACAGGAAAGCAGAGGCAGCCAACAGTGGGCAACCCCAAGGTCTCACGGCTTGAAAAACCTTCTCCAGACAACCTGAGCGGGAAGTCAAGCCCAAACCTGGGAGATGGCTGGACCTAGGGGTGCCACAAGAGCCTTTGGAGCTGGAAGAACCAACTCATGATGGAAAACAGAATTGTTATTCCAAAGTTGCAGGCTTAATACAAACTCTCAGAGCCTGAAGCAGCAATTCAGAAGGGAATTAGAAATGGGCTGATGGCTTTTCCAGGCAATTTCTTCCATCCTTAGCTGGACTCCCAGAGGGGTAGCACAAACAAGAGAAGTGCAGCAAGAGGAGGAGGATGGAGCCAACATCACTGCTTCAACACGTTGACTGACTTTGTCATCTTGCAGCTTCCAGCCTCCCTCCAGGGCCCTCCACACGCCTCTTCTACCTACTCTGAAGCACGCTTTGCTCCTCTCAGTCTCAGAAAGGAGCACGAGCTCTGGACCGAGAACTGCTGGGCTCCATTTCCAAACTGCTCCTGACTTACCGCACAATTTCGGGCCCTGCCTTGCTTTCCCCATGTGCAAAGGAGGTAGAGGAGACCTCAGCAAATTGCTCCGAGACCCTCAGGAGGAGAGAGCATCACAAATGCCACTTTTAATAATTTAATCCTTGCAGTCCCGCAGCTATCCGACTCAAGGATCTCCCCACGGAGCCAGCCAAGCACGTGTGCAAGAGGACTGCAGAACACAGTTATTTTGAGAAGATGGATAGACAGGAAAAAAGACAGGGCTTGACAGCAAGCAGAACATTTCAAAGAATCTCAGCTGTTCAGTAGTCATCCATCATCCGCTGCAAACACCAGCAAGCCGGGGCTTTATAATCACAAGAAAGTATTTAACATCTGTGTTCACCTATATAGAGTCCTAAATCGCATCTCGCGGGCTGGGCCCCCAAATCTGGCTCCTTGCCACGGTAATGTCACCAGGGACATCACCTCAAATTTACTATGCAGAGAGAGAAATGGTATTATTCTCTAATACACATATATGTACCTATTATGCATTTCAGGAGCAATTCTATATACATATTCATGCCCAGGTAGAAAGCATTGCACACAAAAAAAAGGTAAGTGCTGGAATGAACCCATCAAGCTTTGCTGATGGGGAAACCGAGGCAGGCTAAGAGCAAAGTGACCTGCCCGCTGTCCTGAGACTGAAAACCACGGCTTATATCCACAGTCTGGCCACCTAGTCAGTAGATCACATTGCTTTGTTCTCCCCTCTGACCCCAGCCAGGAAAGTAATTTATTTTTTTTTAAACACAGGCTGAGCAGACACATTTTTTGGTGGACCCCAGTGGCAGCAGTGATTAAGTGCTCTTCTCTCCCGGCGCTGCAGGCAGCACAGAGCAAACCCCCACCTGTTTTTTTTTTGTTCTCTCCCTCCATCTAAGGCAGCACAGGATCACTTGAGGTTGTTTGTTGGTTTTAACCAATATACAAAGAAAATGGTCATATCTGTTCCCTTCCAAGAGAGGAAAACATCCCCTTTCTGCTAAGTCAAAGGAGCGAGCTGGAGAGCAAACTCCTCACGGGAAGAACCATGTTTCCAAATTCCTGAACCTTCTACCAAAATAAAGGGGGGAAAGTAATGAAAAATACTCTTTTCTTTTTTTTTTTCTTTTTTCCTTTTTCTCTCACTGCAGCAGCACTTACAGTCTCCCAACCTGCAATTTCCCAAGTAACATCCAAAAGGAATCACTACTGGGGTCATCCTTGCCCCAGCCCGGAGGGGACGGACCCCTGTGTGCCGGGGGGTCCGGGCAGCCTCTGCTCAGGGCAGCTCCTCATCTGTACGGACAAGGCACACAAAGTGATTTGGCAGCCATGAGCCGGGGATCCCTTCGCTCCTTCATTCCTCTCCCTTTCTTCCTTTACAAATGCCGTCCAAAGCCAGCTTGTTTCCTCAGGCTCCCCAAAAAGATGGTGGGCAGGGGGAAGGAAAGCTCGGGGGGAGGCAGGCGGCCAGAAACACTCCTGGGGTGACCTGCTTTTGCTCCTGCAAAGCCCTGGCCTCTTTCTGCAACCAAACAAGCCCTCACCTACCAGCAGAGCCTTTGGTGGGACTAACCGATGTCCAACGGGTGACCCACAGCCCTGACACCCACGCTGCCTGGATGCACAGGGCTGTTCCTGCAACCGCGCTGCAGCAGCCGTGCAAACCCCCCGGCCCCGCTCTGTGAAAAGAGGGGGCTAAAACATTGGCTTTAAGGAATGAACTGGAAGGGAACAGAAGGGCCTGGCAGGCAGGCGAGGGTTTGGACTTTGCAATCTGGATAATCCATCTGAAACTCAGAAAGCAACTAGGAGAATGGAAGGAGGAAGGGAGAAAAAGTGAGGAGTAAAATAAAAAAGAAGGAGCACAAATCCCCAAATAAAGCTAATTCCAGCCCTCTCTTGCCAAGGAGAGAAGGTAGGGAAAGGGAATGGGCATCGCTGGAAGAAGAGACGGACAGCAAGGGGACGCAGCAGGAGAACTGCTAACAGATCCCCATGTCTCATTTAAAAAGGATGAATCTGCAGCACAGGCATGGCACGAAAATAAAGAAAAAGCACAGCAGTGCAAGAAATCTCTAACAGATGGGACTGTGAGCCTACAAGAGAAGACAGGGATGGAATCTGGTAAATGCACGTACAGCAAAACCTTGGCTTTTGCTCTTCTGCCCGGTACAAGAAACTTAGAACAAATATTAGATGCATTGCTTTTCAAAACACCTTTCCCGGGAGTCAAACACAGTGGAGGCTGGAGGAATTCAGAGCAATTTCCCACATGCATGCCACTGTCAAGGCTCCAAACAGCACGCTTAAAATGGACACCCTGGCTGGAATTTACCGTCTGCGGAGACAGCACAATTACCTGCCTTTGTCTTCCTCCTCTGCTGCAGAGCAGAAAGGAGAAGGTGAAGCAGCTAGCTCCTCAGGATGCCCGGGTGCCTCCGAGGTGGGATCTCCCCAAGATGCCGAGGGCAAAGCTGGGGCAAAGGCTGCTTTAGCCAACACCGTTTGGCTCGAAAACAGGGGCCACCCGAGACATCGGGATGCTTGAGCCCGACAGCGCTGGAATCTTTTCATCAACGCAAGAAACTTATTTTTTAAGTGTATTATTCAATTAGCAAGAGCCAGTGCCTCCCCGCATGCCCCTCACACACAGATGCTCCGGCTCCATCCCAATTTCAGGATAAAAAACCCAGTGCCGCTTCGCAGCTCAAGAGGAGGTTGGCAGCGGGCTCCAAGACTTTCAGATCTACTCGAGTGCGAGTTAGTTGGTCGCTCTCCCCCTTTCCCATTACCGCGGCGGCACGGCAAACCCCTCTGTCCGGGTGTACTAAACCTGCTTCGAACGCTTCCCAACTGCATTCATCCAAAATTAGGGCTCAGAGCAGCGCTTGGTCTCCGCCCCGGCAGGTATAACCCATCCAAGGGAAGCCAAAGGATGGGCTCTGCGCTCTGCGGGGGGCTGCTGCTGTTAAATGAGAAGATGCCTTGAACCAGGCGATAGCAATAACTCAGCCCAGGCTTAAAAGCGAGTCTGGTGGCAGAGCCGGGGCTGCAAAGGCAGAGTTTCTCCTCCCAGCTCACTGAGCCAGCAAGGCACACCGAGCTCCTTTTGTACTTTTAAAGGAGGAGGTGATAGCAGAGCCCAGACTTAAGAGGGGAAAGCCCTGCAGTGCAATACGGCGTTTAAAATGCGATAATTAAGTGAGCATCTTTTGAAGATGCTTGCAAGGGGTGCTTCCCAACACACCAAGGTTAGGCAGCTATTAGAAGTGGTTTTGTTTTCCCTGCGAGATGGGCCTGTTAAGCTGTTGGCATCTCCTCTACGGAAAAGATAACTGATCTCCTCAGATCACAGTATATTCAAGTTCACAATTAATTTGGATAATTCCAGACAAGCTGGCTTATTAGGAAAAAGAAAGAAAAAAAAAAAAAAAAAAAAAAAAAAAAAGAGAAATCTGGAGATTAAGACTTATAAATCTGCAGGCATTAGGGAGAATTGAAGTCTTTCTTATATGGATGTAAAATCAAGTCTTTTTTATATGATTCAATTATAGATTGATGGGAAGGCTCAGAAACATGGATTAATGATCTTTTCTTAAAGGAAAAATTATATAAGAAAAAATAAAAAGAGAGTCATATAACACAGAATTACTACTCCCCAAACCATGATTAAGGTTTAGTAGGTTACATTCAGAACAGTGTAAAAGGGAATTTGTGGATTCCCAACCACATTAAGCGAGTATAAACGGAGATAAAGGAAGCAGCAAGGTACAGTAAATTATTGGCCCTGCAACACGGCCAAGGTGGGGGAAACAAGTCTCCAGGTGCACGGGACCGACCACGAGCCGGTGATTTCACATCAGAAGGACGAGAAGGTTTCAGGGAGCCTGGAGCCCTCCGAAACATCTAAGAGAGTTTTACACACGACGGTGGTTGCACTGGGCTCTATCGATTTACACCAGCCGGGACATCAGCTATTCCTAGCAAAGGGAAAATTATTTGGATGAGGTCTAAGTGGTACAGCACAAAATAGTCCTGACTTTAATACCCCACAGCATCTTGCTCAACCCCTCCTGCTACCGCCCCTCCTGCTCCAGCCCCTGTGCCCAGAGCTTTTCTAGCACTTCTGATACTTCAGTCCCCAGCCTTTAAAAAAAAAAAAAAAAAAAAAAAAAAAAAAAAAGGATAACACCACAGGGTTAACACAAAAATAAGCATCTTCAAAAGCCGCAAGGCGCTCAGATACTATGGTAATAGGGGGCATCTGAGTACCTTAGATAATCTGGCTCCAAGTGAATATTTCTCTAATGCTAAGTCCAAGCCCTACTCAGCGTGAATTAGCAGCCAAGCACATTGTTAGCGAAGCTATTGTTTATTGCTTTGTCCGAAAAGAAAGCACTATCTAGGTCACTCATTACAGAGGAGAGCTGTGTATGAGAATGCAGCCCGGGTGCCATACGTGCTATGGAAATGAAGGCAATAAATGCGAGAAGAATAGCGGCGAAGGAGGTGAGATGTGCCAGCGAGCAGCTCTGGAAGGATTGCATTGAAGGGGGAAGGCGGCGTAGCCGGAGCTCCTGCACCGCGACACCGAAATCTAATTCACACCTCTTTGCTGACTGCCCTTTCGGTTCACAAGCACGGGGCGGGAGGGAAAAAAAGCGGAGAGGACACCGGGGCTTATTTTTAAAGCTTGCCTCCAAGGGTGAAAAAAAATCATCCTCAGCCGGGAAATGGGATTTTGTGATGAAATAAATAAATGTATAGTTAAATAAAGGAAAGGCCCATGGCCGGTTCTCACGTTTGGCATGGGACCGGAGCCCTGCGGAAGGCAATTAAAAGGAAAATGGATTCCAGTGGGAAACAGAACAACTTCTTCCTCTTCAGAAAGATGTCTTTCTGATGAGACAAAACCTTTACTTCACTCAGTATGGAGCAGAGTTAAAGGCCAAGGCAGTATTTAAGCTCGCAATTAATTTCCAGTCGTTTCGGAAGGCTGTGATCAGTTAACATTTCGACGGCCGCGATTTAACACCACGCGTGCCTGGAGGACCCGGCGGGCACAGAGGTGCTGCCCCGGCACCCGGGAACACAGACTTAAACCCAGACCTCTGCAAAAGCGGAGGAGGACAGGTCACCAGGGCTGGGAGGAACTTCAGCAGGGCTTTCTGTTGAATTCTGTTTTTTTTTTTCCCCTTCCTATACCGTTATCCACAGCCATTGCTAATGGCAACTCTTTTGTCTTTAATCCCGGGGAGTTTGCTCTGGCACTTTCCCCCCCAAACGCCCATGCAGCCTACTGCTCTCCACCCTTACTGCCATTAATTGATTTGTACGGATCCTCCTGTCAAAGAAAATTGCCTGAGAAGTCCAAACCCTGAAGACAGTCACAAATTCTAGAAGCTGAAGATTACGTGAAACGGTAACAGCCAGTGGGAGTCGGAAAACGTTATTGCTTCTCCTCCTTGTTTGAAAATTAAGGGTCTTCGGTTAAATCAAAGTTTCTCTCTCCCTCTAATAAGATGACAGCCCAGACCATTTGACTGACTGCTGAGACACCGACTCCTCGCTGGCTTTAGATTACTCAAGTGCTCAGAATTTAATCTCAAATGGCTGTTATTGGATTTTCGCTCGGACTAGCTGGCTGACGGGCGCAGTAAGAGAAGCCAGCCCTTACGCACCCGTGCAGCCTCCCAGGTTTTGGAGTTTGAAAACCTGCTGCTACGCGATGGTTTTGCAGGAGTTTTTGCTCCAGCACCTTCTAAGGAGGGAACAAGCATTGCTCAGGAGGAAAGAAAACACCGGTTATAATTTGTTCAAGACAGGGTTGCTTCTCCGTGCACTGCTTCTTCCACACAAAGGTATTAATTGTAAGCAACAGCAAGGAACTGTGCAAGAAGTGATCCCTCCAGATGTGTTTAAGCTCACGGCGAGGCAAGGCAATTCTCCAATGTACACACGTATCTTGGAAGGGTAAATGTTTCCCAGCTTCTACCGGCGTCTTCATGTCATTTACACAGCGCTGTCAATCACTGCTCTCCCAAGAAGGGGAGCAGTGTAAACTCATGTTTAATGCCAGATTTACACACATTTCTATTCGCCAGTAAATGAGACCATTACATATGTTGTGTCAATTGATTTTTACAGTCTTGCTTTGCGCACGTTTGCACAGGGCAAGTGCAAAGGCATGCAGGCACTTAAAATTGGACCTGGCTCCTGGTCTCTATGCATCACCCCATCAAGAGGCACATCCTGACCTTTACCTCGCGGCATTAAATTTCTCCTGGCCACGGACCTTCTCAACTTTACCAGCTGATCTCATCTCTGCTATGCAAACCTTTCTCCCTGACCTGTTCCCCGGCACAGAGGGGGATACGTCTGTGTCCTGCATTTCACGTACAGACCAAAACAAAAAGCATCTGCCCCAAACTTTTCCTGTATGCATACTGCGTATAAGCCCTCGCTCAAGCTTTAGGCCACGGCAGGGTAAAACTCAGACCTGCACCACCCCTTAGCACAGGGCCAGTTGCACTTTGCTGAGGGCAGAAGCATGCCGGCCAGCACGACCACGGTGCAGGATGCTGTTCCCCCTCCGCAACGGCACCAGCACGGCTGGCATTCAGCTGACAAGTTGATTTGCCATCCTTTTAAGAAAGTCCTTCTCCTTGCGTCTTGCCAAAAGAAAGTAACCTTCCTCACTGAAATTATCCTTTGTAAATACCCCCCAAGGAGTTAGCAATTCCTTTCTCCAAGATGACTCATCCTCCTACACAACGGACCATGAAAAGAGCAATCACGCTGGCATGTCAGTCTGCAGCAGAGACGGCAATCCCCTCTCTGAATCAGCCCCCCGAGAGCGGTTATGGGCATAGCTCTACCTGCTCCCCAGAGCATCATCCGCCCACCGTGCCCGTGCCCACACTGCTCGTGTCCCAGCAAGCTCCCTCGTGAGGTTGCCTCTTCGCACGGCATGGGGCTCAAGCGGTGCCCCGAGATGCCGCCCGGACACAGGAGGTGATCTGCAGGAAGCGTTTTGCTAACGCTCCGACGACTTGGGTGCTTTGCCTTCATCAAAATGCACAGCAGCACCTTCCAAGGCTGGAGAAAAGGAAGATGAGCCTTTCGGGGGTGGCTTTTCACGTCACTCCCCCCCTCCCCAGCCAAGCAGAGCCTTCTCTCCGTAATTAACTGCTCCAGCCCGTGTGTTGGCTGAGCTCCACCAGCAACGCAGCAGAGGCAACGACCTCCAAGAGCAAAAGCCCTGGATTTCGGCGGAGCCAATACTCCCCACCACCCAGGCCACAGCATAAAAAGCCAGACCGAGGATGCAAGAGGCAGCAGAGCCATTCAAACCAGCCACGGGCAGTTTAACAGAAACAGAGCTTCAATCCAACATTAATTTGCAGCATCCTGGGCTGAATACTTCAGATAAGCAGCGCCGGAGCCAGAGAGATGACAGAGAAAAGCTTGCGTCTGTGGCACATCCGTGCGTGCACACAACACCCTGCCTGTGGTCTGCTGTTCAGCTGCTGACGACCTGTATAACATAATAGCAGCATGCCGAGGTGTCTTCACAGGCAGACCCCTTCTCTAAATCCCCAGCAAAATTGTTTTCCTCCCTGCAGGGCTTTAAAGCCCCATCCTGCTCCAGTTATTCTGAAAGGGAATTTAATGCCTCGCCATAAATTATACGAGCATTGGACATAAGCATCATTTATGCACAAATCACTGTTCCCTAGAACAAAGCAAGTATCAGCCTCCTGACAAAACACTTTTTAGTAGGATTGGCAAATGAATAAAACCTCCCAATGAATACCAACGTGCTGATGAAAAAGTCCTACTGATTTTAATAGAAAATGATCATTTTCCTATAGGATTTTTTGAACCATCTTGTTGAATTTAATGGAGATTTTCTATTCTGGTCCACAATTATGCAAGAGTTAAAATACCTCCAGAGACGAGGAGATTATCTATTACATTCTATAGGATTGCAGAGTAATTTCCATAGAATCCTGTTATGTTTCTATAGAGCCTGACAAATTTAATCCCTATTGAACTTTACAGGGACTTTTCCATAAGGGGCAAATAGACACTGACATCTGTTAGCTGCAAAATGAGTAATACTCAGAAAATAGAGGCCTTACACACCACTGCTGTACTCAAAATGGTCGAAAGATGGCTTGAACAAGCAGCTTAATGGGGAAAATGCATTAAATTGGTGTCACATGGCTGCATTAGTACGGTTGTGTTGCAACATTTCTTTTATACACAATGTCATTTATACAACCAACGCTTTACAAATTGCATTTGCTACCAATGTGCACTTGATCTCATCATCCCATGCTGGGACTTTCCTGTATCAGCACAGAAAGAGTGAGAGCAATCTAAATCGAGGGGAAAAAATGCCAGGTTAAAGCCTAGAGCTGGCAATGTATCTGTGCACATTCCTCTGCCCTAATGTTACATCAACTCCAAATCTCTCTCTCATTGAACTCTACTGCGGAGCTGGAAGAAGGGCTGCACTTCTCTTTCATGCACAGTACTAAAGAAAAAAAAAAAAAACATTCAGCTGAGCTATCTGGAGACTGAAGTCTTTTAAATTTAACCATAAGGTAGCTATAACAAGGAAGAAAACAAGCAGGGACAGCCTAAGGTTTCCTACGCCAACATGCCAATTTGTCCTGGACTGGTTCAGGGAACAAATTAAAAGACACGACGGCCCCCGGGGGTCTTTTCCCACCTTTCCCTGCGCAAGCCGGCGTCAAACACGATGTATGCTTGCAATACGGCTGTATCAGTATCACCCACTCATCCCTCATAGCCAGTTATTCCTCGAGAGCCCAAGACTCACTTCAAAAGGTCCTTCAGGAGATCCCAGTTTTGCATGCATCACCTCTGCAGAGTCGCTCTGGTTCTTGCCTGGCCATTCCCACACACCCCATATAACTTTTGGGAGGTTTTGGGTGCTTTAAGCTCACCCTGGATAAAATAGAGCTTGAGTGCCCCTAAGCCAGGCTGAAACCCCTGCTTTGTGATAAAGATGCACCTAAAGAAACATCAATCACTGCAGCGATTGTAGTAAGCCCTTGTAACAACCTCGTACCGATAGTAATAGTGTAGTAATAGCCAAATAAACTTTCAAATTATACAGCTGACAGGGAAAAATATCCTAAAGCAGTGTCAGAAGCCTCTCAGAGAAGGGCGAGCAGCAGCAATACAGACCTAACACCCCCGCTAAGTGTGCGGCAGCAGTGGAGCCGAGGGGACCAAGGCAACACCGGGCACCCAGTGGGCATATCTGAGGACGCTGCAGACATACCCATGGCAACAAGAAGAACAAGCACCTCCATATGTCTCCCCAACTGCATTTCCTTTCCAAAGAAAAGGGCAACGTGGTAACTGAGCACAGCATTAAAAATATGGCTTTAATATTTTATCATTTGCCAAATGCTAGCGGGGTATGGATGGTGGGTGCAGGGAAGACTGTGGGTTGGTTTTGCTTTTTTCCTTCTTCTAAGCTATTTGCAAAGGAATTAAGTCCCTAGCGATGACAGGACAAGTCTTTTTGCTAGTTAATGCCCAAAGACACCTCCAAAAAGCGAGCACTGACCATGAAGGGGATGCAATGGCATTTCTGGCATGGCAAAAATCAAGACATACATGTGTCTGGGCACATCTCACACCCACGCCGCTGCCTTTGCCTTTAATCAACCTCTGTGTTTCTAGAAACCCAACCCAGCTTCAACACATACAGACTAATAAAGATGCCTCATGTCCCTTTTAAGATCACATTACAGAGTATGCCACCATCCACGAAGAGAAAGCCTCATTGATTCCTCAATCCTAAATGTTAGAACATTGAAAAGTGGGAGAAATGAGGGAGGCTCATATTTCTAATACCCAAAAGGAAGCAACATGATACAGCCTTTGATTCAAGCAGGCAGCCGTGGGTTTTCACACACACAGAGCTCACGAGAAGGGGAAAAAAAAAAAAAAAAGACAGCTATGGAGACTGAAGAACAAGCCAAGCAGATACCAGATCCCAGCACTTAAAAGCCAACTCTCTAAATAAGTGTTTAGGAATAAAACAACAGGGTGGGATCTTCAAAAGTGCTCCACTTGGGTCTGAGCCTATCAACCCCACGGGTAAAACCCCCTCTGACACTGTGGTCAGAGACAGGTCCTCGAGAAGCCCTTCTGCAGATCCCATCAGGTCACACATACCATAAACCCAAATCCACACATCGAACACAGGCAGCTAGGATGCTTTCAAGGCTGGATGTACACCCATGGGGCAGAGAGAGGGTTTGGCCAGAGCTGGGCTCTAAGTAGAGGCTGGCAACCACATCCATCTCGTCAGGCTGGACCGAGCCTTCTCTGTCACCCTGCCACCAAGTGGTCACATCTCTCCTAAAGAAGAATTTCATATGGGGTGGAGATAATCTACCTGCAACCACTTTCTATGCAAAGCAATGAAGAAATGCTCACTCCTCTGAAAGGTGGGGAATATCTCCTGGGACACAAACCACCCAAGGTTAATAGAAATGGATGGTTACACAAAAGGATGTGCTTATTCCCTACTAACCCACCAGAAAGCCAGGCTTAGCTTACTGACCTCCTTCCAGCCTACCAACTCCCTTCCCATAAACTTGGGAAGCCACGCCTGAAATTTCATGGTATAAAATAAAATTGATTTTAAAAAAATCACGACTATTATAACTGCATGCCCAAGTGCCGGGTGGATGGCCCAGTGGCCAGTGCAGCTCAGGAAAGGCAGAAGCAATGGTAAGAGGGATGGGTACCCGTTAATTCCTGCACCGGAGTTCATGACAGCCAAGCTGTCATCCGTCCTTCACTTCTCGTGTCCTTACACCACAAACCCTGGTTGTTGCGGCTGACATGTCACAGGGGAGGGGACCCCTTGGGTCCTCAAATGGCAAGCTCGTTACAGCCCCCGTCTTGACAGCTTTTGCGTCGGTGTCGAGGCAGTTGCTGGCAGGAGTGTTTCAGCATCCCCTCTCCTGAGCTGATGTGCAACCAGCAGCACAGCGGGATGGTGCAACGACACAGAGAGATGAAGCTCGGCAGAGCTGGCAGTCTTTTAACAAGAGCCCCGTGATGGGTAAGATCCTGACCCTCCACAAGTGGGACCCCCACGGCACTCCGTCCGTATCTGTAATAAACTCCTTGTACAGCATTTCATCCAACACAAAGCTAAGCATGGGGACTTTGTAACACGGAGGAAGGGATATCTTGCCCCTAGCACTGCCCTTTAAATACCCATCACTCAGTGGAATTTCATCCCAAGGAGGGTCCCTGGGGACCCAGCAAATATGGGGGGTCACCAAGAATTGCCAGCCAAGCACAAGAATGACCTCTCAACCAAAAAACCCCGGGCAGAAGCACCTCTGCACGGAGGAATCACTGCGGCTTTGAGACTGAGCAGTACAGCAAACAAGCACGGCTTACACAGCCGCAGCATCCCAAGGGTTAAGAAGGTCCATAGAAGAGAGAAGGTACTATCAGCAGAATTTGTGCCTGCTAATAATATCGTGACACTGGTGTGATAGTCTCTAAGCAGCCAAAGAAAAAGCTTTCCAAAGCGATGGCATCCCCACAGAGCCCGCGGACAAGGCTGACAGCAGGCGTGCTCCTCCGGTGGCAGAGGCAGCCTGCTCTAACCCAAGGTGAGCTGGCCGCTCCACGATCCACTGCTGGAGCAGAACATCACCATGAGGGAAAGTCTGGTGCAAGCTTCAGCAAGAGAAAGCTTTGCTTTGCTTTAATTTCTCCCCCTCCCGTGGCGTGGCACGGCTCTGGCCGGGGCGGTACGGAGTCTCGGCGTCACCGGGGCAGTGATTTGCAGTCTGCTCAGATGCAGCTGTAGATCACTTGGGAGAATGAACCTACAGTTTTATAAACTATTTATTAGCCCTGTCCTGTAGCGCTACATCAATATGGCCATCGGTGAAGCAAGGCAGGAGCTATAAAAATACCATCTATCCAAAATAAGCTTCATAAAATCAAACACAGGCCAGTATAGCCTAGGATGGGATTGTGGCTTGACATATAAAGGGCCTCTCAATCTTTGAGATAGACCATTAAAATCCTCAAGCCCTTTTGGTTCACAGAAGTCTAAAACAAAAGGGGGGAAAATAATGACACCTTTTCTGGTGGAGCAGGAGAAGGCAGCACGGTAGTCGTGGAGCATCATTTGTTTCCACAGAAGTCAGATTACTCCCTTCTCCCAGGCAAGACAACTACCAGGTCCGAAAAAAAAGTAAAATAAAAAATAATAAATAAAACAAAAGCTTCTTTTCCTCTGCCTTCCCCACCCACAAGCTGCTTTTCCACAGGCAAAAAGTTTCTCCTCCCTCTGCCAGCAGTGATGCATTCTGCTCCGCACGGGAGAGGCGGTGCAGAGGGTGGCAGGGAGGGGAAGGCACGGCTGAAGCACACCGATATCCCGGCCGTCGCTCCCCTCCAGTTCCCCGAGGCAGCGGGGTAAGGCAGAAGGCAGGTCAATACATTGTCAGAGATGATGATTAACATTTCCAGCCAGTGCTCCCTCAAACCGCCTCTAAAACACGTCTTAATAAACTGCATTGCAAATAGCCTTGTATTTCTACCTTGCTGCATCTGCCAGGGCGAGATAATACGCCGACCGGAGAAAAAGTGACATGTTGGGAATGAGCTGCCGAGACTTATACGACACGGCGAACCTTGCTCAGCATATCGCTCCCGGCCCCGGGCAGCTCACGCCGTTGACCGGCAGCAGCCGGGACGTGGGCATCTCGCCCGGGCTGTTTGGGGGTACTGTACGGAACAAGGGGTGCGCTCTGAGCAAAGAAAATAGCAGTTCGCGTGGAGTTCGGGGCTAAAAGGGCTTGAGGGAGAAAACTGTTCTGAACTGCTATTGACTGTGAAAATCACTGTGCAATATCAGAAAGCTACGCACACGATAGTTGTTTCTGCAGAGGCAGGCACCATGCTTTAAAAGGTCAGAGGGAGGTGAGAGCAAGTTTAAGCATCATTTTCCCGGAAACACAGCTCTGAAGCTTTGCAAAACTTCCCTCAGTGCCTCCCACGGGAACCTGCCCGGCGCAATTGCACCCACCCCGGCTTTGGTGTGGACAAACCCCTCTGTGTTCATACAAAAGCAACAGGTTCCGTCATTGTGCGGAGCGTTGCTGAAAAACAGGGCTGGATCAAGCACAGCGCGTCTCAGCATCACCTTTCTAGGGGATTGCGAACCTCCGCTTTCCCGCATCGTGATGCTCAACCCCGCGCAGAAGACGGACAGCGCTGCCAATCCAAATTGCAACTCGAGTCCTCAAAGCAGTGAACTGTAAATGAAGCTCGCACACCTTCGTGGCCTTCTCCTGCAGTATCAGCCCGCTTCAGTAACATCAGAAGAGAGAGAAAACAGCTTGGGTTGGACATAGAGGAGGGGGGAGAATAAAAAGATTTGCGTTTACCTGCCAAGTAACCTCCAGCTGGGCAAGGATGTTTTACATCCCCCACTCTGGACCTTCAAGTACTTCAACATTAAGCAAATGCCACTTACCTATGAGGAAAAAGAAGAAAAAAAAAAAATAAATGGCAAAGTTCACCAAGTATTATAACACTACGCATTTTAAAAGCAATGGAATTTGTAATTCACTTGTAGACTGGAGGAAACATAAAGGGAAAAACTCGAGTTTTAAATACACTTTGGTAAAGGTCAGCTTGAACGACGCATGGTTACAAACTCGAGCTCTTTCCCAAGCTCTAGCTGCAACAATTCATCCCTCCAGATGGGGATGTCCAACCTGAGCTCCAGCCCACCAGGCAAGACCACAGCCATGGGACAAACGCAACGAGCTATTCATCCTTTGCTTTCAGAAAGACCAGTTTGACCTTCCCTAGGACAAAGAGAAATTCCAACCTTGCCAATCCCCATCAAAATTTCTGCTTCATAGATATTAAGATCTGATAAATACTAGAATAGAAAATGGAAAATATATATATATATTTATAAATATATATTAAAAATATTTTAAGATATCCCTTCTAGCTAGGTGGGAAGCCCTTCCATTTCTTCCCCAGGCATCTAGGAACATGGAAAACTGAGCAAGACAGCGGCTGTACCCATCCGGCTGTTGCTACGTAGGCTGTGGTAGGAATTGAGGATGACGTGATGGGGCATGTCTCGCTAATGTACGACTGTGTGTACTCTAAATTACTTAAAGGGTGCCTGGGGCTACGGACAGATGCTGCTAAAACATACAATTGAATAAATAAATGGAAGGTAACAGAGAGGGGAGGGATGCGATAGGAGAGCGATTGGCAGAGTTGTGTGCCAAGGTGTTAAAAAAACTCCCACAGAGCTGCCTAAACCTCTTCTGAGACTCCACTGCTACGTGTTTCAGATGCTGAGAAGATTGAACTAATAAAAAAGAAATGAGAGAACTGTCACTGCAGATTACATGGTATTTATTCCAAAATCTGCTCATTACAGAAATTTGCAAGACAAATGGGTTTTTAGCAGGAAATGGCAGCTTTTCCTTAAGTGCATAACAAGGAGCAGAATTGGTTGGGAGTTGAATCTTTCTCTCCTTTTTGAGCTACTCCAGCTCCAAGTCTTACCAACCACCCGAGAAATACTCGTGAGGCTGAAAAAAAACCCCATTTTTTTTTAACATTCTCCACCAGCCTCTTCATAATCCTATAAGAAACTACGATTAAGAAATATTTGAAGCAAGAAAAGCTCATTTGGCCTAGAGAGTTTCTAGGCGGCGAGAGCTTCTCTTGCTCCTCAACAGCATGCAAGCGGTATTGCTAACTCTCCGGATCCTTCCTTCCTCGCAGGGAAAGCCCTTCACCAAGAAGAGTATTTGTGGTCAGGCTTTAATCCCCCTGCCTTGATAAATGTTTAATTCCTGGGCCTGCCTACGTATCTGGATATAGACTGGAGGTGGTTTGCATTCTGCCGTATCTGAGTGCTTCTAATGACATTTTGGCTTCTTTCCCAGTTAATTCCAAGTGCCTGAAACCCAAGCATCTCCCCTCTCCCCCTCCCCATCATGGATGCACATGCGGATATTTGACTGATAATATACAAAGCCGTAATATGCGGTTTTAAAACAAGTCTCTGCAGCAGAGTCTCAAGAAGGAAGAAGACGACGACGAAGAAGGGGGAAAATATGCCTTGAAATATTACAGGGTAGGAGCTGTCAAGTTGAAAAAGCTTCTACAAGGTTTTCAATGCCATAACTGTGTTATTTAGCTGGGGATGAGCATTTTCAGACACACATCAACAGGAAAAAAGGGGTTTCAGGAGGGAAAAAAAAAAAAAAAAAAAGAGAGGCGGCCTGTCTTATTTGCAGCTCTCCTTTGTTGGAAAGCAATTACAGCCTTACTCAATTTATGACCCAGAATGCACCCTAATCTACTTGTAAATGCGTCTTATTCACCACACAGCACTTTCAGATACAGCCAGGGTAAATAAACGGGAGATTGTTCCTACCTACGTTGCGGCACAACTGTTAATTGTAACGCCCCATGAAACTTAATTATGCAAAGCAGAGTGGCGACACTGCAGCCATTAATGAGATGTTTGATTCAAGAATAATTTGTTGTTTGGAGCCTCGGACTTGTTTTGCCTGTCCCTTCCACTGTGCTGCACTAATTCTCAATCCGTGCTTATTTTAATAGGGTGGCAGTGGGGCACAAAATGGCCCGGCTGAGGAGGCAACGGCGGAGCTCCCGCTTGGGATCTCATTTTGCAAGCGTGCAGCAAGGTCCCACTGTATAGGTCTCTTGGCACTGCAACGGTCCCGAGTTCAGCCCAGGAAAGCCAACGACATGACATACAACATTCAGCCAGGTAAAACATTGGGGATGCTACGGAGAACTTCTAGACACAGCAGTGCCTAAAAGGAGGAAGGATTTGGTTATTTCTAGATCCCAGAAATGCCTATAGCTACGCTGGGATGTACGCAGGCATGGACCCCGTTCATCCTCTACGTGCTCAAGCATCCATGCTTTGCCTCCAGCTCCTTTGCAATGGCTGAATCCCAGCAATGGTTTGGGCTGAGACATCATGCTGCCTGCCTGTAAGTAGCATTACAGAAACCACAAATTAAAGTACAGAAGAGGATGAAGAGACAAAGAAAAAGATGATGACTTGGTAGAAGAACTTGTAGTACACCCACTGATAAGGCGCGTGATAGATAGAGCTACAAGCTGTTGCGTGGAGACTTTCCCCGCTGCTCTGAGAGTTTCTCCCTAAATGGGGAAAGGAGATTGGTAGTCAGACCAAAGTCTATTATTTAAACCTCCAGTTATTGATAGAAACACGCTATCTTTTTAAATTTACAAGCAAGCAAGCAATTCAATTTCACCCATTTACAACAGCACAAGATGTTTGCTCATATCTGCTGTGGAGATACCAGAGCCTTTCTCCTCTCCATTCTTTCCCAGCCTCTGACTGCAGAAATCCCCCCTCCCTCCAACATCATCTCTGAGCTTTCCACTCGTTTTTCTCTCTGGTGACACCCGTTCCTTCTAACTCAGGTCGAGCGCTGACCCACTTCTCCAGTTGGCTCTGTTAATACCTGTGATTAGGAGCCTTTGGAGACAACGGCCACCCCCAGCCCATGAATCAACAGGATTTCTTCCCTTGCATGGCACCAGCGAAAGGAAGGAGAAAGGACACTTTATCTCTGATGTATCTGCTGTTGATAGGAAAGACATTGTTGGTCTACTGCGACTGTCGATTTTTTTTCTTATAAATGCGACTCTTAAAATAGCAAGTCACGAAGAGGGTTTCAGACGTTTTCAAGGCCCTTGGGAACAAGCCCATCATGACTACACGATTGCAGCGCACGATATTGATGGCAACCGAGATAAAGAGTAACTTGCAATCCGGCACACCGAATCCCGCCGACGCCTCTAATAAGATCAGGACAGATGACGAGGCACTCAACTGTGCCCCGGCAAGGTCATTACAGAGCATTAATAAAGGAGTCCTATTATGAACATATCGCTCAGCAATACTGCATTTCCCACCTTCGCCGTTAAGAGACGATGAAAGCGTCGGTCCATCACATCCCAAACCTGCGGGGTCTGGGTTTTGCTGCTGCAGGGGAATCGTGCTGCCCCATGCAAAACCCCAGAGGCAAGCCAGCCTAAGAAATACTCATCTTACTTAAAATTCATGACCAGCTAACGTGCGTATCACTCAGGTACAGCAACCTAAGGCAGCTTCTGATATTCTCCTTCCCATCGCCTTGTCCGACTCCCTTACAGCCCAAATTAAGACACTGCTCCACCAAAGCAACTCTGCACTCTCTCTTTTCATCTTACCCAGAGGAGGTGGTTTAGGTTCATTTGATCCTCCATCCGTCACCCTTTTTCCAATGTATTTTGGAGTCCGAGCCAGTTGAGAACCGGCTCCCCGAGAAATTTGCACCTGGCTCAGCTGAAGCTCTGAGTAAATTTATGCCAATCCCACTGAAGGGTTTTTGGCTTCCAGAAAAATAAAAACCATGCCTGGAGAAGGGCGTGATTTTTTTCAAAACATTTTGGGTTTTTTCCACTGTCTGATATTTCATTTTGAGTGTTACTTTGATTTTATAGAGGGAAAAAAAATCAAAAACAATCTGACCCCAATTGTTCAGAAGTGCTATGAAAAAAAAAAAAATCTGATATTCACAGAGCTCTGGTCCTGTTGCCCTAATTCTCACCTTCTCTTATTCTGTAATTTCCTTCTTTGTAACACGGTGACTAGAGCTGTGTACAGTGTCTCAGACGTGCACTCAGCGAAGGCTGAGATATTATTGTTGATTTATACGGGCTGGCTCTGCTTAGGGAGCGGTGATTTACTTTGCTGTGTTTTCACAATGCTGCTATCTCTTTGGAGACAGATATCGCCCTCATCTTCCCCATATCCAAGTGCCTGGTGCTAAGCACTCGGTCACAGATTGCTAAGACACTTCTACATCTTTCCTCTTCTCTCAAGCTTTGTTTCAAGGAAGGTCATTACCACGTTTTTTGCTCCCTAACGCTTTAACAGCCCAATTAGGAGACACAGCAGCACTTCAGTAGGTGCTGGCCAGAGCGTGCCCTTATCCCTGGAAAGCAATTCTCCCTCAGACTTAAATATGGACCCAATTTTATACCTCACTTATCTCCACAATGGAACAGGTCAGGAATTTTTCTTCCCAGCCCTACCTCGTATTGCAGCTCTGTCTTTTCTTGGTCCCCTTGATGCTGCAAAACAAGCAGAACTTGCACGTAGGGTCTACAGGTCTCCAAAGGATTTCTTTCTCTCCCACACAAGCAGCAAGCCCTGGTCTCAGGCAAACCCGTAGTGAGCAACCTTGCACGCTCATGTCATTTACAGCCCTGCACCAGCAGCTTCCCCCGGGTCCAGGTAAGTGGCCGTGCCAAGATGAACCGTGCCGCTCCCCGGGTTGTTTTTGCAAGGACAGCTTGCTTGGAGAACTGCTCCTCGGAGACGGAAAGAGGAATGGGAAGGATGATACAGCAGAACCTGACCATAAATACCTACTAAAGGGACCCGTTATGGCTTCGCCTTCTGCAGTGGTTTTATATATACATATACCAATAAATACTTTAATAGAGTGCGTTTTCTGTACAACGCCTTTTGCCCACTATTTTGCAAGCACAGACACGTCAGTGTAACATAAGGCTTTTTAAAATGCTCAGAACAAGTTGTTTGCTCGCCAAAGGCTGGTTTCCAGCAGTGGGAGAACAACAGAGCAAGTTATCCGTGCCACTTTACCACCATGAAAAAAGCCATCTCCTCCCAGCTCCCATCCCAGCACCCATCTACCATAACGCAGACGAACATTTCTGCAGCAATTCTCCAAAAGAGGGGAATCGAGACACCTTCCACACCAGAGCTATGGACCAAGTCTCCTATGGACCAAGTCTCCCACGCCCCACTCGGATGCAGAAATCTGAGGATCACCGCTCTGTTTTGTGTCTCCCTTTTCCTCTGTTTCCCCCGCTGCAGGGAATCTTGAACGTCGGCTCCCTAACAGAGATACTGAGGAGCTTAACAACTGAGCAGCGTTTTAAGAGCCTTGGAGCGAGCGGTGTTATGTCGGTACAATGGTTCACGCCGAACAATAATGTGTTCTCGCTCTTGGTGCCGGCTCCCACGATGACTGTCCTCAGCACAACTGTCGACTCAACTCCCATTGAAGGATCTTTATTATTAGTGATGAGCTAAGAAGCGGGGTGAATGCAGCTTGATTTTGCAGCTCCGGCAGTTAGGGAGAAGAATAAATCTTGTAAACCCGTAATCGGTGTTGAAATCACAGAGTAAGAATAAACGTGGAATCCCATTAGGTGGAATCCCGCTTTAAAGTCCATGTTTTCCCTTGCTGCTCCCTACATTTCTCCAGGCTAGACACCAGCTTGTCTCCTCTCCTCTCCCACAGCCTTTACTCTATAATTTGCACCATTTATATCCCCGAACAACTACCTACACACTTTGTAAACTCTAATACGCTCTTAAGGAGTTTTACGCAGTTCCTCTCTGATGCTCATAAGTATGAAACCTTTCAGTGACGGTAGCAAAAGGCGAGATCAAATGACAGGTTGATTTAGTGTAGCTCTTACTAACAGCTTGCAGGAATTAGAAGTAAATAGGAGGTCAAACAGCTCGCGAGCAATTTGACATTGGCAAATGCGGCTTAGTTAGGCTCCTCCAGTAATAAAGAACAACCGCGTTTTTCCTTCACCTGAGTGCTCGGCAGAAGTAGAAAGGTCATTACCAGCTAAAGATACTCCAAGAATAACACTTTAAACCTTTATTATTTTTAACAAGACACGGGTATTTTAAATAGTGCCTGTGCAATAAACTGGCGGCATGCTACTCTGACTGAAAATGGCTCAAAATAAGAGAAAAAAACCAACTGAAATTGGAAACACAATATGTAACCATCCATGGTTCTTAAAGCTGTGTCAGTCAGCTAAGCAAAAACTATGCCTGGGCATAAGTGAGCATGAAATTCAATATAAACATCCCTGCTTATTCCAGACATCAGTGTTACAGAAATAGACAAAATATATACAGAATGCTAAAGTAAAAATATATAATGAGCTTTGTATAAATAAACAATAAAGAAATAAGAAGATTTTAAAAAAAAAAAAAAAGCTGTCCTTATGATATATAGTATTGTTGGGAATGAACCCGTTCTGCAATTGTCTGACTTCAGATACTTTGGGGATGTTGATTACGCCTTAATTCTCTTTCATCAAAAACAGAGGTAATTAGGGACAAATAATTCCAGTAAATGTCAACTGCCTAAGACTCGGGAAAACTCAAAAGAGGCAAAGTCATACACAAATGTTTTGAAGTGAATAATAAATGAATTATGGGCTCCAAACAATTATTTTTTAAAGTATCCCTAATGTAAACTAACCAGACGCCCTGGGTGAAGAGAGTGAGAAATTGCCTTGACAGGCCACTAATTCCTTAGCTGCAGATCCCTTCTGTGAAGTGGGGATTATCAACATAAATAAATAAACAAATGAAAGGAAATGCAAAAGGCACAACACGGCTCAAAAAAAAAAAAAACAAAACAGAGGAGGCCAGTGAGATCATTGCAAATGAGTCCAACCATAAAAATATTTCTGAAATAGTTCCTATTTGAACGACGACACGTATTTCAGATGGGAAAAGCACGTCCCTGGATTTATAAGATCCCCACTAGCACCCCACTGCAAAGCACCCAGCTCTCCCAAGCTCCTCATTTAGAGCTACGGGTGCCATTTGGGGTCCGTATTCCCAAAATAGCGACAGTATCGCTAAGCCCAACTCAGTTCCTGAGTTCTCCGCACCTCAGTTTCCCATCTGGCTAATGGGAATAATAACACCGACCCATTTCATCGAGACACGAGCGTTGCAGAAGCACTTAGATGCTATGGTAACAGGCGACATTACACCCACCCACGCTCCCCCATGCTGGCTCCATTATTCAGCAGAAAAGCAGACAGACCAGCAGCCAGGCCAGAGGAAACCTCCTCTCACGCTGGATGAAGGATGGGCAACGGCACTTGGGAAACCTCGGTTCTGCTCCTGATTCCATTTTACAAACACCAGGGTGTCAGCAGCTGCTGCCTGAGCTTTGCCCCCTGGGGAAAATTCCCCAGGCCACACCATCCCACCAGGACACGTCACTGAACACCGTGTGTGGGCTGTCCTCCAGGTCTTCTCCTCTGTTGGGACCCAAAAGTCCTGCACACAGGCGCAGGGAAGCATGTCCCTAAGCTGCAAAAGACTCCCACAGCAACCACGTTGCACACAGATGCTAAAAACCCCAAGCAAGATTACCAAAATGGCTGTGAAATGAAGACATCCCTCTCCTGGAAGCTGCGTTCAAGCCCAACGTGGGCTTCCTCGTGCACCACCTTCTCTGCTGCCCTTCTCTACCTCCATGAGGGGGGAAGGAGAGGAGCCGACCTGCAACTCATCACGCTTTCACTAAGCTGCAAGCAACTCATCAACACCCCAACCTAACAATTTCCCGAACGCATCCCAGCCGACCACACCGCAGGTAATTAGAGCCCACGGTCATCTGTGATTCAGGAGGGTCGGCAGTGAGCTGCAGCGTGGGCTCCAGACGTGACCTGGGAAATTACGGAATGATGTGGGTCACGTCAGCTCACCTCCGGATGAATGGCTTAATCAAAGGTAGGACTAACAATAGAGCAGAAATTTTAGCTAAACTCCGGGCCACGCAGGCCAGCTTGGTAGGAGATAAAGAAAATCAGGTATGGCAGTGCAAGGTCTGTACGTTCATGAGCCATCCAGATGATTTGACAGCAGAGCTTTTCCCTGGCTTCCTACCCTGTCGCAAACCCCAAAGCAAGGCTAAACCGAGGTGTTCGAATGTTTAAAGACCTTCCACAACACAGAAGAAACCCAGGGAGGGACATCCCTACGCCGACCTCCAGCTGGGGTGGAGGAAGAGGGCCACCAAAGAGCCAGAAGCCACCAGAGAAAGGCAGAAATACCTCCCCGGCTGAGCGAAGGATGCGGCTCCACGCCACTTTTGTCATCTTTCCCCATTTGGCACCGGCAGACGAGCTCCTTGGTCACAGCAGAAGACCAGGGCCGCGGAGAGCAATTCTGAGCCGTCTCTGCCAGCAACCCGTATTTGTTGCTCCCTTGAGTGGCTGCCTCAGACAGGCTTTGCTGTATTTTAGACCTGACATTACCCAGCAGGCAGCAAAAACTGGATACTCATTAACTTCCCTGAGATGGGAGCAGCTCCTATAAAAGGTACCAAAACCGTTCTAGCATTCGGTACGTGTCATTTAGCAAGACACGGGGCTGTGATGTGTCCCTCTCGCTGTTTGGCTTTTCCCTTTCCCTTCAGTTTGATTTTTACGTGGTGACATTTGGAAGAGAAAGCCATTGAAAGCAGCAATATTGGACCCTCGATTCACTCCTGCTCCCTCGCTGTCATTTAGCAGAAAACATTCAGAAATTTAATATTTGATGTTGCTCCATCCTCCTCCTTCCCTTTGATCACCTCCTTTTCCAGCCTCTATCACTCTCAGGACAAAGATGCCTAATAACTGGGAGAGATGGGCTGAGGAGGGACCTCCGAGCAGGATCCAAGGCAAAAGCATGAATCAAACCTACATACTACTTGCTACCCAAGATTTTGGCAGAGATGTTTGTGTACTTTGTGTTATTTCAGACCAAACTTCCCAGAGAGGGATTCTCGGCTGGTTAACAGGGAGTTAAACAAGGCGTAATAGAGGCAAATAGTTAACAGTTAACGGATTGCCGGATACTCGGGCCAATGAGTCAGTGCTCAGCTTATAACCATGGTGTGGAGCCACCAGTAGCATCGCCTATTGATGGATTTATACCAATCTACTCCTAATATCTGCAATATGTTTCTAACATCTGCTAACCACTTATTAACTCTATACAGACTCCTGAAGAGCTATCAATAAATGTAACTTCAATAAGAAGAGTGACCCCATTACTTGCTTCAGAGCAGTAGCGGAAATCTTACTCAATCAACTTTTCTAGCTGGGCTTCTTCTCTCTGCCAAAAATCGCATGAGAGCATTGGGCAGGATCGGAGCAGCGTGTTCAAGGTCAGAGAGTCCCTAACCAGCCTTGACCTTGGGACTGCAAAGCCCCTGCCCCAAACTTCAAGGCCATAACGTACATTAGGCTGCATATTCCTCTTATCTCCTCCATGGCCACTACATAGTTGATATTCCGCTTCCAAACATAAAAAAAAAAAAAAAANTCATAATGAGATCAAGTGCAGTGACCTCATTCTGCATGCAGCAGCTTCATGTGTTACAGCAGATATTTTACTCGTTCTATATGAGAGGTGAAAAGCGTATATTTAGGGAAGGCACCACAGCAAGAGCCGTCGGGAAGGATGGCACAGGAGTCAGATTTTTTTTCCCCGAAGGAAGTCATCCTCCTTCTCCACAGCCTGCTCACCTGCACGCCCTGCTACCACTCCACCCGAGGGAGTGCACGGGGAGGAGAAAATGGGGCTGAATCCTCCTGCTTTCTGCTTGTCCTTGCAGACGGTCCCTCCCTGCCACGCTGGACGTCAGCATGTCACAAGGCCCTAAGATCATGCATCACGATGTGCTAGCACCATGCATCACGGTGTGCTAGCATCACGCGTCATAACGCGCTGCCATTGCACGTGGCTCCCCCTCGCCTGCTTGCAGAAAGACACTCCCCACCATACAGATGGGGGAAACTGAGGCAGGCTGGTTCGCAGCGGCCGGGTTTCTGCTGTGCTCCATTTCCAGCTCAGCACTCAAGGTCAGACCGTGTGCGTCAGCAGCATTCACACATCCCGCAGGGACGGAGCCAGATCGCAAGCCATAGCCCAACTCCTCCACCCTCTGCAGCTCCAACTTCAGAGTCATGCGCAATCTGCAAGCCAACGGATTTGGGTTCAAGCAGAAGTTCGAGTCCCAAACTAACACAACTGTGCCCCATCGCCATGTCCAGAGGGGACCCTACGCCAGCTTACCGAAAGAGGACACCCCATTTGCCCATCACTACTCCTTCCAAAATAAATAGGTTTATTGTCACGCAGCTGTTCAATTGGTCCAAAACGAGCTACTCTTATGGAAAAAAACAACCTGCACCATGGCCAGTACCACCGTCCCGCACTCCGCGGAAAGCCTGTGGATCTGTCGCTGTTTCACGCGTCGCTTTTTGCATCCCAGCCATTCAACATGACTCTGCCAACCTCTACCACCTGCTCGGCTTTCCCTGCTTTGGCCTCCGCCGCTACAGCCCTCGGTAGTCAAAAATTGCCCTGGCATCGCGTGGATCCTTCCAGCGAGCCGTGGAGTTTACAGCCTCCGCCGCGGCACCATCAGGCACGGCTGGCTGCAATGCGAATGCATTGCCATACCGCCGCGTGGAGTAATGGACATTGCAGCACAAAATTAACGGTGCATCTGCTCCTCGCTGCAGACGCCGGAGAGAGTGGGCTGTAATTTCGTCTCCGATCCCCCAAATAATGTTTGTTGTCGTGCTGTAATCTTGGCAATCAATGTAACAGCTGAACAGATCGTTTCGGCTGAAATATTTGCTAAACACACTAAGACCTTGAAACCACACCTCAGCGTGTGCGTATTGTGTATGGAATTACATACTGAACTAAATAAGGACTGGATGGGGGGATAAACGGTGAGAGTTGCCAGCCAATTAAAACACAAAAACAACAACAAGGAAAAAAAAAACCAACAAAAAACCAACTCTGCTGTGTTTATCTCCAGCACCTTTCACCAGCAACATCTTACTGCCTCTAAACCAGAAAAAACAAAGCTTTGAGCACTGCTTCGAGCATACTGCCATCCAAGACGTATCAACTAAAATGTGTACGCGAGGCTTTTAGAAGTGGAATTTAATGGTCACAGAAATCAATTGGCCAAACCAGCTGCACACGTATTAACCTCCCAACGTCCCTCTGAGTGAGTGCTGTCTTCACTCATCTAGCTATAAATAGGCTATGCCACAAAATGGTTTTTTGGGGGGGAATTTAGTGAGAGTTGCTTTTTTATTTCTGTTCTTAACCTGCTTGAAATGCCAGCTTGGGAAAGGAGAGCAGCAGGTACAGTGAAGACAAAGCCACAGGAGACCAGGTGGCCACGCTAGCGACCAGCTGCATGCCCTTCTGCAAGTCATGGCACACTACTCTTTCCCTTCTTCCCCTCCAAGAGTTGTGTTCATCTGAGCTAAGCTTTCGGAAAGAAAGACTCTGTCTCCCTGTGCACGCATGCAACAGCTACGCTGCAGGACCCTGACTTTGGCTGGGGTCTCTAGGCATTAACGTAACATCTACATGTATATGAGGTTCAATCACACTGACGGGTTCCAAACCATGCTGCATTTCAGAACTGGTCAACACTACGATCATCACAGTGTCCAAAAGTACTACTGAAATAATACAAGGTCTCTGGGGACAAGTGAGAAAAGTTGGTCCTTTTTGGCCAAACTCTTGTGCTTCCAAGGTTTTGATTTCTTCGAGCACGGCGAAACATTTGTATAAATTAGTGCAGACATCTGATATACATCAAATTTGACAGGCCCAGGGTAAGTTCAAACTTCTGATCACAACATCCATCACAGCACTGAGCTATTTATCAACAATTGATCGAAACGAAGAGGGAGAACAAAACCTTTCACTTCAGTAATTGATACCTGAGGACTTACAAGATCAGGCCCACCAACACAACCACCTCCTAAAGACTGCAGGTTGCTCAGCTGTCCCCCGAGACTTTACTCTGTTAAAGCACCTTGCCAAATGTGGATCTTCAGAAGACCTGACACCAAAGAGTAAAACCATCTCATGGACCTGCTCAAGGAATGACCCTTTCTCCCCCAGCCCATCCACAACCCTGTAATACTCTCACGCAAAACACTTTATCACCTTAATATAACAGGTAAAGGGGTGAAGCTGGAAGATCAGAGATGTTACTGATGGAAGTGGGGGCTGAGACTCTGGATAAGAGGGGTCACTCTCCTGCTCTGCCACACCGTCCCAGTGAGACCTTGAGAATATCACACAGTCTCCTTGGTCTCAGCTCCCAGCAGGGTCTGGATCTCCTTCAGGGGTGCTTTGGAGAAAGCATATTTGCGGGGCTGGGGAGCCAAGATATGACAGCAAAAGGGGCAAAATCCTTGCAACAAGACCCAAGCAGCCTTTTAATCCTCCCAGCCCTGCCAGATCACAGCTGCTGAACTACAGCGCTCTTGACTTGGACTCAGAGAGTTTGGGGTCACTGGGCACCTCCGTGGCAACCTGTCAGGCTCAATTCCTTGGTTGTAACATCCCATCCATTTCTAAACATCTCATTCAATGGGGTTTCAACCATCTGCACTGCACAGGGACTAGTATCTTGCCCGGGTTGCAAATTTGGCTTGGCTAAAACTGACAGTAGCCAACAAGTGAAGCGAAGGGGACATGGCTTGAAGCCAGGAGAGCCACATCAGCACAAACACCACCTCCAGAGGTACAGTTATCCCAGCACCCGTGAGCTTCCCTCCCGAAAGGAGGCGAGGGAACCACTTTGCAGGTCTTTATCACGCTGCAGACTCTAATCCGGCAGCAAGAGCCAACCTGGCTCGCTTGGATCCCTCATGAAGATGCAAGCCTGCCAACCTGCTGAGAAGCGAGCGGCTGCCAGCGCTCCCAGCCTTGGCAGCTCTCCCAAGGTGGAGAAGCAATGGGCTTTCCCTGGAGGCATGAAGCAGACAAAGGAAGCTCCGCGCTTCCTACAAGATGTGTGTTGCCCTTGCCAGGGGACACGTGTCCCCAACAATTCCTCATCTCGGCACACGACTCCAAGGGAGTCAGTATGCAACCTTGTTGCAGCAAGGCTCGTGGAAGCTACATGTGCCGAACATGGAAAGAAAAAACATTGTTTTCCTTTTTAAAAAAAATTAATTTAGTCATTTTCCGCACATTTGCTAATTGCTCATCAGCTTTTCTAATGAAGGTGCTGTGCTGGGCACTGGGAGACCAAGGGACTTCCTGCTAAAATCAAACGTCGAGTAAGTGCTGCGTTTACCAAGGGATAGGCAGCTTCAAAGCTTTCCCTTCCACTTAGATTTTAAGCACTTCTACAAAAGAGCATTGATTTTGGGTTAAATTGACTGATTTTATTCATATCTGGTTCATATGGTGTATTGAAAAGACAAATTGTACGAGACTGCAAGCTATGGATCAGCTCTGATAATTCAGAGTCCTCGTTCCTTTTTTTTTTTTTTTTTTTTGTTCTAAATATTTTCCATGCTTATAATTTGCTATTATTTGGCCCCCGCCTGGACAGGAAAGGCATTTTCACAGTATGGGAGCCTCTCTTTGAAGGGAGGGTATTATATTTTAATGCCAATTACAACAGAAGTGAGAATCACACATCCCTGCAACTCTGTAGAGCCCCTCCATAGGAAATAGCCTATTTGGGGAGGGGATGTGTGTTTTGTTCGTATACATTATATTTATGCAGATAGTTTATTGACTCTAATTTAGTTGAAGTATATAATAAACATGTGTATCAAGCACTAAACACTTGTGACAAAGATCAGCTCTAATCCCCCAGGTGCACTGCTGTAGCTGTTAAGGGAAGTGCTATATGAATACTCGTGAAATATATAACATGCCAGGAATGTTTAAGGCTATTGCACGCCAGGCACAAGGCAGCAAGCCCGGGAGAGCCAGCGATGCCTTTGGACACGGAGGAGGGAGGATCAGCTTCTGCCACGCCAGCACAGGTCACTATAAAGGTCCCAAAACCTGCTCGCAGGCTGACTTCAGCACACCCCCTCCCCTGCCACAGCTGGCCAGCTGCAAACAGCTGGACGCACACCAAAGCACAAACACGACACCCTACCCCAAACAAACCGTGGTGCGAAGCTCAGCAGCCCAACTGCTGTGACTAGGTTTCCCCACACCAAAAAAGGGATGCTAAAAGGCACCGGTGAGAGGAATTCAAGGGGGAATTGTTTGCAAAACTGCACCTGAGGTTCTAAGATATCAGCTGCTAAATTAACATCTGCATCATCACTTATAACCCCATTAACTCCGGTTACGTCGCACCATTCCTTGCAGCAGCAATGTAAATCTAAAATGGCAGCATCCCTCCATCCTCACATCACGAAAGGCTGCAAGACACATTTGTTTTAAGTAAGAGGAAAAGAAACCTAATAAATCAAACTTCTTTCTCTAGAAAACTAAAGGTTTGATGACCCCAAAATATTTCCTGCGTTGAACCTATTGGATTGTTTCAAGGAAGGGGAAGAAATGAACAACTTCAAAAGATGCTGAAGCACGAAAACATGCAGAGCATTCGGTTCAAAGGCCCGTCACAGAGTTTCCTTCTGTTTTATTTAAACCCTTTGGGAATATATTTAAATAAATGAAATCAAAACAAAACAGTGGGGTTTACAGGGGGAGGGGCTGAGCTTTCGCTCCCCTCTTTTTTTTTTTTTTATAGAGGAATTTTGCCGTCCAGCAAATGAGTAGAAAAATGCGCTATTCACTGAGCTCTCAATGCATGGAATAATAATAATAAATTAATAAATAAATAAAAGGAGAAAGAGCGTGTGAATCTGAACACATAATGAGAGCCTGGTGGTGATGAGCTAAGGGGGACGCAGGACAAACCACCACTGAGAACTGGTGTAGGGAACAGGACCCGGCGCCGTGCCAGCACGCGTGCTCCGCGATGGGCGCTGAGGAATTGGGAACAGCTCCCGCAGCGGCGGGCAATCCAGATTAGCATTTCCAATGAACCTATTCATGTCACACCCCAAACGTGAGGAGGTTTGAAAAGAGGGGGGGGAAAGGGCACAGACTGCGGAGCGTGAGGCTGGGAATGCTGCTCCTTTAGCTATATTTCGTACTGATCTGAAGTAGATACCTTAAAAAAAAAAAAAAAAAAAAAAAAGGCATCCCAAATCTCCAAGCACCCCAAGTATTCTCAGCAGACAACCACTGTAACCAGCTACCTTACACAAGAGATACAACACTTGAAGAGGAGACGGGATTTGGACCGTCCTAGGAGCATCTACACTTTCTTTTTCCCATGAAGTCAAACTCTCGAGCATCTCCTCTCTCCCAGCAGACCAAATCCCACAACCACTTTTCAACACATCTGGGCACCGGCTGCCACCGTTTGCAGAGAGAGAAAACGCAGATGCCAGGCACGTCTCAAAAGCAGGCTCTTCTGTTATCATTTCAGGGCATCCGATGCTGCTAATTGATACACGGTAACACTCTCATTTACTCAGCAGCAAGCTGAAGCGTTGATAATTAATGGATTGGTTTGCCTTTGATGATCTGCAAAATTAAAAGCCCCAACCCTGCAAGATACTGAGTACCCCACATGAGAGCCTGCAAACTCTCAAGCCCCCACTGCAGTCGAGTAGAAAGGAAAGGCACTCAGGATCGAGCAGGACTGGACCTTAATTCAACAGCCCCCATGACTGCATGTAACTGCATCTATTAATATGGATTTAATTGTGGGGTTATATTTTATTATTGTCAAATGAAATGAAATTAGGAGGAAGGAGTTGCTGGTCCTCCACGGAGCATCTACATTTCTAGCCCCAGAGGGCTTTTACTTCTGGGAGAGGGCAAGTAGGCGACAATAATTTCAACAAGACTTCTCTCTCTGCTCCTTTTCGAGAAAAAGGTTTGCTGCACAAAACCCCGCAAAGCCGAGGGGACTGCAAACATCTCGTTGTACCACGCCAGTCTTTGCAACGCCTTCCTCTCCTCCCCAGTTTCACTACGCTTTTCTGCCAAGAGATGCTTTATTCCTGCCCAGCCTTCCTAGGATGTGGCTTGGAGAACATCAAGTGAAGTGCTCACGAAGCTGTCTCACAAGCTAGTCGCCAAGTATTTTTCTCCCAGCACATTCAGCAAGCTGAACAGTTAGTTACGGAGAAGGGGAGACTATCTGGCCACACTGACGTTAATGAAGACAGGATTTCTCTTATGATTTTTACAGATTTCTGCCCCGATGTTGCCCACACATCAACAACATTAGATTCATGAGGTCAAGGAGACGTATGCTTGAAGGATGACAGTTGTATGGCTCCTCTCAGACTTGCACTGTCAGTCAATCCATACTTTCTCTCAATATATTATTGCTTCTTCAGAAATGACTCCCCCATTTGCAAGTGATGATTAGCACTCTAATCTTGGCATAATTACTTCTGCCTCTCAATTCACACAAAAACAAAGAAAGAAAGAAAGGGGAAGAGGGTTAAGGAGTCGATATCCCACCGTCACACCACCGTTTCCGTAGCCAGCTGCCTACGAGACCAGTCACAACGGCAGTCCTGTCCAACTGCTTGTGAACAATGTCACAAGGAACTGAAGAGGACACTGCCATCTGCATATATTCACCTCATTACTGTCTCACCAGCTCAAGTCACCGTGGCTTATCGGGTTTTAAGACACAGCAAGGTCATTGCTACCAAGGTTCTCCTATTTGCGTCCCAGCATTTGTTCTAGCTTATTTCTATCTAGATTCTCATATTATTGCCATTAAATGATGATAATTTAAGCATCCTGCATTCTGGGCAAAGCAGACAGAGATACCCAGTCAGGATGCCTGCCAGAAACATGAGCTGGCTGCACCTTCTGAGTATCTCTTAATTATCTCTTTCTCTTTCTAATGGGGAAAGGTCTGAGCTCAGGTGAGTGCTCCCTGCTCTCTTCTATTTGATTCAATTCTACGGCTCATGAAATATGCTCCTGCTTCCTTCGAAGGACAAATGAAATGAAACGGCCTCTTGGAAGGAGACAAACGACAGCAGATACGGGTGAAGACATCATTCAGGAGACTTTGGGAAAGTCAGATGGTAATTTTGAAAGGTACCCGAGGAATTAATCCAGGAATGGAAATAACAGGGAAATAAGTCAATTAATTCACTGAAGCACTGCGTGGAGTTGTGACTGGAAGTCTGCTGGACCTGTGACTGGGAGTCTGCTGCAAGGAGGAGGCTGAAAGGCACTGTGGAGCAAAGGGACACCACGTTTTCAAGAAAGGAGCTGAAAGGTGGATTTGCCATGCATACAGTGGGGATGAGGAACTGGAACAGCACCGAGGTGGTGGGCAAGAGCCACCACGATTCACCCCTTCTCCCTTTGGTGAGCCTCCACCTTGGGTCTGGAGGGAGATACCTTGGATTGTGGTAACTGGTAGCACTATGTCCACTTGCCTAGCAGCAGCTGCAAAGGACTGTGACATGTCTTCAAGGCCCTACAGGTAGGTGATCCAGGAAAAAGGGGATCTCTACGAGGTAGGAAAAAGACAGGCAGGCACTTAGCAGCATGTGTGCTGCAAGGCTGATGGGAGAAGTCGAAAGAAATTTGGCAGAGATGCAGACAGACAGGTAGAGTGTCTTCAGGGCAGCTGCTGTGAGCAACCGTCACCCATGGAAAAGTCCTCCACAAGCATTAAGACCATCACTGGGGAGAGGAAAAAGCAACACCTGAACTCAATGTTGGCCAACTCTTGTCCCTAGAGACCCCTGGAGATACTTCATTCTCCCCAGGGCCAGAAGTGGGCCATCTACACCAGCACAGAGCAGCAGCCTTTGCCAAACATTTTAGTGGAGACTACTTTAACTGCCCTTTGTTTGTTCTTCGAGGTTATCCACGGCCCCAGCAGGGACCACAGAGGATGTCTATCTAAAGCACCGACTGAAGCCGGAGGTAATTAAATATGAGGGGCCTCCCATTGTCAGCGTTGCGACTCTGTTTTGGCAGTCAGCTCCAGCAGAGCAGAAGAGGGAAGATTTGATTTTAATCACACAGATTTCAGGTTTTATTTTGCTCATTAAAATTTCTGATAAGGATTTAGTCTGACATTATGCAGTATTTTGGAAGAGGATGCATGGCAGTGGGGGGGATGGAGAGGACTGTGTTTCCTCGCAATGAGAAGATCTTTCTGCCTCCCCATGACAGACATGAGGATATGAGCAGGTGTTATTTCAAAGGGAAAGGATTTGGGGGGAAGAGGGGAGCAGGAAGGCATTATCTACACCAAATCAAGGATCTAAGCCTTGGATTACAGAGAAAAAAAAGGTCCGAAGTCTCAGATTACCTTTTCAATTTCACAGCCACAGAAGTCACAGATCAGAGGGGAGTGAGCATTTTACCTGGCAGAACAAAACCTGAGATTTCCATGTCCCTTAAGAAATTGCTCCAGAAAACGGCTGGCATTCACCACACAGCTGTCTCCTGGCGAGGGGGGAAATGACAGAGTGTGGGAAATGAAATCATCATGATTTCACTCTCTTCTGGAGCATCCTCACATACTTCGGTGAAGAGGAAGGGTAAGAGCTTGGACAGAGGAGGGAGCAGTTCACCATTGCCCAAGAGTCCCTTATTTGCTTGTTGATTAGGAACCAGCAAAGGCAGGCAATTTGCCTCTTATTTTTTCAGCGAGCTTTACACAAATACTACTTTAACACCTACTAAGGTTATTCATCAAGAACAAGAAGCCTGCATGAACCCAACATCACCTGAACAAGGGAATAAATTAGCAAACAGTGAGCTTCATCTGGGCTAGCTATTTGAATTTGTACCCATAAACACGGAAGCATTTTGAAACAAGATGGATTTCTTTGTCCCTAGAGGATGTGTTCGTCTTTTAAAAAGCCTTAAACTAACCAAGTTCTGCAATGTGAATTGAGCAGAAGATGAGATGAGCTTTTAACTGCGGTTCCCTGCGCACTTTCGGTCTGTGTACCCACCATCTAGAAGCCAGGCAGGAGATTTGCAGAAGGACCAGAAATCTGCGAAACAGATTGAAACAAAAATCCATGAAATACCCACTAATTCCCACCAAACCAAGGGCAGCCAGAACGACAACGGCAACAGGTACTCAGCCAAACATTTCAAGCATATCTGAAGGGTTTGTGCCAGCAAACGATCACAAAGGTTCCCAGTGCAGTTACACCAGCACCCAATACCGCCGCAAAAGGGGTTTCACAGTTCGGCACTGCCACCCACCCCACAGAGGCATCATTTCACAACCAGTCCTCGCTTGGACCTCCCCTCGATAGCAACCATGCCACACTCGTGTGTAAGGCGCTGCAATTACCCTGCTCAGAAGACAAAGAAAATAATGCAAGGGAAATCGTTCATGTATTTTTAACAACTTCTAATGGAAATCAGTAGCTGGGAATGAGCATGCATCCTGAGTGCAGCCGGCCCTCAGGGGCCCAGCAGAAAGTTCATTTACCGCACTAGATACAATGCACGACTGCTCAGCACCGGATCCCTCCTTCCCACTGTGCACCATGCTGCTGGCAGCGAGTCCCCAGATCCTACCCCGCCGGTCACCGTAACACCCTGAGCCGCAGCAAGGGTCTCCTGCTCATCGTCCTTCATGGACCCATCCATCAGGTGGCCCCTGGGGTGGCTTCGAGCCATCCCGGTACCCATTAAAGGAGTCAGTTCCAAGTGAAAAATCATTAACAAGGCTTGAACCGACCCAACCTGCCCCGGCTGGGGCATGGCACATCGTAGGGGGGCACAGACATCGGAAAAAGAAGTAATTTGCATCCCATGCGAGGAGTCCCGAGCAGGACCACAGAGTCACCGCGAGGCCACCTCCTCTCAGGTGTTGCAACTCATTTATTAGATCTCTCCTCTCTTTTCTCCCCCACCTTCCACTGTCTTTATTATCTTTTCTTTTTTTTTTTTTTCAACCAAAGGGAAAAGAAAGAAAAGGAAATCTTTCCACCACAATAGCGTGTCAGCCTCCTATCATTTTCAAACCCTCCTCTCCCCTCCCTTTTAACTCTCCTTACTTAGCGGAGAATTTTCCTTCATTAAAATTAAGCCTCATTTCAGGCTCATCTTCTTTTCTCTCTCTCTCTCCTTTTCTCCAAATTGAATGGAACGTGATCTCCGTCAACCTGGCCTCCCCTTCCCTACGCTCCCCTCCCTCTCCTCTCGCTTTTATAACCAAACCTTCCTCACCATGAAAAAATTACCCTACCAGCCGTCCTCCCCATCCTCTACTCCACCGCAGGCAAATCAGCCCCGCTGAAGGCGACAGGCTTTCTCCCAGGAGCCTGCACGATTCCCCCCTTCCCTCTCCCCCCCACACCTACCACTTTCAGCTCATTCTCTTTAATTGGGAGGTATTTTCTCCCACATAATGGAATGAGACCTTCTTCCCCTCCTTATTTTCTCGCCACCGTTTTTACCTGCCTTAATACGCCTGCTTTCTCTCTCGGAAAGTAGCAGGAGTGGATCTGGGGGGACCCCTTCCATTAACCCACACCCTGCGAGAGTCGCTAAGAGACTCAGCACAGACGAGCCTCGGTGTCCCCTCGAAGGAAAAGCAACCAGACGGCGTTAATGGGGCTTTCTCCTCCCCTCCACGTTCCCGAAAGTGCGCGGCATCACCGGATGGTTAACAACTGCTTGCAACTGCCTTCAAAAACATCTTGGAGATGATGCTCAACATGATCTGCACGTCCAGCCGGCCCTTTTGCTCCGCAGTTGATGCCCAGCGGGGACGACCCCATCCCACTTGCCGATTCCTCCCGCCTTTGCTCTTCTTCCCTCCCTCCCTCCCTCTTCCCAATGCCGCTTTCTCTTCCCCGCTCGAGCTTTTTCTCCACCAAAATACGTATTTAACATTCTCTGATGCTCAAGGCCAGCCGGCTCGTTAGCTCTGCTACACCTGGATCAGGATCTGGAGACAAATTGCTGCTTCATTATAGGAGCCGAGGCTCTAATCCATTTTTTTTCAGGCTGTTTAACTTGTAAGGACAACAGATGGATACAGGGCTGCATAATGCAGACTCCTTAAGATCCATCACACAGTCTTGGAAGTGCAAAAACACGAGGCTGAGGAATGTGAAACTAGAGCAGATCTTACAACGGTCACCTTAAATTAGGCACAAGGAGAAAATGTGCCAAGACTAGAACTGGACCAAAACTGCCAACTTCTTTTGCTGAAGATTAGAGGGAAAATAAACTTTTTTTCCTCCACATCCCAAAAAATAATTTAAGTCTTTTGCTTCTCTCTCTCCAGTGAAAGAGAACAAGCGAAAAGTCCAGTAAAAATTTAGCTAAGAAATGAACATATTTCTGCTTTATTTTAGTTTCAAAGGGATAATGTGCAAAAGCCACAGCCTGATAAACATCAGATTTTGCCTTCTGATTTTTCACAAAGACAACTGAAAACCCTGACCCACCAAAAAACTTCCTGCAAATATGTTCATTTTGGTCACAAAAAGATTTTCCGGCAGTGGATTAAAAAAAAAAATAAATAAAAATTAAAGACCTGTTCTATCTTAGAAAACATCCAGCGCAACCCTCCTTTCAGCATCCGTCTGGGACAAGGCTGAACTCCGTTGCAGAGATCTCACATGGTGGAGGAGGCTCTTTGCTCCCTCTCCCCCCAGATGTGCAGAGCAGCACATCTGCTGACCCTGCCAAGCCAGCTGCTTGCTTTCACCTGCAAAGAGCCCCAGAAACCTGGAGGTAACTGTCCCGGTGCTTCGATCCACCAGAAGTGCACGTCCATGCCTATAGGGTGAGTATGGGACCTATAGGGAGCGGTGCCCTCTGCCCATGCCTACACCCTTGCCAAAACCCGGCACTCCCCAGCCTCCGCTAAGCCAGAACGCAGCAGCTAGCAGTGGCACACGCTGCGAACACCCTCTCCTTACAAGCTTGGGGAAAGGTGCCATGTAGGTTGACTGAATGTCTGAATCATCAGCAGCCCTCGAGAGGCGTTCTCACTCCTCCATCAGTTTAACTGCTACCTACCAGCGGCAGCAGGTGACTGCCGACGACCTGGGAGCGCCCGTTCTCCCCCTCTGAAGGCGATTGTTTAGATGACAAGGCTGCGAATGCTGCAGTTCCTCAGATCTTCAAACACTTAATTCATCTCGGAGGTGATACTGAAACGGCAGGTACCTTTACCCCCGTACTACCACCTCCTCCTGAAGGAGCCTTCGATCCTACCAAGCCCCAAGCAAATCAGCGCCTGGCTGGCAAGTGTCCTGCCTCGGAGCAATGCCCTCCTCTTGCTGGAGCACATATCGGGGACATTTGCACCCTGGGCTACCAGCACGCCTTGGCAACAACGCTGCTCGTGCAGGGACGGACGACCGTCCTTCTCAAAGCCGGCGAAGCCCCCGGGGACCACCCCACCTTTGCAGAGGAAACCTTGGACGCCTGCCCCAACACGCCTGCCGCTGGTTTAGGGATTTGCACGAACAATTGCAGGACAGCGACTCCTACCCAGGGCCAGGCAGATGAATAGATGCAAGGCTCGCTATTTAACGCACACAATAAAGCATCCCGGCTGCCGGCACGTAGGTTCGCTCGGCATTTGTTCACGTTTCCCACTTCTTGGACTCTCTCCTGGTCCCTCTCACAGCTTGGAGGCAATAACTTGCCTTCTTATCTGACCCAGAAGGACAGCCAGCTGTCAGCACACAAACATGGCCTTTGTTTATCCTTAAATGAAAGCTCAGTTAATTAAAACCAGAAATCACTTTCTCTTATCTGCAGCCTCTGGCCTATGTGCAGCGGGCAGGAGGCTCCCTGACCACATCACCCCCCCGGGCTGTAGACAACAGCCCCGACACATGCTGTCCCGATAACCCTGCCGGCGCCTGTTGCGTCCTCCTCCAGGATGCATTCCTGGGAGATGGGAATTTGTAGGGCTGCCAAGAGCAGCTCCACGTTCCTGGGGTATGCTAACACCGCTCAGCACTTTCCCGTTCTCTGCCCGCAGAGCTGCAGAGCCTTTGGCTTACGTGCAATGAGTTTAACAGTCTCAGGGCTCTGGGTCTGCAATCCTGGGGTGATGAAGCTGACACCAGGAGACCGCGCTGCCACAAGTGCCCCCCCGCCCCAGCTTGCCACAGCATTTTGCTCAGCCCCATGCAAAGATCTCCCCCTCTTCTTCCCAGCAGCCGGCCCCTCACAGCCCGCGGAGCCGGCTGTCACCCTGGCTGGGCAAGAACCCCCGTCACAGAAGCAGGGGGGCTGCTGCCGGCATCCAGCCCCCCCTCCCCACCACGGCTCCAGGTGTGCTGGAAGCCCTGGCCAGCAGCAATCACGGTTATGCAAGGCAACAGCTTGATAGAGTGCCAGTTCTGCATGCTGAAAATTGAAAGTGATCGACTTCCACCTTGTGCGTAAGGCAGAGAAAATCACATTCAACTCATTGAGAGGCTTCAACAGCAGAAAGATTGATCAACTTGATGAGAAGTGACTCTCTCTCTCTGCCATCCTCCTCCCCCCCCGCCCTCCTCTCCTGTTGATACCAGTTTTGCTGCAAACAAGGCAGCTGAGGGCCAGGAAAGAAGCCCAGGAAAGCAGCTAGCAGGGCAGGCCAGGCTGCGATGCTGCCGGTACCCAGCCCCCAGGGGAGGGCATTTCTCCCAGGTCCACTGAGAGCATCTTCCAGAGCCCACTCAAAGCTTCTCTGATGGGTGGGACACCAATCTGGGCAACACACAGCTCTCACCTCAGCGGCACAAATAACTCAGCAACGCGGCGGTCCCAGTGGGTCACGACAGGATCGCGGTGCATCCCACTGCGTGCATAGATGGTACCAAACCACCTCCTTAAACCAGTGGAGTTCTTCCCATCCCTAATACAGAGCTCCCCTCATGCCATCACACATCAGCCCCACCAGTCTCACCACAGCGGTTCAGTAAAGCAGCAGCAAAGCGTATAATCCATCCCAGGGTCAATGCTCTGCCAGGCAGGGAGGGTGCAACAGTTCTTAGCTATACTGAACTCCAAAAGACGCTTGGGGACTGACACAAACGCACCTGGGTATCGCAGAAGACGGAGCTAGGAGCTGCATCTCGCTCTGGGGAGATGAGGAGGATGCCCAGGGTGGGGGACCGGCACCGTCTGCCCCCACCTCCCTCTTCCCTCTCTCCTCACCCGGCACTCGTCACTTTGCCATTTACACGTGTCACACCAAAATCTTTCTCATTAAGTGGAAATTGAATTTCGTTAATTAAAGCAAAAGAAATCAATTAACCTTATCAGCAAACAAGAGCCATTTGAAACGGAATAAGGGAAAGGCTTCTCTCCTTCTCACCCCAAGCCTTCCCTTGACTCTCGGAGCCGTGCACGGGCAGCACACCGTGGGCTGCAAATAAGCGAGACGGGGGACCGCGTGGAAGGTGGGGAACCGCTGACGAGAGGAACTGGAGAGGAAAGGGATTTCAAAGCAATTAACACCCCCAAGATTTACCATCAGGTTGACAAGCGCTCAGAATAGCCATCACTCAAACGTAAGGATTCAATTAAATTTTTTTTTCCCTCTCCCCCCAACTCCCCTGGTAGCTTTGCACTGAGCAGCCAAATGACTCTGGTGAGGATGGAAGATTTAAAATCAAACAGAGCAAGGTTATTTTAAAGAAGATAAAAGCCTAGTTTCTGTGTGTCCCCCAACTGCCAACGTTTGGTTTCTTCTTCCTTTGCTGTACGCCTCATCGGCACAGCTCAGGAACACAGCCATTTTATAACCACCCCTGGATATTTGTATGTGCTCGTTTTCTCCTACATCTTGCAGAACCTTAATCCCAGACTCAAATCTCATAAGGAAAGGCCTGTTAGTCTGTGATGCTTAGTCCATGCTAATTGCTGGAGTGGCCCCAGCAAAGGAACTGGCATTGGCTCTGCCAGAAAACCTGTCCCTAGGAGATGCAGTGGTGGTGATGTGAGACGGGGCATCCCCAACACCCTGGCTTGGGCACGCTTCTGACGCAATCAACTAGTCAACATATTCAGTAGAGGTTTTTTTCCCCAGCCACGTGGGACAGGTTTTATTTCCAGCTCCCCCACAGCGAGCTGAGCCTGTGGGACTTTGTGCTTTACAACACAACCCTCTGAAAAGGGCTGAGGTGGGAACGAGGGAAGCTTATCACTGCTTCCCGTGGGCAAGGATGCTCCAGAGAAGAGTTGACATTCAGACTGCTGGTGGAAATCTGCAGTCTGAGCATGAGTCTCTCTTCCAACCCCGGCTGATGATCTCAGCTCTTCACTGCTTCAGGTTGTCTCTTGGGGTGGTTGTTTCTACCCAAATCTGTTCTTGGACAATCTTCTCTACCACTAAAAGCCTAAGCTGAAAGAGTCCTTTAATATCTCAGTCTCTATATGCAATAAAAACATCACAATAATAATAGCTCCAGCTGAGCACCCTTAATCTGAAGAGATCCAGGCACTTTAGAAAGGAGCAAAGCAATTATATTGAGGGGACAGAGGAGAAAAGAACAGGGACTCAGGAAAATACAGGGATTTGCACAAGGAAACCGGCAACCCAGGCAGCATACACCCCCAATCTCTCAAACCTCCCTCGGAAGGCTGAGTTTACAGCCTGGAAAGCAAAGGTACAGCACCCAAAACAGTGCAGAGTCATCCCCCTCCACCACCTCCCAGAACCTCTAATCTTCCCCCAACCCAACGTGCCTCCTGGCACCATCCCTCGCATGCACCCCAAACCACTGCCATCCAGGGGAGGTCCCCCGAGGACACCCAGCTTGGAGAAACTTTTCTATTATTCTTTGTAAACCCCCCCTCAAAGTGCCAGCTGGCTGCAGAGACCCTCAGGTATCCGAGCAGTGGGTTAGAAAGCTCTACCATCGAGGCAAGAAGCCAGAAAAAAAACCCAGACTGGCCCAAATTTGCCTTATCCCAGGCTCTCCACACTGCTACCTGCCCTGCTCCCATTAAATACCCAGCGGTCATCTCTCAGTCCACTCCCTCCTGTATGCAAATAGTTAACTAATTACATGCAGCTAGGTAAATTAGCACTACCCCAGGGAAGACACAGTTATTTAAGAGTAAGCACCCACTTTCTCCCAGATGGTGGACAAATACACCCTTGTGCTCTCTGTCAGTCAGGCAAAGATCGTCTCCATTCCCCGCAGCCGTCAGTTTTGACAGCAGACTCTAGAAAACCACCACCTAATGAATCGGGTGAGTGCATGCAAACCCTGAGCCCAAGGATGAAAGGAGGAGGTTCAGTTTTTTCCATGCACCAGGATGCTCAGATCTAGCAGGCAAGATGCTCCTCCTGGGACCAGGAGTACCAGCAGACCAGGAAAGCCCAGGAGTTAGCAGAGAGACTTTCCTGTAGGCATCTCATCAGTATGAGGAACGTTACTTTGGGTGCAGGGCCAAAACAGCGTGTGTTTTCAGCAGCGCAGACAAAAGTAGGGAAGAAAAAGATGCAAATATCTCAGGAATGTGCCCGGCAGCCTTTTGTGTGAGCACATTAGAATACAATACAAATGTGACTAAAAAAGACTCAACAGAATAAATACTGCACTTATAATAGGCCTCAGAGAGAGAAAGAAATTTAATGGCAACATATTAAATGTAAATCAACACAAAAGGTAACTGGGAAGGGAAGAGATATACCAGCTTAGGGATTATAGCACAAAGCTGTAATATTTACTCACGAGATTAAGGCACTTATAGGAAATGAAATATCATCCTTTTGTAATAATTCAATCCCTCGCCTTTATCCAGGAGGATTGGACATATCAAGCTATTTTAGAGATGCAGGCATAAATTCACACCTATTATTAGCCGAGGGATGTGGACCTGGCGCCTGTATCTCTCATGGCTGCTCTACAAGAACTCAATGTTTTCCAGGGGAAACTCATCTTGGAGCGATCAAAGACTTCAGAGCTGCAAGCAGCCGCTGCCTTCACACCCATACTGACACCCAGCAGCACCAGAGCTCTCATCATCAGAGATTTTGGACTGCTTCGACAAACCAGAAGATGACTGCCAACTATTTGAGGGGGGAAACTTTCCTCTCTGCAGCTCTCACCCATCCAATAGATGGATGTATGGTCCACCAGCTGCTCAGGAGAGCAGCTGGGTCTGGAGGATGCTCAGGGCTAAGAGTAAGACTGCTCCATTGTCCTTGTGGGGTGGGTGAACACCATCACCTCAATTCTCAGTGCCTCAGTTTGCACATCTGCAGCTTGGGCATGTTTCCCTGCCGCGTAAAAAACTTTGGGGCTATTAGCCAAAACGTGCTTGAAGAATGCAATGTATCACCACCACAAGCACATCATCTCCCAGTTTACTGTAATTTTTTCCAGGCAAAAATAAATTTTAACAATTCAATTTTATTTCCAGGTGGCCAGCAGAGCTGGCAGGCAATAAAAAAGACAATCTTCTGATTTCTCAACCACAAACCTTTTCCTAAACTAGATACCTCAGCTACTCCTATGGCCCCAATCAGTAAAGCATCTTTAGCACCTCACAATCTCTAATAGACTTGTCCTCCGCAGACCCCTCCTGAGGTAGGAAAGTGCTATTATCTCTTTTATACAGGCAGGGAACAACAGCTAGAAATAGTCTGCCCGCGGCGGTGTCTCGCTGCAGTGGAGATCTGCCCACGAAAACCTTAAATTAAGCAGGGCACTGCCAGGCAGCTCACCCGAGCTGCTGCAGCCAGGCTGAACTGCACCTCGCCTGGCTTTCGCAGCCTGTGCAGAACCAAGCACTGCCAAACCTAAAGACTTCCAGAAAAAAAAAAAAANTCTTCACCATCCTTTAAGCCAAAAAGCAGGGAGGCAGGAAAGACAGACCTCCCCGCCGTGCTGTCTCCTAGATGTGCTGGCGAGCCTGGTCAGCACGAGGCAGCTCACGTCTTGGAGAGATGTCCCTTCTCCTGCCGTACTTTGTTAATGACCAGCTCCTGGTGGAGTAAAGTACATTGGCGTTAAAGCATTCTTGCGGCGTGCTTGGGAGAGCGAGCCCAGCTGGGGTAACGGGAGCATTAGGAGAGCTGCTGGTATAGCAACGCTGTACGCACTGAAATCAGCCTCCAGTTAAAAGCTCCCAGGTTAATTCTGGCTAACGATCAACACGCCACCGCAACAGCCTCTTCAGATGCCACGTCTCTGGGTGTCCCCTCCGGTGCAGCTAACCCAGAGCATCACCCAGTGCTGAAGTGGTTAATGCCATTTCGAGTGCACGGGGAAGCTGATAGACACAGTCCCACTCTGCTCTTTATTTAATAATAATTATCCGGATAGTAAATCGCGACCCTGCTGTTTTGCTCACTTAAATTTTTTTGTTTCCCCAGCTATGGCAGTGTCACTTCTCCCGAGGCAGCCTCCCCCACTTGGCAGAGTTAAATTGCATTCTGATTCTATTAAATGGTACTAAATGTCTTCGAAATCAAAGAGCAAATATAATTTAAGTGCCATTTGGGTCTTCCCACAGGTTCTCAGCTGTTCGCTCAGCAACCAACCTGTAGAAAGCTGCCTGGTGACAGGGGTATAGTTTAAAAGGAAGCACACAGCCGGTATATACAATACAATTCCCTTCCACAACACATCCTTTATGAAAACTCACAATGCACCGTGGTTACAGCTTAAAACAATACGACTGCTATAATAAGAAGAGAGGAGGAGGAAGAGGGGAGAGTTAAGACAACGGGTGCAGCCAGGGCAGGAGGGCTGGAACAGCGGCGTGCATCGCAGCATCGGGATGGGGTGCGTGCCCACCGTGGGGAAAGAAGGGCTGAAGAAAACTGGAAACCCTCCAGATCTCACCTGGATCCAGACCTCAGCACGATGCCAAACGCAGCCCAAAGATGCTGCACACGTCAAAGCCCCGGGAGCCCGCAGACTGAAGTGTACCCCACTAGTGTAAAAACACCGCCCTGTTTTTACAACCAAGGCGGCAGGACTCAGGGGTGGAAAGGTTTCAGCAGGGATGGGATGCCTGCAGCTCTTCTAGGGAGATCTCAAAGAATCCCAGGGAGAACCCAGGGGAACCAGTGGTTGGCAGGTGGGAAGGAGGAGGAGAGAAGTGGCTGCTCTAGCAAGAAAGAAACTGTAAGCAGAAAGTTAAGATGATAAAGAAACCTTAAAGCGTCGGTAATGTCTTGCAATTTCAAGGTGGTTTTTAAGGGCAGGGGCTCAATAGAAGCAAAAAGCACTTAATTAAGGTTTTCAGAAACACCAATTGACTTGAGGTACTTTTGTACTCCCAGCAACTAACAACCAGGCACGCTTAAAGGCACAGTGCGGCGCAGAGAGAGGAAGGCTCCTTTAAGGCACCCAGCATTGGGTACCAAACCAGCAAAAATCTCACCCAAGCAACTTCTTGGCACGGTGCATCACTCCGCTGGCTCCAGCCAAGCCAGAGCTCACCTACAAATGAGCAAAGCTGCAGCCAGCGTGCATCTGCGAAGCGAAGAGGCAGCCTGCCAGCCGACAAAGTTGCTCCTTAGGTCCCACCGAGGAGAGAAATGGTCCCGGGTGCAGAGCTGGCAACAGCACAGAGGGCAGGGCTGAGCCCAAACCATCGCATCCCCACCAGTCAGAGGGAAGGGAAGAAATATGACTGTGTACCGCCTTTCTCCAGTCTACTGAACAACAAAATAACAGCCCCTCCGTGCTGGATTCTGGCACGTGGTTTCTCTCTCCCACTTCCCCACTGCTGCCATATCATTGATGGACGCTGTTGGCTCCATCAACACCCATCCTCTGCCTCCACCACCTCGCCTGACACCCAGGGCACGATTACAAAAGTAAAGGTGCTAAAAAGGTGGAGGCATAACATGGAGCACAATTCGAGCATTAGCAACAAAAGCCACCGGGAGGGAAAGCTTGTCCGGAATTGTCCAGACCAAGGGCAGAGATGCAGGAGGACTGACTCTTCAGCTTCCTCAGCTTGAAGCCACAAATAGTTCAAGCCTCTGCTCTCCCTTGTGCTGCTAGAAGTGACTAATTGTATTTTGAGAGAGAAGCAAATCATCACTCGAATCATCTGCACCAACTCCAATAATAGCTGATCTTCCTGCAACGATCTGCCACGCAGCACTAAGGCGGCCGCCTAAGCCTCATTAGGCAGCAAGCCTTGTGCAAAGATGCTGTAAGGTCAGAGTCCAAGGTTGTGCCCTGCCAGGCCACAGCTCCTTCCTCGAGCCACGTAAGCATCCCCTAAAACCACCCCGAGCTGCCAGCAAACTGCACCGATTTGCAGCAAGAGAAGCGTTTATGCAGAGAAGGCATTAGACAAACATCTTGGCAGCTCAGATGCCATTCGGTGCAGACAGGAGCAGGCACATAACAGCTCTCCAAAAAAATACTCCTTGTTACTGAAGAGGTAGTGGAATGTGCAGCTTTGGAGGCTAGAAATGAAGTTTTGTGCAGCAGCTCTGAGGAGATGGCATCGGCTGCCAGACTCTCCACCCGTGAGCTTTCTGCTTTGGGGTTTGGGGAGAGCCATGGAGCAAGCAGTACAATTTGGGGGGGTGCAGCCAAGGGGGCTGCCTCTCCCCACCAAGCCCCAGCAAAAAGCCCAGCGCCCGGCCAGCATTGCCAGCGCCTCAAGGACAGCAGTTCCCAATCCTCGGTGGCTTTTCCAAGCCTTTATCCCCACCCTTGGAGATACTGAGGTGCCGCTGGCCAGCTTGAGAACCAAGGCAGGAGTTTCCTAAGGAAACCAAGAGGTCAGCAGGGATGGATGCACTGCGGTCCCATCGCAGGAGAGCAGCCCCAAGCCCCAGGGAGGCACTGCTCCGAGTAACAGCACAGGAACAACCTTTAGATATTAGACTGCACACCCGCACCCAAGGCGTTTGGCAGGCATCATCGTCCTTGCCCCCGTTACCTGACGCACAACCCAGCCACGGGAGGAACCGCAGACCCGTTTTTAAGCCTGCATCGCTCCCCAGTAGCGAGAGCAGCCGAGGGTTTTTAAACATTCAACACCGCCTGGCCAGACTGGGCTGTGCTACCAAGCTGCTCAGATCAAAAGATCTTCATCTCGGAAGATTAAAAGGCTCCGGGGATGGGTAATAGGATGCAGAGCTTTTCACCTCGAGGTGGCTGGCCCGATTTCTAGGTCAGGAACAAGCAAAACCCCTGTTTCTGCTGCAGTGGAGGAAGCAGCCGGCTTCACTTCAGCTCCTGGCTGTCAGCTGTTCCTTTCTGGGGGAGAAACAGCAAAACCCCAGCTAGGTTGGCACCGCTTCATCACATTTACCATCCTCAGGGACCCGAGATGGGCTGAGGCCACGGGTCCCACCCTGCTCTGCACGGCCACCGAGGACGTTTGCAGAACAGGGGACATTTCAGAGGGGAAGGCTCCTGGGGCAAACAGGGATGTCCTCTGCATGGCGCGGGAGGACTTGCCTATCAAGGGATGCTCCAAACCTCTCCGTGCAGACAGGAGGTCCCCGCACCACGCACGCCTCCGGGAAAAAGCGTGGCACGCTGAATTCACGCCTCGGCTCCCTCCCCGACGATTCGCAAGCCCGAAATTCTTGGCTGGGCTGGCAATCTGGCACTTTCTGCCGGTGCCGACTGCACGTTTGGGGAACGGCGTTAAAAATATCTCGCATGCCCGCACCCTCACCGTCAAGACTCCCACGGGCGCGCTTTCAGCTGTGCCCCCTTTGCTCTGCCTGCTGCGGGGAGGGGTGCCGCAATGCAGGCAGTTGCTGTGCCGCCTTCCCATCTGATTTGCAAAGGAGAGGTGGGCAACAGATGGAAAGAGCTCTTCATCTCTTTCTCCATTTTTAACCCCGCTGCACGCGGCTGGGAAGCCGTTGTTGAGGAAGGAGGCAGCGCTTTCAAGAAACCCACCTTCAAACCAACGTTGCACAGCCCGGGGATATCTTTAACTCGCAGAACAGAGGGGAAGAGCAGCGGGACTGTGTCTGTGGGCTGGATCCAACAGGCTGGGCTCAATGGTGTGGATGAGAGAGGACTTTTAAGTCTCTCATCATCTTGTGGACAATCTGTCTGTTGTGATAAATATGATATCATAGTTACTATATCCTGTACCAAATGTTTCTGTTGTACTGAGGTTAAGCCATCATCTCCATTCCCTGGAGTATACCAAGGATGGGACAATTCCTCAGGAAGTGATTAGAGCCACCTTCAAAGCTGAAGGGTAGGAGCCCAAAGAGAGCTCTCAGATGGTCCCTCCATTCGGATTCTGCTCAAATACGATGAAGATCCCCTCCTAAAATCCCACCAAGTGTCACCTCATCCAGCTTTTGCCTTCTAAATGTTTGATGCCCAGCCAAGCAAATCCTCCAGGTTTCCCCTACCACCACCAGAGAGGTGCAAAAAGCGAGCAGTAACGCTGGGACCATCCATGCCTCTCTAACGACTACGGAGAAACCCAGGCACCTACCAGGGACTGGACTTTTAGGAAGCTGAATCCAGGTGCCATGAAGCTAATCCTAAGTCCCTAGAGAAACCATGTGTGCAAAGAGGTCCTCCAAAAGGATGCGTTTATAAGCGATATGATTACACCTGCCTGAATTTGCAAGCAACAATTTACGAGGTGGGAGGGGGGGAACAGTTTGACTGGGCTAAAGCCTGCTGAGCTGCAGCAGATGGCTTGCTGCAAGAGTGGGGAAGGAGGAGAGAGATCTCTACACAGTTACGAAAGGTTGCCTCCTCTTCTTAGTCTGCTCCTTCCCCACCTCCTTCCCCACACTCCTCCTCTCCGAGACAGAGAGAAATATGCGGGAAATATGCCGGTGAAATCCCACACAAGGCGCTACTTGACTGACTTCTAAGTTACTTCACTCCCGTCCAATTTATCCTAACTTTGCAAGCAAACCGTGGCCCACTGAGAGCAAACTTGGCCGGCTTGTCAGCGTTCAAATCACGTAAGACTTGCCCTGCTGCACCTCGGCAAGGGCTCACCGAGTTCTTCGAGGAGACCTCACGCAGCTCAGCAGCGCAAGGTGAAACCGAGTGGCTACAAAGCAGCATGGATCAAACCCAACAGAAATATTTGTACCAAGCTCCGTGAAGTGAAACCGCCAAGCTTCTCACGGCTTTAATTATGACTGGCAACCTTCCACGGTATTAATAAAACTCGTGTTTCTATGGTACCTTTCATCCCGCAGGTCCCTGAAGTCAAAGCCCTTTGCAGACGTGGTGGGAGCACACGCCGAGGGCGTTGGGATGCAGCCACCTGCGGAGCACGACACTCCAGCCTCCGAGGCAGCGAGCAATGCCGGTCGGGCTCCATCCTCCTCCTGCATTGCAGGGGCACACGACGGGACCGGCTCCGCTATCGCCAGGCTGATGTACGCAGCATCGAGCCCGTTTTATCTAGCTCAAGGCAGAAGGTAACGGCTGAAATTGGAAGATGAGCGGCACGCTCCAAATCTGATCTCCTGACTTGGGGCTTTCTACTGACTTGTTTCGCGGGCGGTTTATCTTCCCATTTAAATACATACTGATTTTCAATTTTTCTTATTTAACTTCCTTGAGTTTTCTCCCTTTCGGGGAGAAACCTGGCCCCCCCCACCCCAGCTTGTTCTCGGTGCTGCACTGCCTGCTAATGGGAAGCGCTATCTATGGAGGGCAACAACCCTGGGGGTTCGATAACCCATGCATCTGCCTTCTTCCCACCCTGCACTGAAGCTCTTCCCAGTCGCAACAAGCTGCAAAAGGGGACTGTGAAAAAATATAAGGAAGCCGCCCCCTCAACATACCCATCCATGCTTTTTCTCAAGGTCACCTGCAGTCATTTGACATATTTTTTCCCAGTCGACTCACTGGCAGCCAAAGCCTCGTTTAAGCGACAGAGCAGCCTTTCCAGGAAGGAAACAATTTCCTCGATGGCAAAGGAACAGAATTATCCATTTGGAAAAACGGCGCCTCGTCAAGCTTGACACGTACAACAAAGGCAGCCATCCTCCGAGACTGACGGAGGCACAGCAGGCGAGACGAGTGGAATCCCACAAAACATCATTTGGAGGTATAAAATATTCACCATAAATTGCAATGCCGCTCAGGACCCGGAATTCAAAGAGCGGAGAAGAAAGCGGAGCCTCGGCAATGACATTCAGCTCCCGAGCTCAACTTTCTCCCGAGGCCCCAAGGAGGGATGTGAGGCTGGACGCAACGCTCCAGCAGTGACGATCTACCTCCTATCCCGTGCTTTTAATCAGCATCTCCCCCAGTATTTCACCAAGAATATTCATATCTTTAACCCCGTTTTACTAGGCAGAAAGAGAAATAAAAGACATCCTGGCAAACAGCTGCCTCTCAGACATCCCAGTCCCGATTCTCTACCCATTAGGCAACACTTCCCAGCAATAAGAATAAAGCATTAGATGAGGAGGCGGAAGACTTACACGCAGTGCCAAAGGAAAGAAGCAAGGAAACATCCTCTTATAGGCGAGGAAATTGCCGTGTATTTAACTCAAGAGGAAGTTGCTTGAAAGGGGAGATCAGACCAGGGGTTTGATACCAGGGATGGAGCCAGCTACCTGCATCCCCTGAGCTGAAGGTCAGATCAGCTATTCCGCCACATGGGTTGAGCGACCAGCCACCCCGTTATCCATGAGTTACCTTTCCAGTCTGTATTTGCCCAGCACCCTGCACCAGTGACTTCATCCACCACTCGGCATGTAAATTCCTCAGCTGCTTTGTGACTTCTTTTTTTCTTGCTTTTTTAGTTCTTTCTTTGTCTCCTACCAGATGCCCAAATTTCCTGCAGAAGGTGAACGCTTCCCATGGAAATTTCACTTTTGATGAAAACCCAAGTTTCTGTCAAAAAAAACCCACCTCTTGCCCTGTAAAATTTTCCACCAACTCTAATAAGTAACAATAACACTTGGATCTGAACCGCCCCTGGCTTGGTTTTGTTGTTTGCAAACCCTGCTGGAGGCTTTGCCCACCTGTAGTTATTATTTCATTGCTTTGTTCCTGGCTGTCAAACTTCATCTCTTTTTTTTTTT